>LR738712.1:477977245-478122565 GCA_902687465.1 Secale cereale
CGATACTACTCATAGATTCATCGAAATAAGAGAACAACACACGAAAAACAGAATCTGTCAAATACAGAACAATATGTACCAATCTCTAACTTTCGAATACTTCTGTAACTCCAAAAATTCTGAAATAAATTGGTGGACGTGGGTAATTTGTCTATTAATCATCTGCAAAAATAATCAACCTAAAAGCACTCTCCAATAAAAAATGACAGCTAATCTCGTCAGTGCAAACATTTCTGTTTTTTACAGCAAGATCGCAAAGACTTCACCCAAGTCTTCCCAAAGGTTCTACTTGGCACAAACACTAATTAAAACACAAAACCACATCTAACCAGAAGCTGGATGAATTATTTATTACTAAACAGAAGTATAATCAAAGAAAATAAAATTGGGTTGCCTCCCAACAAGCGCTATCGTTTAACGCCCCTAGCTAGGCACAAAACAAGAATAGATCTAGGTATTGCCATCTTTGGTAGGCAATCCATAAGTGGCTCTCATAATAGATTCATAAGGTAATTTGATTTTATTTCTAGGAAAGTGTTCCATGCCTTTCCTTAATGGAAACTGGAATCTAATGTTTCCTTCTTTCATGTCAATAATTGCACAAATCGTTCTAAGGAAAGGTCTACCAAGAATAATCTCTACTCCTAATGGAGCAGTTGGTAGTCTCCGCCGGTCAATTTTCGTCCCACCAGAGACGGATTTTTTCCGTCCTCGATCCCACCTCCCACATCCCGTCGATTCCCCCCTCTGCCCTCGATGTCCAGTGCTAAACGCTTCGGTTGATCAAAAAAAATTGTTCTGAACATAATCTACGAAAATAAACCTACGAAAATTAGCCAGACGCTCGCACCCGAATCCTCGTGCTCCCGATGCACTTTCCCACCGCCGCTCTCCTGTGCCCCAACCCCAACCCCACCACTGCCTCAATCCCATCGCCGCCGGCCTCCTCCTCCTCTAGCGCCGCCGCTCCAGCCCCTCACCTTCTCCACCTGGATCCGTGCGTCAAGGTGTGGGGCTATGGGAGAGAAGGCTCCATATCGTGCGACAAGGTGAGGGGGCGCCCAGATCCACAGCAGCACCACCGCTCCCTTGTCCACCTGGCCCTCGAGGTCGGCCTGTCACATCCCTAGTCAGTGCTTGCATTAGGACTAGCTAGAGTGTGCATCATGTTTACTTTCCACAGAAACTTGAAATGGGAATGACAGAAACCCCAACACCCCTCTTCTAACAACCAGGGTTTAATTAAATCTTTTCCAATGTACCCAAAATGCCCTTCAAAAATGTTCATCATCTTTGCCTTGGTCTTAAACCTCTGCCAAAATGGTGCACAATTTTCTAGGACATCCAAAGGTCTCTGGACTAATTCATATTGTAATTGCATTTGGGCATTTAAATGCTATAAAATATCTTATGTGCCCAAATAATCCTAACCTGAAATGTTCCATGTTGGTTATATGCTAAACAGTGGGCATGAGCAGTTTGGTGATTTTTGAAAGTGCCTAAGAATTTTTAGAAAAGCCACAAAGTTACAAAAAAATAGAAAACAGAAAACAAATAAAACAAAAGAGGAAGCTGAGACTTACCTGAGGCCCACTTACCTGCCTGGCCCAGCACGGCCCAGCTCACCAGGGGCACACCCGTCTTCATCCCCGTGCTAGCGCACGAAGCAGCTCGGTGGCAAGCGCCGACGATGCGCCGGCCACCTCCTGCCTGCCTGGCTACTCCCCCCGACTCCCTGGACGGCTCTGGACGTCGCCACGCAGACCCCCTCGACACCCTCGACCGCTCCCCTCTTTCCCTGCCTCGTCTCTCTCGCTCCGTGCCTCGTGGCCGAGCGCCACCGTCGCCACCGACGCCGTTCGCCGTAGCCACCGTGCCCCTCTCGCCCACCCGTTTTGCCCAGGAGCTCCGCCTTGTCCTCCTCGTCCTCCGCACCGAGCTACACGACGCTAGAAGCCCCGCTTCATCTTCACCGTCGCCGTCTTCAACCTATGGCCGCGGAGATCGCCGGTGACCGTGCGCTCGCCCCGACGCTTCCTCGAGCCCACTGAGCATCTCATCCGCCTCCCTGTGAGCTCCTGCGTCGACCCCCCTCCTCCCCGCTTCGTTTGCTCGCTGTAGACGCCGCCCCCTTGCTCGCCGTAGCACGCGGCCACACAAGCTCGTCGCCGATGAGGCTCCGGTGACCAATTGGCTCTGTGCATATGCCCGTCATCTTTGTGAGCGCACGTAGCACCCGTAGGAACCAACCGTTGGTCCTCCTGTGCCCTGTGACATAGTTTTCTTCGGCACCCGAGCTCCGGCCGCCGCCGTTGAGGTCGCCGCTGACGTTTCCGGCCACCCCAGCTGCTCCGACCTGTTCCGTTGGATGCGCGACTCCTCCAACTCTCTGTAGATGCCCTCTGCCGTTATTTTGGTCATCGGAACGTTGTTTTCGAGCCGCGCTACCGTCCTGGCTCTCACCGGCGGCGAGTCGCCGGTGGGGTTGACCTGTTTTGACCACGCCTGGACCCCCCCTGTGTCCATGACATGTGGGGCCGGCCGTTGACTAGTTTTAGTTTAGGTTTTCAATTAAGTACTAATTGCTGTCATTAGTTTAATGAGTCACTGACACGTGGGGCCCAGCCCCTGTTAAACTTTTAGTTTAATGTTAAACTTAATTAGTTAGTACTAAGAGACTGACCAGTGGGGCCCACTGGTCAGGTTTGACCTGGACGCCCTGTTGACTGGCTGACGTCAGCTTGATGTCATGCTGACGCAGTTAATGATTTTCTGGGATTAATTAATTTAAAATAAATCAGGAAATTCCAGAAACTGCTTTAAACTTCAAAAAATTCGTATAAATTCAATAGTAGCTCAGATGGAAAAGATTTATATATGAAAATTGATCAGAAAAATCCAATCTTTCCAATGGAACTGGTTTCATGCATGTTTGAGCAAGTTAACCTTGCTGTTCACATTAAAACATGATAATGCACTTTAATAAATAATAGTTTCGGTTTCAATTTGAATCTTTGATTCAAATGGGCTCAAACCCTTCTGTTTATAAATGCATTAGTCCAAAACACATGCATCTTGACATATCATAAGCATGCCTCATATTGTTGCATTTGTTTGCTTATTGATTGTATCGCCGGTGTTCTCCGTGTTAGGTCCTGCTCCTTAGGATACTTCTGCGTATCCAACTGAAGAGCAGTACCCGACAACCACTCCGTCAGGCAAGCAACCATTGATCATTCCGATACAAACCCATCTTCTCGCTCTTGCTCTCTTTTACTGCATTAAGGCAACATCGTGTGAACTGCTACTTGCTGCGGTAGTTGAACCCTATTCCCTTGCATGACCTGTCTTTGCCACAGTAAATAGTTGAAACCCACTAGCATGTGTAGGAGTTGATTGAGCCATGTGATGTGTGATCCACCATGCTATTTGTTTATGTTGCCTGCTATGCTTAGAGTTGTGTCAGGTCTGGTTCATCTGGGTGATGGATCAGAGTGAAATGATCATACCGGTAAAGAGAGGGAAGTGTGGAACATGTTTGGTAAAGGTATCAATGAAAGGCCATGTAGGAGTACGTGGTGGGTTGTTCCATTGGAACCGTCCATAGGACCTGAGATCTGTATGTGTGGTTCAAGTTACAGCTACTACCACACATTGGGCCCTGAAATATGACCCCGCTCGCCTTATTGACTGCCCATGTTCTCTGTCTAGGAGTTGCAACTAGTTTCTGGTGTTTGTAGTTTACTGGTGGTCGTGCACATCGCTGACCCTCGGGGTGGCTGTGAAGCGACAGGTACGTGGCCGGGTGTACCGAGCGCCCGTTTTGTGACTCGGGAACCCTGTGCACATCGTTTGGGGCCGTGAGCGACACCCCGGCCGGATCTCCCCACGGATGGAACCCAAATAGGCGATAAACCTGGACGAGAGACTTGAGTGGTTGGTTAGGTCGTGGTCTACACCCACGTCGGTTTTCGCTTGAAGTCTGCCGAGCACATGTCGTGTGCAGACGCTAAGTGGTGGAAACATGTGTGAGGAAGTACACCCCTGCAGGGTTACCAATCTATTCGAATGGCCGTTGTTCGCGGTACGGACTACTTGGTTACTCTTACAGTTCATAGACAAGTTGATGGATACTACTAAAAGCCTCAAGACAAGTGTGAGTGCCGTGGATGGCCTTTCGTAGGATGACGGAAGAGGATCCACGGTGGTGTATTGTTGTGGTGAGTAGAGGACTCGTGTACGTAGTCTTATCATGCAATCTGTTGAGAGTCGTAGTATAGGTTAGCCAAGAGTCAAAGCTGGCTTGCTGCTATGAACTCCACTACCCTTGTTGATAATGTTGCATGTATGATAGGTTCTGTTGTAAGACTTGTTGAGTACCTTTGTACGCATGTTTGCTTAATAACTGTTGCAGAGGAGAACCCTGCCCCTTCTGATGGGTTTTACATAGACGTTGACGTCGACGAGTAGCTTGCTACCCAGACGGAGATCCTGAGCTTGTGAAGGGTCTTGTAGATAGTCAGGCTACACCAAGCCTGTTGTATTTTCCAAGTTGTCTGTACTCAGACATGTTAGCTTCCGCTTGTGCTTGTATGATTGTATGACTTGAGTGTTGGGTCATGTGAACCCTACATGTATGGATATGTTATGTATGGCTCTTCGGAGCCTCTTAAATAAAGTACTTTGAGTCATAGCGTTTTGTTGTGATGCAATGTTGTATTTGCACATATTGAGCATATTGTGTGTATGATTGAAATGCTTGGTATGTGTGGGATCCGACACCTAGTTGTTTTCCTTTGGTAGCCTATCTTACAGGGCTGGCCAGCATGTGTCCTTCTTCGTTCCTGTGTCTGTCCCTTAGGGGAAATGTCACACGTTGTTCCTTTAAGTCCATGTAGCTTGCTACGACTTGGGTTCATACTTTGATGACCGGCACGTTCGTTGCTGGGTCATGGATGCCTGTCTCTGTAATTTAGTGCCACTTTTGGTTTATAACTAGCCATGTCGGCCCGGGTTCTCTGTCATATGGATGCTAGCGACACTGTCATATACGTGTGCCAAAATGCGCAAACGGTCCCGGGCCAGGTAAGGTGGCACCCGTGGGGATACCGTGCGTGAGGCCGCAAAGTGATATGACATGTTACAAGCTAGATCGGTGTGACTTAGGATCGGGGTCCTGACAGCGTTGGCATCAGAGCCGGACTGCCTGTAGGTTTCTCAAGCCAAACTTGTTGATGTTGAGTCTATAAAATTCCTAGTTATATGTAGGGGAATTGATTGTGGAAGGGAACGTAAGGCTCTTTTTACTTCTTTACCTTATGCCCTTCTGATCCGAGTCAGCCTATTCTTTCTACGGGGGTTTAGGACTAGACCTCTCATCCTTACTAGGTTCACGTGTTACTAATCCGTAGACTCTTAGGATTGTTGGTTTCAAGCCTCAGTTCAGTTTCAACCCTTCCAGTATGATGATTAGTTTGACCCGGAACCTTGATATGATATTGTTGAGTGCCTATTCTATCATTTGTATGATGTCTCAAAATATTTTTGAGCATTTACAGTTGTTATGCTGCCCGATTTCTTCCAGAAATTCTAATGCCTTTGCATTATTTCGTGTTTCATATGTCTGTTCGCACACCTCGCCAGGTGGTCCGTTTGACTCGGTGGATTAATGTGCCAGGTCACACGGCCATGCTAGTCCGTGTGTTGACTGAGACCGGCTACCGTTGGTATCCTGAGTACACCGTGGAGGAACAGTACCGGGATTTCAACCAGAGTCAGTATTTCTGCATCGTCCGGATATACCCCTCGTATCCCGGAGCTAACGACCCCATCCATTGGTCTTATGGACTCGGGGTTACCATCGAGATGGCAGTGCAGGATGCCACTTACTCGATGATGGCCATCATCCGAGCTAGGCATGCCCTGCTGCTGAACACTGAGTTCTGTTACATGCCAGCCTCACTTCCTGGAGAGGAAGGCTACTACACTGGTCTGTATACTGATGCTGCTCATGGGGAGCCATTGCTTCAGACTAGTATCCAGATGCTGGAGGATAGGGACCGTGAGGTCCGTGCCCTCCGGATGGAGCTGTATAACACTCGAGCCGCCCACTGGACTACTTTGACATGGCTTGCACCTGCTGTGCATGCCGGATATCTGGATATGCGGGATTTGTACCCCGTGCGGACTCGTCTGCCTGATCGTATGGATTGGCGTGACGTTGGGGGTATTACACCTCCACATAGGCGTCGGTTACCACCAGCATCGGGACTGAGGCCACATCCATGTCCCTATGGTCCACAGCCTTCAAGTGCTTGAGAGTTTCAAGATCCATCTGTTCCACTTCCAGGCTACGGTGGTAATCTTTACGAAGATTACTACGGGAATGTTTGAGCTAGACCGTGGCAGTAGTAGTATCGTAGTAGTTGTATTTCCACAGTCCTGTGCGTCTTGTGGAATATAAATTAGCTAGTACTGAGTTCCGGAGGTGTAGTTAAATAATGTATAGGAGCTTGGAATGCCTCTGATGAGATGTATCGTCTCTCACCGCAGTTGTACTTTAGCCTTGGCTTGTACTAAACTATGTATGGTGTATGACCACTGGTGTATATATGGCAGTTTCTATAATACCATGTCGTACGGATGAACATCTCTGCATTCCGTGTCATCCATTACATTCTGCACTCCTATGTCAAAGTTTTTGCCATCCTTGTCTAAACCGTTGTTTTGTTTTCCTAGATGGTCAACACTCGCAGCAGTCTTGCTACCCAGGAGCAGGGTGAGGCTAGTGGGGCTAGAAATGGGAATCTGCTCCAGCCACCCTCCTTGGCTGAAGTTATGCTCAAGGCAAGACGGAACAAGAGAGACCAACCGTCTGCTGAAACGCATAGAGCAGAACACTGGGTTTCATCAGAGGAATGACGTGGTGTCAATCAATGACTTTATCAAGATGTGCCCACCGAAGTTCCATCACTCCGCTGAACCTTTGGATGCGGATGACTGGCTTCGCAGTATCACCCACAAGCTACACTCTGCCCGTGTGGCCGAAGCCGACAAGGATATCTACGCCGCCTACCATCTTGAGGGCCCTGCCAGTCTCTGGTGGGAGAAATTTGAGGCTATGCGTCCCGCTGGCCAAATCACTACTTGGGCTGAGTTCACTGAGGCATTCCGTGAAAATCACATTCCGGAAGGTCTCATGGATCGCAAGCGGGAGGAATTCTGCAATTTCACCCAGGGCTGGTTAACCGTGGATGGTTATAGTCGCGAGTTTGGAAACTTGGCACGCTATGCACCCGAGGAAGTATCCATCGATGCCAAGAAGCAGGCAAGGTTCCACAAGGGACTTAGCCCTGAACTTCGCCGAGATCTATGTCTGCACGAGTGCACCTCCTTCCAGAAGTTGGTGAACAAAGCTATTAGTGCTGAGACAGGCCAGACTGATTTCGAAGCCACATGCATGCATCCTCGTGACTTTGGTTCCTCTTCCGGCTCTGGCTCTCACAAGCGCCGTGTGTGGGTTCCTAACACTGCTCTGCCACCTAAGTACACTCCGAGGCCATCCTATGAGGCGCCTCGCCCAACTCAACAGTATGTGTCTGCCAAGACTTATGGAGGACCACCTACCAACGTTGCTCCACGCACTGGCACTGTGACATGCTTCAAGTGTGGAGAACCAGGGCACTACATGCGTGAGTGTCCTCAGAACCAGCTAGGAAAGCCCGTTGGCCATGGTAAGCCAACAGGCAAGGTGAACTATGTCAAGCCAATCCCCACTGCACGTGGTCATGTCAACTATGTCTCTGCTGAGGAAGCTTATGAGGATCCTAACGTCGTCCTTGGTACGCTTCTCGTTAACTGCCATCCGGCATCTGTTCTTTTCGATACTGGAGCGTCTCATTCATTCATATATGAGAGCTATGCTCGAATGCACAACATGACTTTTTGTGACATGCCCACCACCATGGAAATTCAAACTCCCGGCTCTAGATGGCAAACCTATAGAGTAAGCCATGCGAATGAAATTCTTGTTGATAGACTTGTTTTCCTTGCATCACAAAAATCGCTCTCAAGTCCTCGGACATAAACATCATTTTGGGTATGGACTGGATGACAGCTCATTACGCCAAGATTGATTGCTACACTAGGACCGTTCAACTTACACACCCATCCGGCAAGACAGTCAATGTTTTGACCCGAATGGCTGAGCGTCAACTCTACTCTCTTAATGCCAGCCCTCTACCAGAACTCGAAGATATCCCGGTAGTCCGTGACTTTCCGGATGGTTTCCTAGAAGAACTGCCAGGTGTTCCACCTGACAGAGATGTCGAGTTCGTGATAGATCTTATTCCAGGAACTGTCCCAATCTCTAGGAGACCCTATAAGATGGCACCCCTCGAATTAGCTGAGCTTAAGAAACAACTCGATGAGTCCTTGAAAAAGGGTTTCATCCGTCCTAGTTCTTCCCCTTGGGCTTGTCCCGTCCTCTTCGTCAAGAAGAAGGATGGAACGGAACGGATGGTTGTAGATTATCGACCTGTCAATCTGGTCACCATAAAGAACAAGTATCTGCTCCCCAGGATCAACGATCTGTATGATCAACTCGCTGGATCCTCAGTCTTTTCCAAAATGGATTTGAGGTTGGGTTACCATCAAATCAAAATCAAGAACGGGGACATTCCTAAAACGGCTTTTGTTACTCGTTATGGCCAATACGAGTACACCGTCATGTCCTTCGGGTTAACCAATTCCCAGCCACTTTCTCCCGGCTAATGAATTCTATATTCATGGAGTATTTGGATAAATTCGTCGTGGTATACCTCGATGATATACTCATTTACTCCAAGAACAAGGAAGATCATGCCGAGCATCTAAGGCTGGTATTGACGAAACTTCAAGAGCACCGTCTTTATGCCAAATTCTCTAAATGTGAATTATGGTTGCCAGAAGTGACCTATCTAGGCCATGTGATATCTGGTAAGGGTATTGTCGTTAATCCCGAGCAAGTTCAAGTCGTCCTTGATTGGACTCCCCCTGAATCAATCAAGCAAGTTAGGAGTTTCCTTGGCTTAGCGAGCTATTGCCGACGCTTCATCGAGAATTTCTCCAAGGTTGCTAAACCTCTAACTGAACTCCTCAACAAAGATAAAAAGTTTGAATGGACCCCACAGTGCGAGTCCAACTTTCAGGAATTGAAAAGACGCCTGACATCTGCACCCGTACTAGTACCACCAGACTTTTCCAAGGATTTTATTATCTACTGCGACGCCTCGCGACAAGGACTAGGTTGCATACTCATGCAAGATCGTCAAGTGATCGCATACGCATCTCGACAATTGCGTCCACATGAGGATAACTATCCTACACATGATCTAGAGCTTGCAGTTGTAGTCCATGCACTTAAAACATGGCGACATTACCTTCTTGGTAATCACTGTGAAATTTTCACTGATCACCAAAGCCTGAAATACATCTTCACCCAACCGTATTTAAATCTCAGGCAAAGACGTTGGGTTGAGTTGCTCATAGATTATGACTTAGGAATAACTTACACCCCTGGGAAGGCCAATGTCATGGCCGACGCATTGAGTCGTAAGTCTTATTGTAACAACCTGATGTTACAACAAGGGCAACCACTTCTCCACTAGGAATTTCATAAGCTTAACCTTCACATTGTTCCTCGAGGATTCCTTTCCACCTTGGTGGCGAAACCTACCCTTATGGATCAAATCATAGCTGCCCAAAAGCGTGATAAGGGTATATCCCGATTCCAGGAGAGCATTGCTAGCGGAGCCGCTAGAACTTTCTCTACTGATGATCGAGGTGTTGTCTTCTTCGAGAACCGTTTAGTGGTTCCCAAGAACCAACATCTGCGGCAGCTGATTCTTAAGGAGGCTCATGAATCTCCTCTCACGATTCATCCTAGTAGTACCAATATGTATCAGGACCTACGCCAGAGGTTCTGGTGGACTAGGATGAAGAGAGAAATCGCTCAATTCATTGCTAATTGCGACGTTTGTTGTCGAGTTAAAGAAGAGCATCAACGGCCTGCTGGCACCCTCCAACCTTTAGCTATTCCTGAATGGAAATGGGACAAGATCGGTATGGATTTCATTACCGGGTTTCCCAGGACCAGGAAAGGGAATAATGCTATCTTCGTCGTTATCGACCGCCTCTCCAAAGTAGCCCATTTCCTACCTATTCGAGAGAGTATAACCGCTAGCCAGCTAGCAGACTTGTATATCTTTCGGATAGTATCACTTCATGGTGTGCCGTTGGAGATTAACTCAGACCGTGGAAGTCTTTTCACTTCACGAATTTGGGAAAGTTTCCAGAATGCTATGGGGACTCATCTCTCTTTCAGCACCGCCTTTCATCCTCAGTCAAGTGGTCAAGTGGAACGAGTCAATCAAATTCTGGAAGATATGCTTCGAGCCTCTGTCATCTCTTTTGGTATGGATTGGGAGAAGTGTCTTCCATTTTCCGAATTCGCTTATAACAATAGTTATCAAGCCAGCTTGGGCAAGGCTCCCTTCGAAGTTCTATATGGACGAAGGTGTCGAACACCTCTTAACTGGTCAGAAGCCGGGGAAAGACAATTCTTTGGTCCGGATATGATCCAGGAAGCAGAAGAGCAAGTTCGCATCGTTCGTGAGAAATTGAAAACAGCCCAGTCTCGCCAGAAGAGCCAATATGATAGTCATCATAAGGATGTGACTTTTGAAGCCAGCGATAAGGCTTACCTTCAGGTTACTCCTCTTAAGGGAACCCATCGCTTCGGTATCAAAGGCAAATTGGCTCCTCGTTACATCGGTCCTTTTCGCATTCTTGCCAAACGAGGAGAAGTTGCCAACCAATTGGAACTACCTCCGCACCTATCCAGAGTTCGTGATGTCTTCCATGTTTCTCAACTCAGGCGTTGCTTCTCGGATCCTATCCGCGGAGTGGACCACGAAACACTTGATCTCCAGGACAATCACACATATCGAGAATACCCCGTCCGTATTCTTGATCAAACCGAGCGTACCACTCGACGTCATAATATCAAGTTTCTCAAGGTTCAATGGTCACATCACTCCGAGAGTGAAGCTACTTGGGAAAGGGAGGATCGTCTTCAACTTGAGTACCCCCACCCTCTTTCCGGAGGAACCCGAATCTCGGGACGCAATTCTTTTGAGTGGGGGTGAGTTGTCACATCCCTAGTCAGTGCTTGCATTAGGACTAGCTAGAGTGTGCATCATGTTTACTTTCCACAGAAACTTGAAATGGGAATGACAGAAACCCCAGCACCCCTCTTCTAACAACTAGGGTTTAATAAAATCTTTTCCAATGTACCCAAAATGCCCTTCAAAAATGTTCATCATCTTTGCCTTGGTCTTAAACCTCTGCCAAAATGGTGCACAATTTTCTAGGACATCCAATGGTCTCTAGATTAATTCATATTGTAATTGCATTTGGGCATTTAAATGCTATAAAATATGTTATGTGCCCAAATAATCCTAAACTGAAATGTTCCATGTTGGTTATATGCTAAACAGTGGGCATGAGCAGTTTGGTGATTTTTGAAAGTGCTTAAGCATTTTTAAAAAAGCCAGAAAGTTACAAAAGAAATAGAAAACAGAAAACAAATAAAACAAAAGAGGAAGCAGAGACTTACCTGAGGCCCACTTACCTGCCTGGCCCAGCACGGCCCAGCCCACCAGGGGCACACACGTCTTCGTCCCTGTGCCAGCGCACGAAGCAGCTCGGTGGCGAGCGCCGACGACACGTCGGCCACCTCCTGCCTGCCTGGCTACTCCCCCCGACTCCCTGGACGGCTCTGGACGTCGCCACGCAGACCCCCTCGACCCCCTCGACCGCTCCCCTCTCTCCCTGCCTCGTCTCTCTCGCTCCACGCCTCGTGGCCGAGTGCCACCGTCGCCACTGACGCCGTTCGTCGTAGCCACCGTGCCCCTCTCGCCCACTCATTTTACCCAGGAGCTCCGCCTCGTCCTCCTCGTCCTCCGCACCGAGCTACACGACGCCAGAAGCCCCGCTTCATCTTCACCGTCGCCGTCTTCAACCTACGGCCGCGGAGATCGCCGGTGACCGTGCGCCCGCCCCGACGCTTCCCCGAGCCCGCTGAGCATCTCATCCACCTCCCTGTGAGCTCCTGCGTCGATCCCCCCTCCTCCCCGCTTCGTTTGCTCGCTATAGATGCCGTCCCCTTGCTCGCCGTAGCACGCCGCCGCACAAGCTCGTCGCCGACGAGGCTCCGGTGACCAATTGGCTCCGTGCACAAGCTCGTCGTCTTCGTGAGCGCACGTAGCACCCGTAGGAACCAACCGTTGGTCCTCCTGTGCCCTGTGACGTAGTTTTCTTCGGCACCCGAGCTCCGGTCGCCGCCGTTGAGGTCGCCGCCGACGTTTCCGGCCACCCCAGCTGCTCCGACCTGTTCCGTTGGATGCGCGACTCCTCCAGCTCTCTGTAGATGCCCTCCGCCGCTATTTTGGTCAGCGGAACGCTGTTTCCGAGCCGCGCCGCCGTCCTGGCTCTCGTCGGCGGCGAGCGTTGGTGGGGTTGACCTGTTTTGACCACGCCTAGACCCCTCCTGTGTCCATGACATGCGGGGCCAGCCGTTGACTAGTTTTAGTTTAGGTTTTTAATTAAGTACTAATTGCTGTCATTAGTTTAATGAGTCACTGACACATGGGGCCCAGCCCCTGTTTAACTTTTAGTTTAGTGTTAGACTTATTTAGTTAGTACTGAGAGACTGACCAGTGGGGCCCACTGGTCAGGTTTGACCTGGACGCCCTGTTGACTGGCTGACGTTAGCATGATGTCATGCTGACGCAGTAAATGATTTTCTGGGATTAATTGATTTAAAACAAATCAGGAAATTCCAGAAAATGCTTTATACTTCAAAAAATTCATATAAATTCAACAGTAGCTCAGATGGAAAAGATTTATATATGGAAATTGATCAGAAAAATCCAATCTTTCCAATGTCACTGGTTTCATGCATGTTTGAGCAAGTTAACCTTGCTGTTCACATTAAAACATGATAATGCACTTTAATAAATAATAGTTTGGGTTTCAATTTGAATCTTTTATTCAAATGGGCTCAAACCCTTTTGTTTATAAATGCATTAGCCCAAAATACATGTATCTTGCCATATCATAAGCATGCATCATATTGTTGCATTTGTTTGCTTATTGATTGTATCGCCGGTGTTCTCCGTGTTAGGTCCTGCTCCCGAGGATACTTCTGCGTATCCAACTGAAGAGTAGTACCCGACAACCACTCCGTCAGGCAAGCAACCATTGATCATTCCGATACGAACCCATCTTCTCGCTCCTGCTCTCTTTTACTGCATTAAGGCAACAACGTGTGAACTGCTACTTGCTGTGGTAGTTGAACCCTATTCCCTTGCATGACCTGCCTTTGCCACAGTAAATAGTTGAAACTCACTAGCATGTGTAGGAGTTGATTGAGCCATGTGATGTGTGATCCACCATGCTATTTGTTTATGTTGCCTGCTATGCTTAGAGTTGTGTCAGGTCTGGTTCAACTGGGTGATGGATCAGAGTGTCATACCGGTAAAGAGAGGGAAGTGTGGAACATGTTTCGTAAATGTATCGATGAAAGGCCATGTAGGAGTACGTGGTGGGTTGTTTCATTGGAACCGTCCATAGGACCTGCGATCTGTATGTGTGGTTCAAGTTACAGCTACTACCACACATTGGCCCTGAAATATGACCCCGCTCGACTTATTGACTGCCCATGTTCTCTGTCCAGGAGTTGCAACTAGTTTCTGGTGTTTGTAGTTTACTGGTGGTCGTGCACAGCGCTGACCCTCGGGGTGGGCTGTGATGCGACAGGTACGTGCCGGGTGTACCGAGTGCCCGTTTGGTGACTCGGGAACCCTGTACACATCGTTTGGGGCCGTGAACGACACCCCAGTCGGATCTCCCCACGGATGGAACCCAAATAGACGATAAACCTGGACGAGACACTTGAGTGGTTGGTTAGGTCGTGGTCTACACCCACGTCGGTTTTCGCTTGAAGTCTGCTGAGCACATGACGTGTGCAGACGCTAAGTGGTGGAAACATGTGTGAGGAAGTACACCCCTGCAGGGTTACCAATCTATTCGAATGGCCGTTGTTCGCGGTACGGACTACTTGGTTACTCTTACAGTTCATAGACAAGTTGATGGATACTACTAAAAGCCTCAAGACAAGTGTGAGTGCCGTGGATGGCCTTCCGTAGGATGACGGAAGAGGATCCACGGTGGTGTATTGTTGTGGTGAGTAGAGGACTCGTGTACGTAGTCTTATCTTGCAATATGTTGAGAGTCGTAGTATAGGTTAGCCAAGAGTCAAAGCTGGCTTTTTGCTATGAACTCCACTACCCTTGTTGATAATGTTGCATGTATGATAGGTTCTGTTGTAAGACTTGCTGAGTACCTTTGTACTCATGTTTGCTTAATAACTGTTGCAGAGGAGAACCCTGCCCCTTCTGATGGGTTTTACACAGACGTTGATGTCGACGAGTAGCTTGCTACCCAGACGGAGATCCTGAGCTTGTGAAGGGCCTTGTAGATAGTCAGGCCGCACCAAGCCTGTTTTATTTTCCAAGTTGTCTGTACTCAGACATGTTAGCTTCCGCTTGTGCTTGTATGATTGTATGACTTGAGTGTTGGGTCTTGTGACCCCTACCTGTATGGATATGTTATGTATGGCTCTTCGGAGCCTCTTAAATAAAGTACTTTGAGTCATAGAGTTTTGTTGTGATGCAATGTTGTATTTGCACATATTGAACATATTGTCTGTATGATTGAAATGCTTGGTATGTGTGGGATCCGACACCTAGTTGTTTTCCTTTGGTAGCCTATCTTACAGGGAAATGCCTCCTAGTGCTTCCAATGAGCCTTGGTAGCTTGCTACTACTCGGAACACGTAGGGTGGCCGTCATGCGTCCTTCATTCCTGTGTCTGTCCCTTAGGGGAAATGTTACGCGTTGTTCCTTTAAGTCCATGTAGCTTGCTACGACTTGGGTTCATACGTTGATGACCGACACGTTCGTTGCTGGGTCATGGATGCCTGTCTCTATAATTTAGTGCCACTTTTGGTTTATAACTAGCCATGTCGGCCCGAGTTCTGTCATATGGATGCTAGCGACACTGTCATATACGTGTGCCCAAATGCGCAAACGGTCCCGGGCCAGGTAAGGTGGCACCCGTGGGGATACCGTGCGTGAGGCCGCAAAGTGATATGACGTGTTACAAGCTAGATCGATGTGACTTAGGATCGGGGTCCTGACACGACCATGGAGGTCCGGC
This sequence comes from Secale cereale, assembly GCA_902687465.1. Taxonomy (NCBI): domain Eukaryota; kingdom Viridiplantae; phylum Streptophyta; class Magnoliopsida; order Poales; family Poaceae; genus Secale; species Secale cereale. The sequence continues at coordinate 477,992,567 of LR738712.1, forward strand.
CCAACCAATGGATGGATGGGGATGAAACCCTAGCCCAACACCCACCCATGGATGGATGGGGATGGGGCGACGACGGTGGTGGCGGCGGCCTTCTCTCGATGCTTGCTGATGTGGTGGACATCGATGTCGGTGATGGGTTGCAGCACGTAGACATCAAAGGTACTGACGCCCTCCATCCTCCTCCCCTCGCCTCCCCTCCCCTCACCTCATCTTATTCTTCTGGATTTTTTGATTTGATCCGCGCGGTTGGTTTCTGCAGGCTACGGATGTGATGGAGGAGCACCATGGTGGGCGTGCAGGCCATGGCTCGCTATGGAAGGTCCTTCCCTTCCCTCTGTCTGTTTGGGCCATGCTCAGGCAGTCTTTTCTCTTCTCTTCCCGCAAAAAATATATTTTCTCTTCATGATCTGAACATGTTGGAGGCCATTATTTCTCCTCTGCCATAGTTTGCTGCTGCTGCCATGTTAACTCAGAGTTGGTAGCCAATATAAGTGATTTGGAATTTTTGTTGATCTGAACCATAAATGTGACGTTTTATCACATTACATCTATGCTCTGTTTGTTTGTTTGTTTAAATCCGTGCTTCCGCTTTGATATTGAACAACAGGTTAAGGGAGCATTCCTCATTTTTTTGCGGTTCAACGGAATAGTGGGAGTGTGGAGAATTAAGGCACTCGAGGTCTTTGGAATATGGATGGAAAGAATGACAGTTGAAGACATGGATATTGCTATCCAAGCACATATAAAGGGATGGAAGTTTCTGTTATGGTTTATGACTTTTCTGTATGCTACACAAATTTCCATTCAGTGTCAGTGTGAATTGCTGGAGTCATACGAAGCATACAGAAAACAACAACATAGATGGCATTCTGGTCCGCTGCAGTTTTTTAGACTCTACTTTCTGGACATCATCAAATCAAAGGTATTAATGTAGGCATATTTTGAAAGATGAATTTTATTTTCCGGGGAAAAAGATGAGTTGAACTGCATTATATTGAGCACAACATTCAAGATTTAGTTCCGTTGTAAGTATACTCGGTTTAAGTTTGTCATTTTCTTGGAGTTGATAAGATTTTACCTACACTCAATTGGATAATTAAGTACAGTTTGATTAGTATGACAAGTCATGTCAGCAGTATGAATATTTACAAGGTTGATTATCTCCCAGGAAGACAAGTAGGACGTATGTTTGCAAGTTTTCATGACTAAATTATACAATTATATAAAATGTGGTCTGCTTGAAGTTTGTCAGTTAAAAGCATGTTGACTCGCCTACTGTTTAATGGTTCTATTTTGATCATATAATTAGGTTTACATCTTGACTCGCTTGATTTGATAAATTCCATTATTACGAAGGGTCATCATTTGTATATTTCCTCTTCAGACGGTGATCTCGTTGCCCACGGAGAAGCAATCCAAGGAGAAGAGAGTAGGTTTTGCGCCCAACCTCGGCTCCCTATCAAAGGAGGGGAAGTGGCTGCGAGCATGCCATCAGTGTTGGGTTGATGGTGTTGTGCCTCGGCAGCTGGGATCATGCAAGGCAGATGGGAAGCATCGGCGCCGAATCTCCCCTCGATCTCTAGATACATGATAGCAGCATCGAGGTGAGCAGTGGCAAAGGTTCCCACCTGAACATATCAAGTCGTGACACCAGTACGACCACAACCTCCAATACTACTACGACTGATGGCTATCCTCTACCCATGAGTGTTATGAAAATTTGCGTAATTTAACTCCAGTGACGTGGATTTCATTATGTGGTAATTTTGTTTATGTAGAAATTGATGTGCTAGAATTAGTAAATCTGTTATATTGTTTACAAGTGTGGTGATGCCGATTGTAGAAATTGGGCAATGTGGGATCTCCTATCCTCGTGCTGGTTTGATTTCGCTTTGTTCATCTGACTCAGGAATCGTGAGGCTATTCATGTCCAACTGAACACAAGCCTTTTTTTTATTACTTTTTAATCTATGCTGAAACTGTATATGCAAGGCACTGTTTGTCCTGCGTTTCAAATCGATGCCACTTTATTCATGGGTTGGGTTGCCAGTTTCAAGCCAGTTAATTTTTGGGTTGCGATTGTTGTCAGTGTTGTTGAATAGTACAAATCAATGATCCTACGTCTGTAGGTTCTGACCTGGTAGTATCATGTATGTACTCAAAAAAACGTGAACTGTCTGCCATGGTAGTATTATGATTCCTGGCTACCATGGTAGTATTATCTGTAGTGTTGGCCAGCATGTTTGTTACATAATTTTACAAATATATATTTTCTTCGTTTTGTGTTGGAAAGTTAAGAATGAACCATTTAGAGAATTCAACAATATGACTCATGCTCATCTCCATGTCAATGCTAGGAGGAGAAAAACTGCATTCAGAGGTTACAGAATGGCAATGGGTGGGTTACCTCCGAGGAGCAAATGACTGGCATGGTTAGTGATCACTAGGCCATGAATCTCATGGATCCCATGATACAGGTACATCAAGGAAATTGTAATAAGTTCATGGCACAACATATAATTTAACGTTAGCTTTCTACATTAAATATCAGGAAAAATTTCTTGCAATTCATTTACATGATGGTCGGGAAATTCATGTTAAATGAATCTTAACAATAAAGACACAGTCGTCTACATTTAGTTTGCTTTTCTATTGCTGGGTAATCTTCCTTTGCCATCATTTTCTTAGTATTTTTATGGTGCATGTATCTGGTCCAGATCCGACACAGACAAGCAAAATCGTGTTGCTGCTTCTTATTTCGATTGTAGGTGAATCCTTTGATGACGGTGCTATTTTTTGTTGTATTAATACTGCATCTGATTCACACACTTCATCTATGCTTGTTTGAGAAATTGTGCATGTTTTTTCTTCATTGGTCCAGGAAAATCCAGGTGAAAACTTTCAGGAACTCAGGACGACACGCAATGATTATATTTCATTGTGATGGCCGTTGCCGACACAGCTACTACGGGGACGACCTCTGTCGCTCCTTCTGTAACGCCCCGGACACACCCGCCGGTGGTCGTTACTCCTGGCGGGATCTAGACTGGCCCCATATATCAATACTAGTCTTTTCTGCGCACTTTTTCCTCACTCGTGCGCACCCGGGAGCAACTTCCCGGTCGGTCACCCATCCTGAAACTACTCCAAGCTGAGCACGCTTAACTTTGGAGTTCTATCCGAATGGGCTCCCGGAAAAGAAGGAATTCCTTATTGATATGTGTAGTCTATCATCCCTTATATGCCACGCTATCACATACACCCCCACTTAGAGGAACCGACATCCTCGTCGGGCCACGGGAACGTTCCCTCTTGGCACAAACGTCTGTGCATCCAGTCCGATACATGTGTCATGCCGTGTGCCACGACGGGTCACAAATGTCATGAATAACATGACCGAGCACCTGTCCGCAAACATCCGTCTAACCGCGAGGAACCTGGCTCTGATACCAACTTGTAACGCCCCGGACACACCCGCCGGTGGTCGTTACTCCTGGCGGGATCTAGACTGGCCCCATATATCAATACTAGTTTTTTCTGCGCACTTTGTCCTCACTCGTGCGCACCCAGGAGCAACTTCCCGGTCGGTCACCCATCCTGAAACTACTCCAAGCTGAGCACGCTTAACTTTGGAGTTCTATCCGAATGGGCTCCCGGAAAAGAAGGAATTCCTTATTGATATGTGTAGTCTATCATCCCTTATATGCCAGGCTATCACACCTTCTCTCTAGCCTCTTCATCTTGGTGAAGCCATAGGAGTAGAGGGGCACGTGCGTGATGGATCTGCTCGAAGCACCTCAAGCCACACATCTTCAAGGTGATCACTTCATCCACATTCAATGCCAGTTCCCGCGTTTACTCCTTTTTTGGGGTGGATGGATGCATGATACTCTGATAGTAGCAGGCAGCTGTAGTACATACTGCACATTGGCACGCTGAAACTAGCCTGCAATTTTCTCAGAAATTTTTGTGTCACATGCCAGTGGAGTGGATTATAACATTTCAATGGAACAAATTGTAGGTATTTCTTTTGCAATGGCAGCATAAAGCAACAATTGATATAGCATATTTCATTAATGGTTGCTTGAAATATATTAGGGTGTAGATAATTAGCTATTTACCTTTCACTTCCTTTTCTTTCCTTTTACATATATTGGGCTGCATAATAGCTTAATTTTGTAAGGTTGGCACAAATGATGTAGGGATTAAACGATTGATGAAAAGGCTTGTCATAGAAGAGAAATGGTGAGAGAGAACATAAAGGAGTGGAATTTCATGACAAGCTTTCAGAAAATTCAAAGAATCTACGGGGATATGAGGCAAGAGAGCGAATTCTTTTCACTTGTATCATCTTGGCCCTGTATTAAAAAAAGAGTCTGGGACTATTATAGGTGTCTTATTTTGAGAAATATTATAAGGGACTATGGGACGGTGCGATCAGTTGCTACCATGGTTACCAATGTATTCGTGAGTAATTGCAGGTTTTCTTTGCCACAAAGGTGCACACATATTGTAGTAAGCCACATGATTTTGTAGCTTCAGGCATGAGACTAAAACAGTTCTCAATTTTTTGCTTAATTGTAGTCAATGTGTACCACATATTTGTTCTGATAGATGGTGACATGTTTCTACTTTTTACACTACAATTGTACTCTCGTAGATGGACATGAAGAATATTTGCCTGGTGAAAATGCGATTTTGAGTGCGGTGAATTTTTCCTGGTATTGTATTCTTGTTGTATGGTGGATGGGAAAGAGCGACACAACCTTTCCGTTGATCCATCACCAATTGCTCCTGATCTTTCCATTCACATCAGCCCTCCGTCGCTGGTGGATGACAACGGCGAGGTACGGATGGGACTCCATGAGGAGGCCGCAAATAAGAAATGTGATGGTTTTGTTTCTCTCTTTGCATATTTCTTTTTCTTAAGGGCACATGAGAAAAATTGATGAAACATGTAAGCTGTCAAATTGTTTTGCTTTATCTTGAGAAGTGCAAGTTTTCTAAAAATTGCGATGCAAATTTGGTAAGGTGGTAGAGATCCTCAGCATATAATATTGTATATGCTCCTCCTCAGGATGTAGCGAACTAGGGATCTATTATGCTTTTTCTTGACCAAATCCAAAGTACTATTATAAGGAGGTCCACCTGTTCTTAAACCATGTGTACATGATTTCCTTTTTGTATTTGTTTTAGTATATCTTCCAGTCCTCTTAATGATTTTCACATATGTGTTTCTGTTGCAGTGCTGCAGGGAGTGGTGCATAGAACGTTCAGTTTTGCTTGGCTGATACACATGTGGACCATGACTTGCTTCCCTTTAGTTTGCTCACTGAACAGGTGCCATTAACTCCTACCATTGCATGTTTCATCTTCTCAGATGCCAGATTATATTCAGTTGAGAGAGATGACAATGAGGTGCATGCAAGTAATGACATGTACCCCTATCTTACACCTTTTTTGCAATAATTTTTTTTGCATGCTTTTCTTGATTTGGTTTCCTTTTCAATGTGCAATGTCAATTTGTTATTCCTTCAAAGTGAGATAAAATGAAGATTCTACTTGTATAACTAAAGTTTGATATTCAGTCCTACTTCCTTCGTCTGGAATTAGTTGACGCCCAAATGGATGTATCTAGATGTATTTCAGTGCTAGATACATCCGTTTGAGTGCCAACTAATTCCGGACGGAGGAAGTACACAACATCCTTTTTAACGGAATAAAAGGCCACAACTTCACCACATATGAGTGTAATTAAATCTCATGTTTCATGCTCTAACTTATGCACTAAATTCTATTAATATGACTATTTTTTGGTTGTATTTAATATCCCTCTATGACATCTTCAATTATCAAACATGCCAGCATTCACGTGAATGTTGGTAAAATATTCCTGTCCCTTTTGGTTCAGTATCAATTAATGTATTTTTCATTAGATATAGGCAGTGGTGGGTGGCGGAATGGCAAGGCGTCCGATCAGATGTCCTGGGTCCGTGAGGAGTTGGTGGCTCTCAACTACAACAACATCATCATGGCAATCTATATTGGTTGATCAATTGCTAACAGCCTAACACAACATGTTTTCAATTGCATTTATTTCTGACTAAAAGTAGCAGTTTCTGCTGTTGTATTAAGATTTCCACGAGAATGCAGAATCGGCTCTAAGGGAGCAAGGGTGTTCGGCTCCTGGAGGAGCGTTCGGGTTCACGGATCTGGCCCTCGCCGTTGAGCCCAACGGGGTCGTCGCCGAGTACATCTAGTACGTACACATGAACCTCCCTCGACTTCAATGTTGTTGCTGTTTATTTCTTCTTTCAGACTATGTTCCTAGAGAGCACAGTAGTAGCTTCAGGATAAGGGGCCAAACCTGCATCTTTTCTGATTCCTTTTTATTAGATTAGCACGAGAGCGAGCAGTGCACTGAGGATTGGACCCCTTAAAGTTCATACTACTTATATCCAAAGTTTTCAAGACTTGGTGGGTGATAAGTGATGTTTATAGTCTGTAGTCTGTAATCATCTTGGTCCCGGTTCCAACTGGTTGAATACATGTTTTACCAGACAAAGAAAATTGTGTGTTACTAATTCATGTACTCTCAGAAGTAATGTTCCTTTTCCCCTGTAATTGGGGTTCGCTTCATGTTAAATTTACTATAAATTGTATGTGGTAGGAGCTAGGATCCTACCTAGTCTAGGGCGTAGGTTGTATGGGAAGGGAGGGGGTTGACAGAGATGCGATCACGGCTGCGGTGGCAGGGCGCTGTGGCGCAATGAAGAAGAGGTGGCGGCGGCGCAAGAGGCGGCTAGGGTTAGATCTTCCTAATTTGAATCAACAAGGACAATGATATTTGCAAGGCTTGAAATTTTAGACTCACTTTCTATGCCAAGCTGGAAAATTGACATGTCTTATGATTATATATGCAACCAGTATTTTTTTTTGAAATGCCAGTGGCAACACTTCCTTTACATGTTTTAAGACCTTTGGCATGAAATTTTCATACTAATTACATATATTGTTTGTGCAGGATGGGTATGAGTTGAGGAAGCAGTTTTTATTATACTTGCTAAAACATCGTGGGAATGAAGCTAAAGGCAATTTTCTTGATATTGTGAAAGAATTTCTTAAGTGCATCATCTAGATATTGATAGTTTTGTAATAGATGTTTAGTTGGAACATCGCTTAGTTTGTTACATTGACATGTCGTTAATTTTTCTTGTTGTTATCAATTTAGATTGCAAAAATGGACTTTAATTATTCAATAATTATGTTTCTGTTATATTGTTTGTACATATGAAATTTAACATGTAACTCTTGCAAACTATTTCAAAAGCCTGTGGTAACGCACGAGCACTCTACTAGTAGGACATGCAGGATTGTAATCTATATCAAGAACGATGAAATCTATGGGCACATAATTCCTATTTGCAACAATAAGAACATCATTAATCCTTCCCATAGGTTTCTTAATGTTAGAATCCACAAGATGCAAGTTTAAAGAACAATCATCAAGTTCATGGAAACCTAACACATCACACAATGTTTTTGGTATTGTGGAAACACTAGCACCCAAATCACACAAAGCATAGCATTCATGATCTTTAATTTTAATTTTAATAGTAGGTTCCCACTCATCATAATGTTTTCTAGGGATAGAAACTTCTATTTCAAGTTTTTCTTCAAAAGATTGTATTAAAGCATCAACGATGTGTTTGGTAAAAGTTTTATTTTGACTATAAGCATGAGGAGAATTTAACACGGATTGCAACAAGGAAATACAATCTATCAAAGAGCAATTATCATAATTAAATTCCTTGAAATCCAAAATAGTGGGTTAATTGCTATGTAAAGTTTTGACCTCTTCAATCCCACTTTTACCGATTTTTGCATCAAGATCTAAAAACTCTGAATCATTGGGATGCCTTTTAACTAAAGTTGACTCATCTCTAGTCCCAACTTTATCAAGATTCATATTGGAAAACAAAGATTTAATAGGAGACACATGAATCACTTTTAGATCTTCATCTTTATTATCATCCAAACTTGAAGAACACGCTTTCATGAAGCAATCTCTTTTAGCACGCATCCTAGCGGTTATTTCTTTGCACTCATCAACGGAAATTCTCATGGCTTTGAGAGACTCATTGATATCATGCTTATGTGGAATAGATCTAAGTTTCAAAGAATCAACGTCAAGAGAAATTATATCCACGTTCCTAGCCAACTCATCAATCTTAAGCATTTTTTCTTCAAGCAAAGCATTAAAATTCTTTTGCCAATTCATAAATTCTTTAACACTAGTCTCAAAATAAGATGGCATCTTATTAAAATTTCCATAAGAGCTGTTGTAGGAATTACCATAATTATTAGAGGAATTACTAGGGAACGGCCTAGAATTAAAGTTTCCACTATATGCGTTATTACCAAAATTGTTCCTACCAACAAAATTCACATCCATAGATTCATTATTTTTCTCAATCAACATGGACAAAGGCATATCATTAGGATCAGAAGAAACACTCTTATTAGCAAATAATTTCATAAGTTCATCTATCTTTCCACTCAAAACATTAATCTCTTCAATCGCATGGACTTTTTTACTAGTGGATCTTTCGGTGTGCCTTTGAGAGTAATTAACCATAATATTGTCTAGGAGTTTAGTATCTTCTCCTAAAGTGATTTCCATGAAAGTGCCTCCCGCAGCCGAATCTAGAAGATTTCTAGAAGCAAAATTCAATCCAGCATATTTTTTTTGTATAATCATCCATAAATTGAGACCATGTGTAGAGCAATTACGTATAATTAATTCATCCTCTCCCAAGCTTGTGCAACATGCTCATGATCAAGTTGCTTAAAATTCATAATATCGTTTCCAAGAGAGATAATCTTAGCGGGAGGAAAATACTTAGAGATAAAGGCATCTTTGCACTTATTCCATGAATCAGTACTATTTTTAGGCAAAGAAGAGAACCAAGATTTAGCACGATCTCTAAGACAAAACAGAAATAACTTCAATTTAATAATATCATTATCCACATCTCTCTTCTTTTGCATATCGCACAAATCTACAAAGTTGTTTAGATGGGTAGCGGCATCTTCACTAGGAAGGCCAGAAAATTGATCTTTCATGATAAGATCCAACATAGCAGCATTGATTTCACAAGATTTAGCATTGGTAATAGGAGCAATCGGCGTGCTAATAAAATCATTGTTGTTGGTATTGGAAAAGTCACACAATTAAGTATTGACTTGGGCCATTGTGACAAACAAGCAATCCAACACACAAGCAAACAAGAAGCAAGCGAAAAGAGACGAACAGAAAAAGGGCGAATAAAACGGCAAAGGTGAAGTGGGGGAGAGGAAAGCGAGAGGCAAATGGCAAATAATGTAATGCGAGGGATAAGATTTTGTGATGGGTACTTGGTATGTGACTTGTGCGTAGATCTCCCCGGCAACGGCGCCAGAAATTCTTTTTGCTACCTCTTGAGCTTGCGTTGTTTTTCCCTTGAAGAGGAAAGGGTGATGTAGCAAAGTAACGTAAGTATTTCCCTCAGTTATTGATAACCAAGGTATCAATCCAGTAGGAGACTACACACAAATCCCTGGTACCTGCACAAACAGTTAGGAAACTTGCAACCAACGTGATAAAGGGGTTGTCAATCCCTTCTCGGCCACTTGCAAAAGTGGGATCTGATAGAGATAATAAGATAAATATTTTTGGTATTTTTGTTGTATAGATTGAAAAGTAAGGATTGCAAAATAGAAGATAGCTAGTTGACGAAAGATTAATTATGATGGAAAATAGACCCGGGGGCCATAGGTTTCACTAGTGGCTTCTCTTAAGATAGCATATTCTATGATGGGTGAACAAATTACTTTCGAGCAATTGATAGAAAACCACATAGTTATGAGAATATCTAGGAATGATCATGTATATAGGCATCACGTCCGTGACAAATAGACCGAAACGATTCTGCATGTACTACTATTACTCCACACATCGATCGCTATCCAGCATGCATCTAGAGTTTTAAGTTCATAAGAACAGAGTAACGCCTTAAGCAAGATGACATGATGTAGAGGGATAAACTCATGCAATATGACATAAACCCCATCTTTTTATCCTCGATGCCAACAATACAATACTTGCCTTGCTTCCCCTGCTGTCACTGGGAAAGGACACCGCAAGATTGAACCCAAAGCTAAGCACTTCTCCCATTGCAAGAAAGATCAATCTAGTAGGCCAAACCAAATTGATAATTCGAAGAGACTTGCAAAGATATTAAATCATGCATATAAGAATTCAGAGAAGAATCAAATATTGTTCATAGATAATCTTGATCATAAACCCACAATTCATCGGATCTCGACAAACACACCGCAAAAAGTATTACATTGAATAGATCTCCAAGAAGATCGAGGAGAACTTTGTATTGAGATCCAAAGAGAGAGAAGAAGCCATCTAGCTAATAAGTATAGACCTGAAGGTCTATGGTAAACTACTCACACATCATCTAAGAGGCTATGGTGTTGATGTAGAAGCCCTCCGTGATCTATTCCCCCTCCGATGGAGCTCCGGAAAAGGCCCCAAGATGGGATCTCACGGGTACAGAAGGTTGCGGCGGTGCAAATAGGGTTTCGTGGTGCTCTCGGATGTTTTCAGGGTATATGAGTATATATAGGCTGAAGAAGTACGTCGAGGGAGCTACGAGGGGCCCATGAGGGTGGGGGGCGCGCCAATCCCCCTTGGGCATGCCCTCCTGCCTCGTGGCCACCTCGTGGCTTCCCAGACGTGTACTCCAAGTTTTTTCGGTTGTGTTTGTTCCAAGAACGATCCTCGTGAAGGTTTCATTCCATTTGGACTCCGTTTGATATTCCTTTTCTGCGAAACACTGAAATAGGCAAAAAAAACAACAATTTTCACTGGGCCTTTGATTAGTAGGTTAGTCCCAAAATAATATAAAAGTGCATAATAAAGCCCATTAAACATCCAAAACAGATAATATAATAGCATGGAACAATCAACAATTATAGATATGTTGGAGACGTATCACAGACCCTCCTCGGGGGGTAAGGTAACTTTATCTTCATGTTCATATTTTATTCTTCGGTGAAGTATTTAAATCCTTCTTCATTTGTCCACAGAGCTGGTTGCGTAAGGTCAAGTGGGCCAATAGCTCGGCCCCATTACCCGAGGCCCCCAGGATGGGCTTGCTGATGGCTTCTCGTCCCTCGTTGGTTACCCCAAGTGGAAGGTTTGAGATGCAGTGTAGCGGAAGTTTTCCCTTGGCAAAGATACCAAGGATCGATTTCCCCTGAGACTCCCAGTTTCAACAAGAAGGTGTCAACTGCTAACGGCGCCAGATATTAGCAATCAACGTGGACCTGCACACAGATACAAATAACTTTGCTCCCAACGAGTACAGATAGGTTGTCAATCCCTCCGGCCTTGTCGTTTACAAAGGATTAAACGCAAGTGATAATAGTGATAGGTATAATTGCAAATAGTAAGTAAAAGCAGAAAGTAAATAGCGGATGTGATCAATGATGGTAATATGGACCGGGGTCCCATGATGTTCACTAGTGATGTCTCTCTCCCAAAAGACGATAAAACAGCTATGTGAGGTGAACGAATTACAGCTGGGCAATTGACAGAATTATGTGCGCAAACCAATGCTAACTATGTTGCAAGAAAGGTAGAGGTTCAAAGCATGGGCGGTATGCCAAGGCAAGTAGACCGAAATCCATCTGCATCTACTACTAATCATCCACCTTCAGATATCTATCCAGAACATCTCGCTGGTATTAAGTTGCGAGTCCCACCCATAGTGTAAACTCAAAGCAACAGACAACTGCATTAAAAGAACTTTGCGTAAAGTAAACAATCATTGCACCCGCGGGCACAAGCACCGTTGTTTTCCCCCTTGTGGCAACAGCACATCCCCTAGACTCATGTTTCTGTCACTCAAGCTAGTCATCGAGGCGCATGAACCCACAATCGAGCATAACGTTCCCTCTTGGAGTCACTACCTACTACTTGGCCAAAGCAATAAATATCAACGGAGAACATGCAAGAATTACTTACGAACATAAATATAAAAGAGGTAAATAAAATATATTACTCAAACACAATCTGAACATAATCTCACAATCCATCGGATCCCAGCAAACTCATCATAGCAACAACATAAGGATTACATATGTGCCTCGATCATGTAGGGCAGCTCACGAGGTCTAATTAGTGAAGCACAAGAAGGGGAGGAGAACATCACATAGCTACTGGTCATGGACCCATGGTCCAAGGGAGACTACTCACAACTCATCCGGGAGGCGTCCATGGTGGTGGAGAGGCTCCCGGTGGTGATCCTCCCCTCCGACAGGGTGCCGGGAAGGGTTCTCCTGGTGCTCCCGATCTTGGAAGCGCGGCGGCGGCGGAACAGAGATGAGATCGCGAAAAAGGGTTCCCGTCTGGAGGGTTTCGGGACGCGTGTTAAATATATGCCAAAGGGGGGCATCAGCGGAGGCCTGGGGGGCCCAGGCGCCCCCCGGTGCGGCCAGGAGGGGGGCCGCGCCACCAGGGCGCCTGGAGCCCTGGTGGCCCCTCCCCGGCTCTACTTTGGCTGCTGGGAAGCTTCTGGAACGCTGATTTTTTATATAATTTTTCCGGGATTTTTCTGGCAGTTTACGTGATGGGAAAACCTGAAATACAAAAACAACAAAAAACAGAAACTGGCACTGGGGTGCACTGAGTTAATAGGTTAGTCCAAATATGATCAAAAGTGTATGGAAGTGTATAAATATCATAGCAATATCACCCAAAAGAGGCATGGAGCAAGCAAAAATTATAGATACATTTTGGACGTATCACTTGCTGGCAAAGATGCTAGTCGTGGCACCGTACAAGGCACCCAAGAAGAATGACAAGAAGAAGATGGAGCTGACAGAGGCCCAATAGGGCCTCTGGACCAGGGGTCCCCCAAAAAGCAAGTCTGAGGAGACCCAAGCCTGCTCCGTCACCGACAGGGATACGGAGTTGGGAAACGACAGGGGGAGGGAGAGCGACTCTTCCCGAACAACAAAGAGCATGATGTCTGAAGACGCCGGGGAGGACTAGCCCCCACCTGCCCCGAAGAGGCAATGCAGGGCCAAGGTGGCCCTATCTGGCGAGATCTCGAACTCCGCCAATGAGTCTGAGGCTTCTGAGGAGGTTCCTTAGAGGAGACCTCGGATCAAGCCTCCAACCCGAAAGTACATTTTTTGGATATGCCCGTGTATTTTTTAGTTGAATCAAGTCCAACAATAATTATATGTCTACTATTGATCCTACATGTCGAATTCTGGTTTCCGCAAACCCTTGAGAGGTTCGAACTCTAGGGTGCGCACGAAGAACACTCTCTCCCCAGCGCGCTCGCCCTACGATTCCACAACCTAGCTTGACGAACTCAAAGAACAAGGGACAAAGATGATTATACTAGTTCGGGCCACCTTGCGGTGTAATACCCTACTCTAGTGTGTGTGGTGGATTGCCTCGTGGGGCTGAGGATGAACTATTACAATGGATGAACAACCTCCAGAGGAGAGGTGTTCTTGGGCTCGGATGAGCTTGTGGTATGGTCAGGGTGGAATCAATCCGATCATATCCGATGAGATGAGCCCTCCGATATCTGTCCCTCCATGGTGGTGGCTAGGTCCTATTTATAGTGTCCTTGGTCCTCTTCCCAAATATTGGCATGAAGGGATCCCACAACAGCCAAATTTGAAGGGGAACAGCTAGTACAAGCTATCCTGACAAAAGTGGTCTTCGCCTGCCAAAGGCTCTGGTGGTGGCGCCGGGCCGGGCTCCACGATGACCTCCATTCTTCCGTCCTAACGGTCCTTGGTCTTGTTGCACTGATATGGAAACCTTTGCTTGATTCCTTGAGACTCCGTGCCTGCGCCTGCCCCCTTAGCACCAAAGGGGAAACTGGTACACTGCGCCCGCTGGCGCCCGCCTGGCCTTGGTCGTCATGGCTCACGTCACGTGCACCTTGCGAGGTGTGCATTGCATAGATATCTCCGCTCCTCGCACGGCTGCCCCAGGGAGGTATTGTCGTCGTCCGTCTCGTGAGGCTTGGCCCCTCGCGAGGGTCTTGAGTTGTGGTTGCTGAAGCGGGGCCGTACCAGGTCATCGATGGAGCCACATCACGGGCCGCATGCATGCAAGTCTGGGTACCCCCGTTCCCAGAACGCCGAGAATAGGCCCCGGGCCCAAGGAGCGCTCGAGCTTGGCTTTGAGGCGAAGCCAAGGGGCAAGTGTGGAGCGTTGTGGGCCCTAATCACCTGCAGCCTTGATCAATGTGTGGCGACTGATTGGACGTGGGCATCTCCGCTTCCCCACACTGCCTCAGCAACTTCCCTCATCTGACAAAAGGCTGGCAAGCGCTGCTGGGTTTTCATTACCTTCCTTCGCCTTGCTCCAGATCCCCTTCTCCTTCCTGTCCCAAGAGTCTCCAGATCCGCCTGATTTCTTCCCCGAGTTCGCAGCCGATAGCCCCCGACAAAGCGAAGGCCACTCGCTCTCCCTCCTGGTTTGAGCATGCCTTGAGCGTGCCCACGGTCACGGAGAAGAACCTCGCCGCCGTGCTCCTGATGACGATGGGCGGCAACGACGAGGAGAAGGAGCCTGAGCTCCGGGTTGGCTCCGCTGTGCCGGAGCCCTGAGGCAGTATTTTTTACCCTTTCTTTATGCACAACATCTTCGCGGTGCTAGTCCCCCATTTCTCTGACTTATTCCTCGCCGTCCTCTGCCATTATAAGCTTCACGCCCTCCATCTTCACCCCAACTCCGTCCTTCTTTTGTCGATCTTCGCCTTTACTGTGAGGCATTCGTGGGGGTAATGCCGTCTGTGGCGTTGCTTCGCCACTTCTTCTATCACCGGATCAAGGAGGGCCAGTGCTCGGGGTGCGGCAACTTCATCGCGGCCAATGGAGCCAACGCAATCTCGAGAGCCAGGAAGAAGCGGAGGGCTACAGGAGCAAGTGGGTCCTCATGGATGCGAAGATCTCCCACCCGCTACTGATGCTGCCGACGAGTGTCCCTGCGTCTCACGATGGGTGGAATAGCGCCAAGCTCAATGACCCCTGGGCGGAGCAGCTGCTGGCGAGGATGGTGGCTGACCTGAAGCCTGATGACCCGAAGGCGGAGAAGCTGACGGGGGCCATGATCTTCAAGGAGTTTCTGATGCAGCGCCTGGCTCCGCTTCAAGCACACTCGCGTCCCTTGTGGAATCTCATACATGAGGGGTACGACCTCCACCTGCGCCCAGATGCCTTGTCCGACGAGGAGCTGGGCAAGGTCCTCCGTCTGCTGGTCGCGGAGGACCAAGGGTACCCACCTAACACTCATCTTATGTTGTATCGCCGCCCGGATGGGGCACAGGTTGCCGCTGCCAAGCCCATCTTCAATGAGCGAGGGCTCATGCCGTCGGCGCCCACTGGAGCCTCAGTGGTGCTGTCCTCCAGCGAGTCCGGCTAGGGGGGAGAAAACGGACTTGGAGGCGATCCAGGAAGGAGCAGGGGAGACTTCTCCCCCATGCCAGACTGATCTCCTCCACGTCCTTTCCGATGATGATGACGATGGCGAGCAAACAGCCAGGGAGCTGCCGCGCGTTGCCGGGGTTACCACAAGGTCAAAGGGTACCCCCCTGATGAAGTCGCAGACTGGGGTTTCGAAGAGGGGTAGGTCGGCGCTGACCCACCAGGGTGGCGCCTCTACTTCATCGCCGGCCAGCACCACTGCGGGTTTGGCCACCGTGCCCTCATCTGCCCTTGGGGCTCAGGCGTCGGTGCCCCAGATCACGAAGCTCTCGGGCTTCGTGCTCCAGAAGAGGGCGAGGGATTACACCGCCGTGGACCAGTTTGTGTTCCGCCCTGATTCTTGTTCATGTCTTCGCTGCTGCCTCTTGATTCTTCTTCCTTGCGCCATCAGGCCAGCATCGGCGGTGAAGAAGGAGTCAGTGGCGACCCCTGAGACCCAGCCGCCTGCCATGGTCGCGTCACCCCCGGAGCGGAAGGATGGTGCCCACACCTCAACGGCCAGATCGTCCTCGCGAGATTCAGAGGCCCATCCGGAGAAGGCGGTCTCCATGGCCAAGCCGGCTTCGGAGGCGCCTGGCCCTTGCTCGTCCTCTGGGGCTCCTAGGGCTCAGGAGCCCACTGCTTCTTCTGCTGCAGCCACCCTACAGGTCTTGGCACCGGTGCCGCCTCCTCTTCCTTCTGTGATGTTGGCGAGTCACGATCTTCCTGCTTCACCCGATGCTCTGGAGAAGGCCCTTTCCGTGATTTCCCAGCTTCGTGACGACCTCCAAGGCCCCGACCACCGCCTAGTGTCGGGCACCTAGAGCTAGTTTCGGGGTGGATGCGGTCCGACGCAGTTGTCCGGGCGACATGGAGCCAGGCCATTACAGCCTCTGAGGAGGGTGAGTGGGCTGCCGGCTTGGCCGCGGCAACCCGCGACGTGGCACTGAAGGATGCCAATGCTGCAGAGGAGCGTTGCCTGGTGCTGGATGTCGAGCTGAAGACCCTGTGCGCCGAGTGAGCCACCTAGGCCCGCTAGTGGGAACTGCGGGAGGAGAAACTGAAGGCCCAGGAGGACGCGGTTGCTGGCCGCGACACTGAGCTGGAGCAGTTGTCATGGGAGCAGGCCACGGAGCGCGGCCACCTGGAGGAGCTGAAGGAGGAAATGGAGGCGGAGAATGCCCGTCTAGAAGCCAAGGCGAAGGTTCTTGTTGAAAACCACGCGGCCTTCGAATCTCTTGAGCAGAAGTCCCGCGAGGCCCTGTAGGAGCTCCATGGGAAGGGCTTGAAGGAGCCGTTGGTGACTGACGAGGAAGGCCCTGCCGAGCTACTTCCTCAACTCGTCACGGCGCTCGAGGGAGTTGTCAATGGGATCGGCCCCATGGTGGAAGGGGAGGCCCGTGCGCTTTCTGCTTCAGCCTTCACACGCGTCTTCAGCCACCTCCATCTTCGCAACCCGAGCACCGACCTTGGAGCCTTGCTCGTGCCTATTGACGAAGAGTGATGCGTGGCTGCCGCCGAAGCCGTGAAGGACTGGGTGGATGCCCTGCTGGAGAAGTTCCTCGCCATCAACCCTTCGCCCTCTGCTCATGATGCCGCCGACCCTACGTCAGTCGTCGACGGTGATGCCAACGTTGAGGGAGCGCTCCTTGCGGGCAACGACAACGCCCAAGGCTGGAGAGGGGACTTGCTGGCGGCGCTTTCCTCCACTTTTATTTCCTGCAACATGCACCATGCCTTGGGGAGGCATTTAAACTTATGCTTTTGTATTCGAAGAACAGTATGTTTTGTAATAATTACTAGGATTTCGCGATCTCCTTCCCGCTTGCCCTAGCGTTCTGCGTCGGTAGAGCCCGGCCCCGCGCATACCTCAGCCACCGCTGGCTCGTCCGGATCGCCAGGACGAGGCCAGGGGGTGAGGGGCTACGTGACCAGTTAGGCTCCTGAGAAGCGATGCTCAGGAGTCCTCCTTGACGTACGAACAGACCTCAGGAAGGCAACGTGAAACCAGGCCTTAGTGTTCTGCATCGGCAGAGCCCGGCCCCGCGCATACCTCAGCCACTGCTGGCTTGCCCGGATCGCCAGGACGAGGCTGTCGGATGTTGGGTTCCGGCAAAACCCTTAAGGTTCGAACTCTGGGGTGCACATGAAGATCTCTCCCTTCGCCCTAGCTCGTCTACTCAACAGCCCTAAGCCTAGCTCGCAAATCTGATGAACAGGAGACACAAGATGTATAATGGTTCGGGCAACCGTTGTGGTGTAGCACCCTAATCCAGTGTGTATGGTGGGTCGCCTCGTAGGCTGAGGAAGAACAAGTACAAGGATGAACTGCCTCCTGAGGAGAAGTGTTCTTGAGTGTGGGCAAGCTCGTGGTGTCTTTTAGGTCTCGATGATCCGATCCCTTTTATGATGGTAGCTAGGCCCTATTTATAATGGCCAGGATCCTCTTCCAAAATATTGGGCGGGAAGGAATCCAACAACGGCCAAATTTGAAGGGGGACAGCTAGTACAAGCTATCCTGACAAAAGGTAGTCTTCACCTGCCAAAGGCTCTGGTGGTGACGCCGCCATGGGCTCCGCGATGACCTCCGTCTTGCTGCCCTGCTGGTCCTGGCCTTGTTGCATCGATATGGAAACCTTTGCCTGACGCCTCGGGAATCCTCGCATGCACTTGCTCCTTTAGCACCAAAGAGGAAACTGGCACTCTACGCCCGCTGGCGCTCGCCTGGCCTTGGTCGTCACTACTCACGTCACGAGGACCTCGCGAGGAGTCCCTCGCTTTGATATCTCCAATCCTCACGAGCCGGCCTTGTGTGGCCGCCCCCGGGGATGCATTGCTTCGTCCGCCTCGCAAGGCTTGGCCCCTCGCGAGGGTCTTGAGTGGTCGATGAAGATGCTAGGTCGTATCAGGTCGCCTTGTGAGCCACGCCCTGGGCCGCAGGTAGGCAAGTCTGGGTACCCCCGTTCCCAGGACGCCGACAGTAGCCCTCGGGCCCAAGGAGCGCTCGGGCTTGGCTTCACAGCAAAGCCAAGGGCCAAGTGCGGAGCGCCGCGGGCCCCAAAGCCGGCGGCCTCGTTCGACGCGTGGCACTTGATGGGACGTGGGCGTCTCCACTTCCCCACACAGCCTTGGTGACTACGCGACTCGTCAAGTCTCTGCGTGCACAGTGGACCAACATTACCTGTATTTATGGGGCTGGCGGTTGGCCTTCCTCTGGCCATAAATAGGGCGGCAGGCTGAGACCTTGCCGCCCATCTTTTTCCTTTGTTCCCCTTGCTCTTTCGCTTGACCGAACCGCTCATGGCACCGCCCAGGAAATACTCGTCCGTGGAGAAGGGGAGCCTCAGCAGGAGGACTTGGCTCATCACCAGCTAAGCGAGGGCGAGGCCGTCCTCGTAAGTGTGCTGCGACCCCCGCCGGGGCCGCGAGCGGCATGGGCGGACCCCCTCAACGCCCGTAGCTGCCCTTGGTAGCCGCGGCGGCGGTCCCCGGAGTGGCGGGGGTCATCGTGGCGTTGGCGATCCGGTGAACGGAGGTAGGTGCACTGGGGTTGTCAGACCTCCCCAACTACATTCCCACCTAGGGGAGGCGCCGTTGGAGTTCATCGTGTGGTCGGAGAGCCTAGCCGGCACCAGGCTCCAGCTCCCTCGCTCCTTGGTCGGAGAACTCCTTGATGCGAGTTTCGGTGGCTTTTGGCTGCATGCAGATGGTTGTTGCAGCAGGGCGTCGTGGGTCGTGGTGGAGGTTTCTGCCTCGGGCGCCGTGGCTTTGGCCCGAGGCTGGCAGACGTTCGCCCGCGCACGCGGCTTGGGAGGCCAATGCACCCTTCACTTCAAGTCCGGCGACGAATCGACCCTCTTCGTGAGGGTGTTTGGAGAAGAAGGGCGCCGCGTCGGGTGCTGCCCCGAGGAGAACTGTGGCGGCAAGGTGCTTCTCCTGGGCGATGGCCGCAGCTCGTCCAGCTACGGCGGCTCCTCCTTCAGCGGCAGCTCCAGCATCGGTGGCTATGACCAGCTGCCGCGCCCGCCTAGAGGGCGGCGTCAGGTCGTCTCGTCGTCTCGCTCGGGTGAAGCGTGAAGAGGGCTCTGCCTGAGCCCGGGGCATAGGTTCTCGCGAGCTACCGTGCCCCGAGGGTCGCTATCAGATGTCCTCAGTCTCTTTTCTTTTGTCCTGCATCGTTTGATCAAACAAGCATGGAGCCCTAGGGGGCATGTAACGAACTGTGGCTCCGTGACATTTAGCACCATGTATGGTGTTCCTGCTTATTACTATGCGACCCGTGTTTTACATGTCCTTAAGGCGAGGAGACTTATTTTGGTGCGTTCGGGGTCGCTCTCATCCCGTGTCGTTTGGTCCCTTGCGAGGCTGCAAAAACTCGTTTGGTTATTAACCTTTACTGCTCGAGGCCTTTGATGCGGGTCGAGTGTGATCGGCCGCCCCTTGTCGCGGTACCCATGGGGCACAGACGTAAGAATGGGGGCGCCAGTTACGAGCCCCTGTTCGGGCGCTTCATGAAGGCTAAAGAGGAGGGCGCGCCAGGGAGAGCGCCGTGCAACTGCTGCTCTCCCTGGGCTAGCTCGAAAGCTGGGGGAAGAACCACAGGGATTCTGAGAGAAGAACCGTAGAAGGAGATCAAAGCCAAGCAATCGAGGAACACCAGAACCTTCAGTATCCATTAAAGAAGAGAAGACAGGAACAAGCCAACTCCAGAAAGCAAATGAACGGCAGCGTCCGGCACCTAGTCTAGTCTTCTCAACAACGCGGAGCTAAGTGCTCCACTAGGACATGGGAGGGAGCCCCCGAGGCCCGAGGGCGGCTCTCTGGAGACTCCGGGGCATGTAGAGCCCCACTCATTATTACGTGAGAGTGTCACGAGCGGAGATCTTCACAGGCCGGAGCCTTGCTTCACAGGCACCGGGCCTTGGCTTCTCAGGCGCGAGGGCCTTGTTCCTCGCAGGCACGGAGCCTAGTCTTCTTAGGTGCGAGGGCCTTGTTCCTCGCAGGCACGGAGCCTAGTCTTCTCACGCGCGAGGGCCTTGTTCCTCGCAGGCACGGAGCCTAGTCTTCTCAGGCGCAAGGGCCTTGTTCCTCGCAGGCACGGAGCCTAGTCTTCTAAGGCGCAATGGCCTTGTTCCTCGCAAGCACGGAGCCTAGTCTTCTCAGGCACAAGGGCCTTGTTCCTCGCATGCATGAAGCCTGGTCTTCTTAGGTGCAAGGGCCTTGCTCCTCGCAGGCACGGAGCCTCGTCTTCTCAGGCGCAAGGGCCTTGTTCCATGGGTAGAACCTCCGAAGGTGCCGGATATTCCATGCATTCGGGACAGGGATGCCGTCTCCTGTTTCCAGGCACACAGCGCCGGGTCTGGAGACGTGGGTGATCTTGAATGGCCCTTCCCACATGGGCGAGAGCTTGTGCAGTCCTTCTCTAGAGAGGAATCTCCTTAAAATGAGGTCACCTACCTCAAGCGTCCTGGGGCGAATGTTGCGGCAATGGTACCGCCGCAATGCCTGCTGGTATCTTGCTGCTCAGAGTGAAGCGTCGCGCCGGCACTCCTCCCCCAGCACATGGTCTGTCCCCTGCACAGCGCCTTGTTGCGCCTCGTCAAATGCCAAGACCCGCGGTGATCGGTGCCTGGCCTCATGGGGGAGGACCGCCTCTGCTCCGTAGACGAGGAAGAATGGGGTCTCGCCCGTTGGCTTGGTGGCTGTTGTGCGGATGGACCACAGCACAGATGGGAGCTCGTCGTGTCATCCTCTTCCGCAAGCTTCGAGCTTCTTCTTGAAGGTCCTAGTCTTGAGGCCCCTCAGGACCTCCGCATTGGCGTGCTCGGCCTGGCCATTGCTCCTGGGGTGCACTATAGAGGCATAGCAAATCTGCGTTCCAAGGTTAGCACAGTATGTCTTGAAGAGGTTACTGGTAAACTGTCAGCCGTTCTCGGTGATGATGCGGTTAGGGACCCCGAACCGGTTTACAAGGCCCTTGATGAACTTGACTGCAGAGCCGGCCGGGATGGTCCGGACTGTTTCCACCTCCGCCCACTTCGTAAACTTGTGGACGGCGACGTAGATGTACCGATAGCCCCCGGGCGCTTGAGGGAAGGGGCCCAGGATGTCCAGCCCCCAGACCGCGAATGGACAGGAGAGCGGGATGGTTTGCAAGCCCTGGGCCGGTTGGTAGATCTGCTTGGCATGGAACTGGCAAGCCTCACAAGACCTTACCAGCTCGACGGCGTCGTTAAGTGCCGTGGGCTAGTAAAAACCACTACGGAACGCCTTGCCGACCAAGGTGCGCGATGATGAGTGATGCTCGCAGTCCCCGGCGTGGATGTCGGGTAGCAGCTCGGCTCCCTGCTTCCTGGAGATGCATCACGAAGAAACGTCATTTGGACGTCTCCTGTAAAGCTCACCATCCTGGATGCAGTATGTCGTGGCCTGCCAGGCTACACGCTCGACATCTCCCTTCTTTTCTGGCAACACTCCTCGCACCAGGTATGACTTGAATTCGGTCCAGCTCCCCTCCTGAGGATCGAGCGCCAGTAGCAAGCGAGCTCCTGAGGCTGGGCCACAGGCCGGGGCTCCCGAGATCGGCGGCTGGGGGAGTTCTTCCTGAGGCTTTGCTGGTCCTTCTTGCGGGGGTGACACCAAGGGCCTGAGGAGCCTTTCCTCGAAGACGCCGGGTGCCTGGGGCAGTCGCCTGGATGCTTTCTTGGCGATGTCGTCGGCCTCCTTGTTGGTGCCGCGGGGCACATGCTCCAGCTCCAGGCCCAAGAACTGCTTCTCCATCTTGTGTACCTCTGCGAGGTATGCCTTCATATGCTCGTCCCTAGGCTCGTACACCTTGTTGGATAAGTTGACGAGGAGCTGGGAGTCACCCCTAATGACGAGGCGTTTCACCCCTAGGGCTATCGCCGCCTTGAGGCCGGCGATGAGGCCCTCGTATTCCGTGATGTTGTTGGAGACCTTATCACCTGGCTGAAAGTAGAGTTGCACGACATAGTAGAGCTTGTCTTGAGCGGGCGAGATGAGCACGGCCCCTGCTCCAGCGCCTTGGCGGGCGAACGCGCCGTCAAAGTACATGACCCAGCCATCAAGTGCTTCGCTCCCTGGTGAGAGGGACTGGTTCGGGCTTGCTTCAGGTCCTGGGGCGTCGGTCCATTCAGCCACGAAGTCAGCAAGCGCGCCCCCCTTGATGACTCCGGTGGTGCTGAACTCTAGCTGGAATGCCTGCAGCTCTATGTTCCATTCCGCGACCCTTCCTGCCGCGTTTGGGTTCCGGAGTACCCTTTCAGGGGGTAAGCTGAGATGACCTTGATGGGGTGGCCTTGGAAGTAGTGGTGCAGCTTGCGTGAAGCGACGAGGAGCGCAAGCAAGCGCTTCTGCGGCATGGGGTAGCGTACTCGGGCATCACAGAGCACCGTGCTGACCAAGTATACCGGGTGCTCGATGAGGGTGGAGTCCGGACTCTCCTGTGGCTGCGTGGTCTGGAAAGGTGCCCCGGGATGTTGGTCGTGGGCTAGGGCAGCCGCGTCTTCAGGGAAGTCGGCTTGTATGTCGCGGCCATCTTCCGGCCCTGACGGGGCCCCGGGAGCGCCTCTCTTGGGTTGTAGGGCCTTATATTGACGCTCCTCTCGAACGGCCACCAGTGCCACGCTAGCTGAATGTGGCGTCGCGGCTAGGTAAAGCACCAATGACTCTTGAGGCTTGGGTGCCACCATTACTGGCAGGCTTGTGAGGTATCTCTTGAGGTCTTCAAAAGCTACGTCAGCCTCAGGGGTCCATTCAAACTGGCCCTTCCTTTTCATCAGCTTGAAGAAAGGGAGGGCTCTCTCCCCTAGCTTGGAGATGAAATGCCCCAACGACGTTAGGCAGCCAGCCAACTTCTGCATCTCCTTGAGGTTCTTGGGCGGACTCATCTTTTCTATGGCCTTGACCTTCTCGGTGTTCGCCTCGATTCCTCGATGCGACACGAGGAAGCCCAAGAGCTTGCCTGAAGGGACTCCGAACACACACTTCTCTGGGTTAAGCCACAAGTCTACCTTGCGTAAGTTGGCGAAAGTCTCTTCCAGATCTGTGATAAGGGTTGAGGCCTCCTGAGATTTTACCACGATGTCGTCCACATACGCCTCAGCGTTCCTCCCGAGCTGCTTTCCTACTGCGATGTGCATTAACCGCTGGAAGGTTGCCCCTGCACTCCGTAGCCCAAATGGCATGCAGGTGTAGCGGTACACCCCGCACGGGGTGAGGAAGGTGGTCTTCTCGACGTCTTACAACACCATCTTGATCTGGTGGTAAGCTGAGAAGGCGTCCAGGAAACACAACAAGTCGCACTCGGCGGTGGAGTCGACGATTTGATCGATGTGTGGCACAGGGATCGGGTCTTGCGGGCAAGCTTTGTTGAGGTTGGTGAATGGTACGTCTCCAACGTATCTACTTTTCCAAACACTTTTGTCCTTGTTTTGGACTCTACCTTGCATGATTTGAATGGAACTAACCCGGACTGACACTGTTTTCAGCAGAATTGCCATGGTGTTATTTTTGTGCAGAAATAAAAGTTCTCGGAATGACCTGAAAATCAACGGAAAATTATTTTGGAAAATATAAAAAATATCTACAGAAAGCTCTAGACCAGGGGGGCCACACCCTGTCCACGAGCGTGGGGGGCACGCCCCTTGCCTCGTGGGCCCCCTGTTGCTCCACCGACGTACCCCCAGACTCCATATATTCGCTTTCAGGGAGAAAAAAATCAGAGAGGAAGAATTATCACGTTTTACGATACGGAGCCGCCGCCAAGCCCTAATCTCTCTCGGGAGGGCTGATCTGGAGTCCGTTCGGGGCTCCGGAGAGGCGAGATCGCCGCCATCGTCATCATCAACCTTCCTCCATCACCAATTCCATGATGCTCACGGCTGTGCGTGAGTAATCCCATCGCAGGCTTGCTGGACTGTGATGGGTTGGATGAGATTTACCATGGAATCGAGTTAGTTTTGTTAGGGTTTGATCCCTAGTATCCACTATGTTCTAAGATTGATGTTGCTATAACTTTGCCATGCTTAATGCTTGTCACTAGGGCCCGAGTGCCATGATTTCAGATCTGAACCTATTATGTTTTCATGAATATATGTTTGTTCTTGATCCTATCTTGCAAGTCAATAGTCACCTACTATGTGTTATGATCCGGCAACCCCGAAGTGACAACAATCGGGACCACTCCTGGTGATGTCCATAGTTTGAGGAGTTCATGTATTCACTATGTGTTAATGCTTTGGTTCGGTAATCTATTAAAATGAGGCCTTAATATCCCTTAGTTTTTACTAGGACCCCACTGCCACGGGAGGGTAGGACAAAAGATATCATGCAAGTTCTTTTCCATAAGCACGTATGACTATATTCGGAATACATGCCTACATTGCATTGATGAACTGGAGCTAGTTCTGTGTCACCCTAGGTTATAACTTTTACATGAGGAATCGCATACGACATAATTCTCTATCACCGATCCAATGCCTACGAGCTTTTCACATATTGTTTGTTGCTTATTTACTTTTCCGTTGCTACTATTACAAAAATTACAGAAACACTATCGTTACTTTTATTGCTGTTACCACTATTTCCATATTACTTTGCTACTAAATTACCTTGCTGCAGATACTAAGTTTCCAGGTGTGGTTGAATTGACTACTCAGCTGCTAATACTTAAGAGTATTCTTTGGCTCCCCTTGTGTCGAATCAATAAATTTGGGTTGAATACTTTACCCTCAAAAACTGTTGCGATCCACTACACTTGTGGGTTATCAACACTATTTTCTGGCGCCGTTGTCGGGGAGCATAACTATATTCTTGAAGTCACTTGGGATTTATATCTGTTGATCACTATGAAGAATTTTAAGGACTCAAAAACTAAGATCTTTCCCTCAACTACGAGGGGATGTAAGGAACTGCCATCTTGTTCTGCACTTGATTCACCCTCTGTTATGAGTAAATTTGCGACACCTACTCCTCATATTGAATCTGATATGTTGCATGTTCTTGATGATGCCTGTTCTGCTATGTATGATGAAACTACTTCCATGCCTTGTAATAATGTGCCACTAGGTGAATTTCTAGATGAACAAATTGCTAAGGTTAGGGAGAATGCAAATATTGAAACTGATAATATTTATGAAAGTGATGATGAAGCTTCTCCCCCTAGATATGAATTGCCTGTTATTCCTGAGGGTTATGTTATGGATGAAGAAACTGCTAGATACTTTCTTGCTTGCAACGAGAGATATGATCTTAAGAAATTATTAGCTAAGCTAAAAGAAAAGTCTTTGAATGCTAGAATGAAACATGACCCTGCTTTTGCTACTTCACCTATCTTTGTTACTGATAAGGATTAAGATTTCTCTGTTGATCCTGAGTTAATTACTTTGGTTGAATCTGATCCTTTCCATGGATATGAGTCTGAAACTATTGTGGCACATCTTACTAAGTTGAATGATATAGCCACCCTGTTTACCAACGATGAAAAGATTCGTTATTACTATATCCTTAAGCTATTTCCGTTCTCATTAAAGGGTGATGCTAGGACATGGTTTAATTCTCTTGATCCTGGTTGTGTGCGTAGTCCCCAGGATATGATTTATTACTTCTCTGCTAAATATTTTTCCGCTCATAAGAAACAAGCTGCCTTGCGGGAAATATATAATTTTGTGCAAATTGAAGAAGAGAGTCTCCCACAACTTGGGTGAGGCTTCTCTAGTTACTTAATGCTTTGCGTGATCATCCTATTCAGAGGAATGAAATACTTGATGTCTTTTATAATGGACTAACCGATGCTTCCAGAGACCACCTAGATAGTTGTGATGGTTGTGTTTTCAGGGAAAGAACAGTTGATCAAGCTGAATTACTATCGAATAATATGTTGGCAAATGAAAATAATTGGACGCTTCCTGAACCAGCCCCTAAGCCAACTCCGAAGAAAAGGGGAGTTATGTTTCTCAGTCCCGAAGATAAGCAAGAGGTAAAGAAATCTATGAAAGAAAAAAGTATTGAAGCTGAAGATGTTAAGAATTTACCACCTATTGAAGAAATAAATGGTCTTGATAACCCGACACAGGTAGTAAAGGTAAATTACCTTTATAGATTTGATGAAGGTGATATTCCTCGTTATAAGTCTACTAGCCAATGCTTAGATGAGTTTGATAATTTTATTGTGAAGCAAGAAAACTTCAATGCTTATGTTGGTAGACAATTGCAACGTAATGCTTATATGATTGAATGCTTGAGTGATTACATGTCTAGAGTTAAAGGTGAATTGAAAGTCATTAGTAAACATGCTTCTATGGTTACCACTCAAGTAGAACAAGTACTTAAGGCTCATAATGATTTGTTCAATGAATTAAATAGTAAGAATAATGAATATGATGTTAGAGTTGCAACTAGAGGTGGTAAAGTGACCCAGGAACCTTTGTATACTGAGGGCTACCCTAAGAGAATTGAGCAAGATTATCAAAGAACCAATTTAGATGCACATAGTTCTTCTAAGAAGAAGAAAAAGAAAAATGATAGAACTTTGCATGCTTCTAGTGAACCTGTAGCTGACACACCTGAGAATCCCAATGATATCTCTGTTTCTAATGCTGAGACACAATCTGGTAATGAACATGAACCTAGTGGTAATATTAATGATGATGTTCATGATGATGCTCAACCTAGCAATGATAATGATGTAGAGATTGAACCTGCTGTTGATCTTGATAACCCATAATCAAAGAATCAACGTTATGATAAGAGAGACTTTGTTGCTAGGAAGCACGGTAGGGAAAGAGAACCATGGGTTCAGAAACTCATGCCTTTTCCACCTAAACCATCCAAGAAAAAGGATGACGAGGATTTTGAGCGCTTTGCTAAAATGATTAGACCTATCTTTTTGCGTATGCGTTTGACTGATATGCTTAAAACAAATCCTTATGCTAAGTATATGAAAGATATTATTACTAATAAAAGAAAGATACCTGAAGTAGAAATTTCCACCATGCTTGCCAATTACACTTTTAAGGGTGGAATACCTAAGAAACTAGGAGATCCAGGAGTACCTACTATACCTTGCTCCATTAAAAGAAACTATGTTAAAACTACTTTATGTGATCTTGGAGCCGGTGTTAGTGTTATGCCTCTCTCTTTATATCGTACACTTGACTTGAGTAAGTTGACACCTACTAAAATATCTTTGCAAATGGCCGATAAATCAACTGCTATACCTGTCGGTATTTGTGAGGATGTGCCTGTTGTGGTTGCAAATGTTACTATTCTAACGGACTTTGTTATACTTGATATTCTCGAGGACAATAGTATGTCTATTATCCTTGGTAGACCCTTTTTGAATACTACAGGGGTTGTTATTGATTGCAACAAAGGCAATGTCACTTTTCATGTCAATGGCAATGAGCATACGGTACACTTTCCGAGGAAACAACCTCAGGTCCACAGTATCAATTCTATTGGAAAATTTTCAACTATTACTATTGGAGGTTTTGAATTTCCTCTTCCTACTGTGAAGAAGACATATGACATTCTTATTGTTGGGGACATACATATCCCCATTGAGGTAACCTAGTGTTATTTGAAAATTCTCTGGTTTCATGTTATTTGGAAAGAGTTCATTAACAAGACTTGATCAACCTTGTTAATGGATTCCTTTTGACGAGCATGATATGGGTGAATCTAGATAGCACAACCTTCTATACCCTCCTTTTACTTTCTGTTAATTAGACTAAATAAAGAAAAATAGTATTTTCTGTCTGTTTCCAGACTTATCCGTGCAATAAAAAAATACCCCGAAAATAAAAGTTCTCCAAATGCCCCGAAAATGAAATATGATTTTTTCTAGAATATTTGAGAATATATGGTACAAAAAACACAGCGATGGGAGCCAGCACCTGGCCACGAGGGTCCAGGGCGCGTCCACCCTCACAGGGCGCGCCCCCTGCCTCGTGGGCCCCACGTGGCCCCCCTCCACTTATTCCTGCACCCACACACTTCTTCTTCCACCCAAAATAATCACTATCCAGCTCAAGCACGAGTTCTAGCTCATCTTGCTGCCTTTTCGATCTTCTTGCTCAAAGCTCCATTCACAAAACTGTTTGGGGAGATTGTTCCTTGGTATGTGACTCATCCATTGGTCCAATTAGTTTTTGTTCTAGTGCTTTATTTATTGCCAATTTTTGCTGCTGTGGTGACCTTGTTCTTGAGCTTGCATGACAAATTTCTTTGGTCCCAAGTAGGTATAATGCATGATATAGTCTCTAGGCACTTGTAGGAGTTGTTGCTATCAATCTTGTTGAGTTTGGTTAACTTTTATTTTGAGTAACTAAAAATTTCAGAAAAATGCGTAGGAAAATCTTCCAAGGTGGTTCTTCAAGGAAGCAAGAACCAAGGCTCGCGATGCGTGATCCGGACGATGAACTACCGAGGGAAGATGAAGTGCGGCCTTGTGAATGGCCGTCAGAGGAATTTATGGTTCAGGCAGGCATTAAAGAGGAATTTGACGCATATGTGCGTAATGCCGACCTCGAGGGCTTCATGCAAGATAAGTGCCCTCAACACCGTTACTTAACAGACACCTTTGTGAGAAGGTTCAAATTTTCATCTCCACGTAATTCTCACACTGTCCTGCTTGATCTTTATGATAAATCTTACACCATGGACCTAGAGGATTTTAATGATGCTTGTAAGCTCCCGCAGTGGGGCAATATGGGTGATCCTCGCAAATCTGAATATAAAGACTTCCTTGCTAGTATCACTGTGGGGGAATCTAGAGAGTCACACAAGCTACCATAGGGAGCATTCATTTTCCTACTATTCATTACTTTGCTCTCTTTATTGGTAGATGCATAAACGGTAATGATGAGGCTTGCCATATGTGCGTCCCAGATCTTAGTGTTCTCAAGAGTGATGTATTAGGTGATATACAATATAACTTGGGAGCCATTGTTGCACGTAGGCTACATCATAATGGTTTATATGGAGATTTATTTGGTGGGATTTATGCCACTCGCATAGCCCGTCGTCTTGGTGTGCCTATACATGAAAATGATGAATTATTACCGCCTGCTTATTTGGATTATAATGCTATGGTTATTCATCGGTTTATAGAGAGGGATGAACAATCCCTCAAGTATCGACTAATCTTTAACAAGCGTCACGCTGTCCATATTGCTCTTCCTGCTCCTACCTTGTTTGACTTTCAGGCAAAAGGGAGATATACTATAACCAGGGAGGAGGAAAATGAGTATTAGGAGACGATGGAAGCCGCCTGTCTCCGGGCTGCAGCTCAGCAGGCAGTAGCTGCTGCATCTCAGTACAACCCCAACTATGACTTTGGATATCCGTTAGGCCAGTACTGGCCATAGACCAACTTAGGACAAAAGCCTAAGCTTGGGGGAGTACGTGTTTCTCACCCACATTACATTCATGTTCACACACTTATTCTAGCCGTCGGTGCTCACACTCTTTCATTGTACTATCCATGCTTAGTTTCAATTTCTTTTAGTCTTTTCTCATGTGTGTTAGAAAAAACCTTAAGAAAAAAAAGGAAAAATTAGTTGTAACTTTTAGCTAGTTTACTTTCCATGCCTGTAGGAGTAGTAATTAAAAGAAAACCCAAAAAGATTTCTCGTTCTTCTTTTGCTTGTTGGGAGCTTTCCCGTGTAAATAGTTTCTTTTCTTTTCTTTGGGGGTCAAGAGTAGAAGACCATGATTGAAAATGCTTAGTGGCTCTCATATGCTTTATTGTTGATTTAACCTTGAGCCATATTACCTTGTCTTCTCTCTTGCATTAAATGCTTGCAGATTCCAGCTTAA
The DNA here is from genome assembly GCA_902687465.1 of Secale cereale. Taxonomy (NCBI): domain Eukaryota; kingdom Viridiplantae; phylum Streptophyta; class Magnoliopsida; order Poales; family Poaceae; genus Secale; species Secale cereale. The sequence continues at coordinate 478,022,960 of LR738712.1, forward strand.
TCCAATGCATGTGCACTATTATTATTATTATCCACACCGTTCGGTCGTGCGAGTGAAAGGCAATAATGATGATATATGATGAACTAATTGAGATGAGAAAAGCTGGTATGAACTCGACCTCTCTTGTTTTTGTAAATATGATAGTTCATCGTTCCTGATTCAGCTTGTTATGAATGAAACATGCTTGCAATGACAATTAGAGATCATAGTTGCTTATGCCATGCTTAATTATCTAGGAGTTTCTAATGGTCTATCTTGCGTGCCAACATGATATTAAAATGGTTGTGATGTGGTATGATAGGGTGGTATCCTCCTTTGAACGATTCAACTGGTCTGACTTGGCACATGTTCACGCATGTAGTTGAAACAAACCAACATAGCCTCCACGATATTTATGTTCATGGTGATTTATATCCTACTCATGCTTGCATTCAGTGTTGATTAATTTTAATGCATGTTCATGACTGTTGTCGCTCTCTAGCTGGCCACTTCCCAGTCTCTTTCTAGCCTTCACCTGTACTAAGCGGGAATGCTGCTTGTGCATCCACTTCCAAAAACCCCAAAGTTATTCCATATGAGTCCACCATACCTTCCTATATGCGGTATCTACCTATCGTTCCAAGTAAATTTGTATGTGCCAAACTCTAAACCTTCAAATGAAATTCTGTTTTGTATGCTCGAACAACTCATGTATCAACTAGGGTTGTCTATATCTTCGATGCAAGGTGGGTTATTCTCATGATGAGTGGACTCCGCTCATCATTCATGAGAAAATGGCTGGTAATCGGGATGCCCAGTCCCATGCTCAAATCATAATAATTAAACAAAACTCCCCCAGGGCTGTTGCTGGTTTGGACGGTACCCGTTGTTTCGGGCTAGCCGTGGAGTGTGCTTGTTGGTGGTTGGGGGAGTATAAACTTTACCATTCTGTTTGGGAACCGCCTATAATGCGTGTAGCATGGAAGATATCGAGATTATTGGTTGTTATGTTGACAATGAGAGTATACCGCTCAAAATATTATTCATCTCTATTTAAAAATCAAGATCTGGCACCTCTACAAATCCCTGCTTCCCTCTATGAAGGACCTATCTATTTACTTTTATGCTGAGTCACCATCCTCTTATTAAAGAGCACCAGTTGGAGAGCACCTCTATCATTTGCATGTATTGCTATTAATTTGCATTGAGTATGATTGTGACTGGATCTCTTTTACCATGAATTACAATGTCTAGTCAGCCCTTGATCTTTAAAGGTGCTCTGCATTTATGTTTTGCGGTCTCAGAAAGGACTAGCGAGATACCATCTTGTTATATCATATTATGATTGTTTTGAGAAAGTGATGTCATCCGAAGTTTATTATTATTGCTCGCTAGTTGATTGTGCCATTGATATGAGTAGACATGAGACCTGAAAGTTACTGTGAATGTGGTTAGTTCATGATCTTTGCTGAAAACTTGAATGCTGGCTTTACATATTTACAACAACAAGAGAAAATAGAGTTTGTCAAAGTTTTTCTTTATCACTTTCAGTTTATCAACTGAATTGCTTGAGGACAAGCAAAGGTTTAACCTTGGGGCAGTTGATACGTCTCCAACGTATCTACTTTTCCAAACACTTTTCCCTTGTTTTGGACTCGAACTTGCATGATTTGAATGGAACTAACCCGAACTGACGCTGTTTTTAGAAGAATTGCCATGGTGTTATTTTTGTGCAGAAATAAAAGTTCTCAGAATGACCTGAAAATCAACGCAGAATTATTTTGGAAAATATAAAAAATATATGTGGAAAGATTCAGACCAGGGAGGCCACACCCTGTCCACGAGGGTGGGGGCGCGCCCCCTCCCCCTGGGCGCGCCCCCTGCCTCATGGGCCTCTTGTTGCTCCACCGACGTACCCCTAGACTCCATATATTCACTTTCAGGGAGAAAAAAATCAGAGAGGAAGAATTATCGCCTTTTACGATACAGAGCCGCCGCTAAGCCCTAATCTCTCTCGGGAGGGCTGATCTGGAGTCCGTTCGGGCCTCCAGAGAGGGGAGATCATCGCCATTGTCATCATCAACCTTCCTCCATCACCAATTCCATGATGCTCACCGCCGTGCGTGAGTAATCCCATCGTAGGCTTGCTGGACGGTGATGGGTTGGATGAGATTTACCATGTAATCGAGTTAGTCTTGTTAGGGTTTGATCCCTAGTATCCACTATGTTCTAAGATTGATGTTGCTATGACTTTGGCCATGCTTAATGCTTGTCACTAGGGCCTGAGTGCCATGATTTCAGATCTGAACCTATTATATTTTCATGAATATATGTGTGTTCTTGATCCTATCTTGCAAGTCAATAGTCACCTACTATGTGTTATGATCCGGCAACCCCGAAGTGACAACATTCGGGACCACTCCCGATGATGACCGTAGTTTGAGGAGTTCATGTATTCACTATGTGTTAATGCTTTGGTCTGGTACTATATTAAAAGGAGGCCATAATATCCCTTAGTTTCCACTAGGACCCTGCTGCCACGGGAGGGTAGGACAAAAGATGTCACGCAAGTTCTTTTCCATAAGCACGTATGACTATATTCGGAATACATGCCTACATTACATTGATGAACTGGAGCTAGTTCTGTGTCACCCTAGGTTATAACTTTTACATGAGGAATCGCATCCGACATAATTCTCCATCACCGATCCAATGCCTATGAGCTTTTCAAATATTGCTTGTTGCTTATTTACTTTTCCGCTGCTACTATTACAAATACTACAGAAACACTATCGCTACTTTTATTGCTGTTACCACTATTTCCATATTACTTTGCTACTAAATTACCTTGCTGCAGATACTAAGTTTCCAGGTGTAGTTGAATTGACAACTCAGCTACTAATACTTAAGAGTATTCTTTGGCTCCCCTTGCGTCGAATCAACAAATTTGGGTTGAATACTTTACCCTCGAAAATTGTTGCCATGCATACACTTGTGAGTTATCAGTGAAGTCGACGCACATGCGCTCTTTTCCTACTTTCTTGGGTACGACGACAGGATTTGCCAGCCACTCCAGGTACCGGACCTCGCGGATGACTTCCGCCGCCTCTAGCTTATGAGTCTCCTGCATGATGAAGGACCGCTTCTCCGTGGATTGGCGCATGGACTTTTGCTTCACGTGATGCATGTTAGGGCATACTCTTGCGACTCCGGCCAGATCCTTGGGTTCCCATGCGAACACGTCCCTGTTCGCACGCAGGAATCCGACCAGCGCCTCCTCCTGAGCTGGGGGAAGGCCAACTCCTATGGTGAAGGCGACGCCTGATGGCTCACCTTCATCCATCGGCACCTATTTTGTCTCGGCTTGGTCTTGGGAGAAAAGTTGCTTCTTCTTGGCGGGGGCAGCCCCCTTGGTCCCAGGAGCGGCTTCCTCGGCAGGGCGCGCTGCCGCAGCGGTCCGGAAGACGCGCTTGAGGGCCGCCATGGCTTCTTTGGTGTCCCCCGTCACAGTAAGGACTTCGCGGCTCCCCGACATCTTCATGAGGTTATAGACCGGGTGGGTTGCGGCCATGAACTGAGCCAACGCCGGGTACCCAAGGATGGCGTTGTACGGGAGACCGATTCGGGTGACGTCGAAGTCGATCAGCTCGGTGCGGTAGTTGTCTCGGGTGCCGAAGGTGCCCGGGAGGCGGGTCCGCCCTAGAGGGCTCGTAGAACCGCTGCCGACCCCAGAGGAGGGCTTGGTGGGGCGTAACCTCTTGACTGTCACTTGGAGAAAACTGAAAGCTTCCACCGAGAGCACGCTGAGGCCAGCCCCACCATCGATGAGGGTCTTGGTGACAGCCACGTTGGAGATGGTGGGCGTGCAAAGCATCGGGAGGGCACTGGAGCCCGCAGTGGAGGCGGGGTGGTATCCCGAGCCGAAGGCGAGGTCGGCCTTGGGAGTCACCCACCCAGGAGGAGCCCCCTTACATAAGGAGGCGACCCCCGTCTGGCAAAAGATCTGCTTGATGTGTCGGCCGGAGGGTGGTGCTTAGGAGCCGCCGAGGAGGGCCGTGACGACGTGAGGTGCCAGCACTCCGAAGCACGCGAGCAAGAGGTCGCGTAGCTCCTCCCAGGATGCCACGGATAATACTGGCAAGCTAAAAAACTAGACTCGTGGCACGCCGTTGAGTGCCATGGGGAGCCAACTGGCCATGACCTTGTCGTCGCCGCCGGCCGCCGAGATGGCCTCCTCGTAGGCCTAGAGGAAGACAAACGGGTCGGCCGCCCCGTCGTAGCGCGGCGAAAGATTCGGCCTGAACTTGGGTGGCCACTGTACCCGCCGCAAGGCGGGGGTGAAGGCCCGGTGGCCGGGAGCGCCGCCGCGCGCGGCTACCAAGACCAGAGGAGGAGGGACGCCCGCTGTGAGAACTTGATGATCGGAGGGTGGAACGGACGGGGAGAAAACTTCGGCACACCCATACCTGGCGCACCAAATGTCGAATGTTGGGTTCCGGCAAAACCCTTAAGGTTCGAACTCTGGGGTGCGCAGGAAGATCTCTCCCTCCGCCCTAGCTCGTCTACTTGACAGCCCTAAGCCTAGCTCGCCACATCTGATGAATAGGAGACACGAGATATATACTGGTTCGGGCCATCGTTGTGGTGTAACACCCTAATCTAGTGTGTATGGTGGATCGCCTCGTAGGCTGAGGAAGAACAAGTATAAGGATGAACTGCCTCCTGAGGAGAAGTGTTCTTGAGCATGGGCGAGCTCGTGATGTCTTTTAGGTCCCGATGATCCAATCCCTTTTATGATGGTGGCTAGGCCCTATTTATAATGGCCAGGGTCCTCTTCCCAAATATTGACCGGGGAGGAATCCCACAATGGCCAAATTTGTAGGCGGACAGCTAGTACAAGCTATCCTGACAAAATGTGGTCTTCACCTGCCAAAGGCTCTGGTGCTGACGCCGTTGTGGGCTCCGCGATGAGCTCCGTCCTGCTGCCCTGCTGGTCCTGGCATTGTTGCACTGATATGGAAACCTTTGCCTGATGCCTCGGGACTCCTCGCCTGCACCTGCTCCTTTAGCACCAAAGAGGAAACTGGCACTCTGCGCCCGCTGGCGCCCGCCTGGCCTTGGTCGTCACTGCTCACATCACGAGGACCTCGCGAGGAGTCCCTGCCTCGATATCTTCGATCCTCATGAGTCGGCCTTGTGTGGCCGCCCCAGGGGATGCCTTGCGCCATCCGCCTCGCGAGGCTTGGCCCCTCGTGAGGGTCTTGAGTGGTCGATGAAGATGATGGGCCGTATCAGGTCGCCTTGTGAGCCACGCCCTGGGCCGCAGGCAGGCAAGTCTGGGTACCCCCGTTCCCAGGACGCCGACAGAGGCCAAGGGTGAGGGGCTACGTGACCAGTTAGGATCCTGAGACGCAATGCTAAGGAGTCGTCCTTGATGTACGAATATACCTCGGGAAGGCAATGCGAAACCAGGCCTCAGTGTTCTACGTCGGCAGAGCCCGGCCCCGCGCATACTTCAGCTGCCGCTGGCTCATTCGGATTGCCAGGACAAGGCCAAGGGGTGAGGGGCTACGTGACCAGTTAGGCTCCTGAGACGCGATGCTCATGAGTCCTCCTTACTGTACGAACAGACCTCGACACATGTCATGGCGGGGCGTACGCCAGGTGTGACCTAGGAGTAGCCCTTGTGGCCAGCCCCCATCGTGTGACTCTCCCAAAGGGAAAGTGTTGCAACAAGGCTAGGCACGGAACCTGCTGGCTCCCTGAGGTTGATACGGCCAAGGGGCCGCCCTAAGTTGTTTATCACCAGCACGAAGCATAGTGCTTCTGCACTTGCACGGGCATAGCCGCTCCTCGACTGCCAGCGTGGAGCATGGTGCTTCCACTGGTGCGTGGGTGAGGGCTCCCTCTGAGTGGAGCCCCCGGGGCATGTACAACCCCGCCCTGACATGTGGCTTGCACGGCAGGGCAAGACGAGGTGTGTCTGGGCACCCGTGAGCCAGCGCAGGACTCACGAGGCCCTACCTCAAGGTGGGTTGTTCCTGAACTTGATCCTTGGTAGCTGTGGTGGTCCTGCGAGATTGTTAGGCAACCTGCGCCAAATGGATTTCCTGAGGCGACCACATGAGAAGGCCAGACACCAACTGTCGGGGGAAACTGTCCGCCACGAACACCTATGGGACCGGAGTCCCTTGTCTGTGCGGTACGAGGGCAGAGGGAGCACAAAGAGCGGATCGTGGCGAGCACGCGGGCAGTTTTACCCAGGTTCGGGCCGCACGGATGCGTAAAACCCTACTCCTGCTTGGTTGTGTATTGAGTTGAGCGCTCGGGAGCTTGAAGAAGCAGCTACACCGAGCGTGAGAGTGATCAAGGTTCCGAACCCCCTCCACGTTGTGCATGGGCCTCCTTTTATAGTGTAAGGGGTCACCGACAGGTGTCAACGTAGGAGAAAGGGGTAAAAAAGTAAAAGAGGTGGTAGTTGTAACAGTGCGGGAACAGTGGAGCTACAGTACAGAACAGTGGTCTATACCTACTTTAACAGTGGGGGACAAGGGCATTTAATGCCCGTCGCCGTCGACCCCAAAAGCTCTCGCCTTAGCGTCTCCGTCCGCCACGGCGATGGATCCATCACCGTGGAGTGCCACCGTGTACCCCAGGCTGCACAGCCATCCGCCACGCGTCCCCGGATAGGCCCCAGGGCGACGCGTGGGCCGATGAGCTGGAGCGCGGGCACACAGCGCAGCCTCCCCGGCAAGCACCTTGCCGGGGGCCTCGATCTTGCCGGGCCCGGGAGCTTGCCGCTCCCCGGGCCCCTTGCCGGGGCGCGTATAGCGCCGAGGCGTTGTCTTCTGGTCTTCCTGGCAAGCTCCTCTCGCCAGGGTCTTGTGACAGCGGGATGGTCTTGAGCCTGGTACGGCCTTCCCGGCAAGCTCCTCTTGCCGGGGTCTTGGTCTTATGTCTTGTATACTTTGTTTTTGAATGGTTTAATATAGAGCAGGGAGGTCTCCGGCGAGCGCGCGGTAAACCCTGCCGCGGGAAGCTGCAACTGCCCGTGCACAAGTTGGGGTACTGAGGTACCCCCTACCTTAGTACACCGACAGGAGCCCCCGGGCCTGGGCCACACACGGTGCCGAGCGCTGTTGGGCCAGGCCCAAAAACAGTGCACGGGCATCCGCGGCCCGCGGCGCGCCGAATCCACTTCCATATCCGCCGCACCCCACGGTAACGGCACGCGTCGATCGCGGCGCCGTGGGATGGGACGTGCCCACGATCTCTTAATGGAAAGGGCGAAACGCCCCCCACTCCCCCATAAAAGCAGAGGTAGCGGGCGCGGTTCCCCTCCTTGCGCTCTCATTACGTCGTCTTCCTCCTGCAAAAGATTCCCTCTTGTGCTCTGCCTCCACATCTCCGCCGCCGCCGAGCTCTTCGTCCCCCTCCTTCCACCGCGTCCGCCATGGCCCCAAAGACCGACAAGGCGAAGGCGGAGAAGGCCAAGAAGGAGAAATCGGAGCAAGCGGCCAAGCTCATCGCGTACCGGAAGCGGCACGTCGTCTTTCCGCCGAAGCTCGGCGTGCGGGAGCTCTGGAACAAGTATTACTTGTTCTGGTCCAAGGAGACCGACGCGCACCCCCGCACGCGAGCCTATCCGGCCGCCGCCAAGGACATCTATCCCGGCGGGTACCATTTCTTCGCTGCCTTTTTCCATTGTGGTCTCTGTCCTCCTTTCTCAAACTTCTTCTGCGACGTCATGAACACATATGGCTTCCATTTGCTTGACTTCACCCCCAACGCCATTCTCACCATGGCTGTTTTCGCACACATGTGCGAAAACTTCATAGGAGTCCACCCCAATGTAGCCCTCTTTAGACACTTCTTCACTCCTAGAGCCGAGGCCGATGCCCCCCTCTCCGGAGGAATTTCTTGGATCTTTCGTTTGAACAAGAAAGGGGCGTACTTGCCGGGGGAGCTCCGCGGCAAGTGGGAGGAATGGCGAGCGGAGTGGTGCTGGATCGTAGAAGACCAGCCGCAAGCCTTCACCGCGCCGCGCACAACGCCCATCGTGCGCGGCAGGGACTGGAGTGAGCTGGACTCGGACGACGTCAAGCTCAACATCGCCCTCGTCCGGATTCTTCGCCTTCGGTTGGCCAATCTGTCAGTTGCTGAGGTGGGCGCAGATTTCCTCCGCCGGCGCATCGCCCCTCTCCAAGACCGGAAGAGGCCGGCCTGGGAGTACGGCGGCCCGGCAGACATCATGAGGCTGCGCCCCGGGCTCAACTTCAACTTCACCACACTGGAGCTGCGGGGAATGGTACGGGAACTCTTCAAGCCCGACCCGACACACCCCGAGTGGTTCAGGACTCCCCGGGGAGTGGTGCCGCTCTGCAACAACGCCGTCAGGGATCGGATCCTCGCCATGATGCCTATGTGTGATTCGCACGGCGTGGACCGCACGTGGATCGCCCCGAAGCCCATCGACGTCCTCAACTTCTACGACAACCTCGAAGAGGTGGCGAGGAACAAGGAGGACCTCAAGCTGCACACACGGGACACCACTGAGCAGGAGATCGCCTACATAGCTTCCCGGGCTGAAGAGGCCGCCGCAGCCGCGGCGGCAGGAATTTTCGGGTACTCGCCGGAACAGGCGGAAGCTGCGGACGCGTCCACCCAAGCGGAGGAGGCGGAGATCCGCAGGTTGCTGAATCTTCCTCCCGACGCGCTTGCCGGGGTTCCCTCGTTGAGGCACTCCGGGATCAGCGGGATCGCAACCGAGGCCGCGGCAATGGAGGGCACCGCCGGAGGGAGCAGAGGCGCCGCGAGAGGCGGAGGCGCCAAGGGAAAGAGGGCCGCAGCGCTGGACGCTGGGCCCAGCGAGCCGGCCGGGGCAGAGGAGGAGGAGGAGGAGGGGGCCGAGGACTCCGGCGGATCCACGGAATTGTACGCCGACGACCTCTCCTCGTCGGAGAGCTCCCCGCCCCCGGCAAGCCCGAGGCAGTCCCCGGCGAAGCGCCTCCGCAAGGCGGCGACGGGGGAAAGAGCGCAGGCGCCCCGGCAACAGCCACCTCGCCGGGCAGCTCCCCGGGGGAGCCAAGCCGCGCCAAGGTCGTCCGGCGCACCGGCCGCAGCGGAGGCGGCCCGTGCGCGGACCACAACTGAGGCGCCTCGCAGGCCGGCAGCGAGCCGGCAGGGGTCTTCTCGGAGCGGAGCAGCGGCTCCGCCCGCTCCTCGGGCGCCGGCGACCACAGGGGCTGGGTCTTCGCAGCCCCCAGCCCCGGTGAACACCAAGCGCGCAAGGGAGCCTTCGTCTTCCGCTCCTCGCGCCGACGCGCCCACGGTGGAGTATGACTTCTCCGCCCTGAGCGAGGACGACGAGGAGGACCAAGAGTAAGGATTCGGGACCTCATATCTTCTTGATTTTTGTCTTGATTTTTCTGTTGATGCTGACTCTGTCTACTGTTTTGATTTCAGGACCCTGGCCCATCGCGCAGCGAAGAAGGCCAAGGCGCCCGAGGCCGAGGTCGCGGAAGGCTCAGCAGCGGCGGCAACAGGGGGTGTGCCGGAGCCGAGCCTGCCGGACTCGAGCGCTGCTCCGATGAGCAGCCCCCAGCGCAGCCCGCAGCGCAGCCCCCAGCGTAAGTCTGGGGTTCTCTCTTTTCGCTTGTCGGGGAACGCCTGAGGATTTGATTTTGTCTTCACGTCTTGACATCTCTTGTCTTGTTCTGTGCAGAGGTGGAGCCCCAGCGGGAAGAGCGCCCGGAGACCACTGCTGAGGAGCCGCAGGCCCCGCCATCCCCGCCAAGGCAGAACTCTCCGGCAAGGGAGAGTGCTCCGCCCAGGGTGGGTACTCCGCCGAGGCAGAGTACCCCGCCTGGGGCGAGCAGCCCGGCGAGGGCGGCCACCCCGCCAAGGCCAAGCTCCCCGGCGAGGGTGACTACTCCGACAAGGCCGAGCTCCCCGGCGAGGGAGCCCGCCGCTGAGGACGTCCGCCAAGGTAAGCTTTGTGACTTGTCTTCTTGGCTTGTCTCTTTTTTGGATATTTGCTTGAGTCTTGAACTTCTTTTCCTTCTTCTTCTTTTTAGATCTTCCTCCTCCCGCGCCCATGGAGACGGAGGTTATCGACCTTGAGGAGGAGGGCGCGCAGGGTGGTGGCGGCGACGCTCCTGTCGTCGAGGAGATAGCCGAGGCCGCCGAGCCGGCCGCGCAAGAGACTGCTCCGGCTGCAGACGCAGCGGCCGGGGAGGGGGACGGTGGTCGCACCGCCGACCCGGAGGCGGCGGGAGCATCGGATGCTGCACCGGCCACCGGCCCCTCCGCCGGCGAGGAGCAGAGGTACTATCTCGAGGCCCCCAACGGCGTCTTCATCCAGATGCCGTGGGGGTCTTCATCGCGAGTTCCTGCGGAGGGCGAGGCGTTCGACGGAGAAGTCCTCGCCTCCGCAGGCTTGAAGATCGTCCAGGCGCCCGGCGGGAGTGAGGGGCCCGAGGAGGAGAGGTTGCTGCACCAGCTCCTGGCCCTTTACCGGGCCAGGCAGGCGAAGCTGGCCTCCCGGGAAGCCCTTGCCGCCAAGGCCGCGGCGGAAATGGAGAAGCGCGCGGCAGAGCTCAGCGCCGCCAATCAGGCAGCCCTCCGCGAGGTGGCGGAGGAGCGGGAGCGTCTCGCCGGCGAGTACCAGGAATGGGTGCTCGAGAAAGCTGAAGCGGAAGAACAGCAGCGTCTCGCCGGGGTGGAGATGTCCCGACGAGAAGGAGAGCTCGCGCAGCGGAAGGTCGAGCTGGACTCCCATGAGGAGGACCTTACCGCTCGCGAGGCTGCCCTTGGCGGGGAGCTGAAGGAGGCGAAAGCCGCCGCGGTTGCCGCGGAAGACGCCAAGAAAGAGCTCGCCGCCAAGGTTGAGCAGTTGGAGAAGGCGATGAAGGTGAGCGCCGAGAAGGTTGCCGCGCTCATCTTGGAGCGCGAGAAGGATGCTCACACAAACTCCGAGCTTCAGGTGAGTCTCTCCAAGAGGGGCGACGAGCTGAAGGCCGCCAAGGACTCCATTGAGGACTTGGAGCTGAAGGTCACCACTCTGAAGGAATCGCTCGATGCTGCCCGGGCTCAGGAGACCAAGTTGAAGGATGAGCTCCGCAAGGAGCGGACCTTGGTGGAGAATGTCAACAAGGCGTCCGAGCTCTTCCGGCAGACCATTGAAGTGTGGACCGAAGAGCTGGTTTCTTCTGCGTCCAATATTGACCAGGAGTTGCTGGCGTTGAAGGTCGAACATCTCATCTACTCGCCGGATCCGGATCTCCCGCACAGCGCCAGGCTCAGCCTCTTCTTCAGAGGGGTCGCGCCGGCCCTTGCAAGTCTCCGGAACCGCATCCCCGCGCAGCTGGCCGAGGAGTCGCGCCTGCTCTGCGCGGGAACTCTGGAGCGGGTGCTGACGAAGATCGTGTACCGCAACCCGGGAATCAACCTCACGAACGTTCTTCGTAGCTTGCCAGCTGATGCAGATACGGAGGCCCTGAAGGAGCAGGTCTCCCACATCATCGCCAAGGTGGCAAAGCTTGGCAGGAAGGAAGGCGACCGCGTAGACTAGGGCTCCATTTATCTTTATCTTTTTGTTGCTGCACATTATGTCATGAACTCATTAGTCCATTGCGACAAGTTATCCTTGTAAGATATTTACTTTATTTTGATTAATCGGTGCAATGTTATCTTCCTTGTTTCAATCTTTGACTTTGTATGTTTTTCACCCTACGCTCCCGGGAAGCTTGCCGGCAAGGGGCCTTTGCCGCGAGCGCTGAGTGCTAGACTCTGAGCAGCCTGCTGGCCAAGGTTCTCGCCGGCAAGCAACCTTGCCGCAGCTAGTCGCAAACGCACTTAGCTTGCTGAGCGTACTCGGAAACGAAGCAAGGGCGCGACACTTGTCGCAGCTCACTTAAATCGTTGAGTGAACTCGAAAACAAGATAAGGGTGCGGCAAGCTACGGGTAGGTTCCTCCGCGCACAGGTTTTCCATACAAAATGTGATCGTTCAAGGAAGGCAACTAAATTTTAAAATTTGAACTGGTCAACTTCTAACAACTTATCTCTCATATGTTGCTTGCTTTCCGGTAAGACTTCTCTTTCTTGAACAACACTTAGATCCTCCTCCACCTCCTTCCCCCCCGGCAAACTTGTGCGCGAGGAACGTTCCTTCTGTTTAAGAGGAAAGAAAAGGGAGAGGGAAACAAGCATATTGCCTTTCGGCGTGCTAATGCTTACCGTATACTTGAGTGTTGCATCAAACGCCAAACAGAACATGCAAATAGCAAAGAGAAGCAAGCAAAAGGCAATCGATGCGAAAAACACGAAAGCTTTACTAATGCACGGGGTCTGCGCCCGGCTTTGTACAAAGGGTTACATGCAACAGCGGCAAAGCTTGTACAAAAGGTGGTTGCCGGAGCGGATCACGGCAACCGCGCCTTAGGGGTGAAACTTGCGAAGATGCTCTATGTTCCAGGAGTTGCTCACCGGTAAGCCTTCTTCGGTCTCGAGGCGGACAGCGCCGGGCCTCGTAACTTGTCTCACCCGATAAGGGCCTTCCCACTTCGGCGTCAACTTGTTGGAATTCTTGGCGGACTGAACACGTCGAAGAACAAGGTCGCCTTCCTCGAGACTCCTGGCCTTGACTTTGCGGCTATGGTAGCGGCGCAAAGCTTGCTGGTATCGAGCAGCTCGTACAACAGCCTGGAGACGTCCCTCCTCAAGGAGCAATGCGTCATCTTGCCGCAGTTGCTCTTGCTCGAGCTCATCATAAGCGAGCACTCGAGGAGATCCGTATACGAGTTCCGTGGGGAGAACTGCCTCTGCTCCGTAGACTAGAGCAAAGGGTGTCTGTCCGGTGGCTCGACTTGGTGTCGTTCTGATTGACCAAAGAGCCGCCGGGAGCTCCTCTATCCAATTTCTCCCGCACCTGCGCAGCCTGTCGAAGGTCCTTGTCTTGAGTCCGCGCAGCACTTCAGCATTTGCCCTCTCCGCTTGACCGTTGCTCCTCGGGTGAGCAACCGAAGCGAAACAGACCTTGGCGCCAAGGTCTTGGACGTACTGCATGAAGGTGCGACTAGTGAATTGCGTACCGTTGTCGGTGATAATCCTGTTAGGGATCCCGAAACGGCAAACAATCGACCTGAAGAACCTGACTGCTGACTGTGCTGTCACCTTCCTCACCGGCTCCACTTCTGGCCACTTTGTGAACTTGTCGATTGCAACGTACAAGTACTCAAAGCCCCCGACAGAACGAGGGAAAGGGCCGAGGATGTCGAGCCCCCAGACCGAGAAGGGCCATGACAAAGGGATTGTTTGGAGAGCTTGAGCTGGCTGATGGATTTGCTTCGCATGGAACTGGCACGCTTCACACTTGGTTACTAGTGCAGTTGCATCTTGGAGGGCTTCTTGCCAAAAGAACCCTTGCCGGAAAGCCTTCCCGGCAAGCGCCCTTGCGCCGATGTGGTGGCCGCATATGCCTCCGTGTATTTCTGCCAACAGCTTCTGTCCGTCTTCTCTGGAGATGCACTTCAACCTGACACCATTGAGTCTTCTTCTGTATAGCTCATTATCCACGAACTGGTACATACTTGACTGCCTGGTTATCTTCTCTATCTCTTGAGGGTCGTCGGGAAGTTCTCCAGTTTGCAGAAAACGGACGATCTGCTGCGCCCATGCCGGAGCCCGAGGTTCGACGGCAAGGACTAAAGGTTCGAGGGCCGCTGCGGGAACCTCAGCTTCTACGGCAAGGACCTCTGGTTCTGCCGGAGCTGACGGTCCCCCGGCAAGCTCGCCGGGGCGAGGCTTGCCGGGAACGCTTGCTTCAACTGTACAAGCCCGAGGACTTGCAGGAGCAAACTGTTCCTCAGCGTTCTGGTTGTTGATCTTGGGGACCTTGGCGGCGGTTTCAGGAAGATCCGCCGGCAAGTAGTCGCCGGAGACCAACTTTCTCTTCTTGGACTGCCCAATTGATGGTGTAACGGATGGCTGAGTCAGCTTGAGTAAGAAGGTCCCTGGTTCCACAGGTAACTTCATCGAGGCGCACTTTGAAAGGCCGTCTGCAATTTCATTTTGAGCTCTCGGGACGTGCTCCATCTGCAAACCTTCAAAGTGCTCTTCAAGCTTTCTCACTTCATCGACATAAGCTTCCATCAAAGGGCTCTGATAGCTCTTGTTAACTTGCCGGACCACCAACTGCGAATCGCCCCGCACAATCAGCTTTCTGATCCCAAGTTCGGCCGCAATCCTGAGGCCGGCGAGCAAGCCTTCATATTCTGCAGTGTTGTTTGTCGCTTGTTCCCTGGGAAAGTGCATCTGGATAACATATTTGAGGTGTTCTCCTGTGGGCGCGATGAGTACCACGCCAGCACCGGCGCCTTGCAGCGAGAAGGCGCCGTCAAAATACATTACCCATTCACTTGTCGCTTCCTGTACGGGTGCACTTGTTTCTTGAACTTCTTCTTCTGGTGTCGGGGTCCACTCAGCTATGAATTCTGCCAAAGCTCGGCTCTGTATGGTTGAAGTACTTTCAAACTTGAGTCCAAAGCTCGACAGCTCCAGTGCCCACTCGACGATCCTGCCTGTTGCTTCTGGATTGTGCAATATCCTCTTCAACGGAAAGCGAGTGACCACTGTTATCTCATGGGCTTGGAAGTAATGGCGCAGCTTTCTCGAGGCCATGAGGAGGCCGAAAAGCAATTTTTGCACACCAGAGTATCTCGATCTAGCCCCCTGGAGAAGGGAACTTACAAAATACACTGGGCGCTGCACCATCTTCTTCCGCACCTCTCCTTGTTCCTGCGCAGAGTCTTCCTTGTCGGGACCAGAGCTTGTCGGGACAGCCCTCTGCTTGTCGCTGGATTCGCTTGCCGGTGATGCTGACTCCTCGTCGGACTCCCTCTCCGCTACTAACGCAGCACTAACCACTTGGTTGGTTGCCGCTAAGTATAGCAACAACTTTTCCTGTGGTCTAGGTGCGACAAGTATAGGAGTGGAGGACAGGTACCGTTTCAAATCCTGCAACGCCGCCTCCGCTTCCGGAGTCCACCTCATGGGACCTGCCTTCTTCAAGATTTTGAAGAAAGGTAGGGCGCGTTCTGCAGACTTTGAAATGAACCTACTGAGGGCAGCAACACAACCTGCAAGCCTTCTGACATCCTTGACGCGCTTCGGGGCTTCTATCTGCTCAATGGCTTTGATCTTGTTGGGGTTGGCTTCAATCCCCCTCTGTGATACAAAGAACCCGAGAAGCTTGCCGGAGGGGACTCCAAAGACGCACTTCTCGGGGTTCAATTTGAGCTGTATCCTGCGCAGGTTCTGAAACGTCTCTTCCAAGTCTTGAATCAGGGTTTCCTTGCTCTTGCTCTTCACCACGATGTCATCCATGTAAGCTTCTACATTTCTGTGGATTTGTGGCTCAAAAGCAGTGTACACTACCCTTGCAAAAGTTGAGCCTGCATTCTTCAGTCCAAATGGCATGCGTATGAAGCAATAAGTGCCACATGGAGTGATAAATGCAGTCTTCTCTTCATCCTCCTTGGCCATGAAAATCTGATGATAGCCTGAGTATGCATCAAGAAAGCAGAGTAGCTCACATCCGGCAGTGGAGTCAACGATCTGGTCAATGCGCGGCAAAGGGAATGGATCCTTGGGACACGCTTTATTCACATCGGTGAAGTCTATACAGAGTCTCCACTTCCCGTTGGCCTTGCGCACGACGACTGGGTTTGCCAACCACGTCGGATGGATCACACCTCTAACTAGGCCTGCTGCCTCTAGCTTCTTGATTTCCTCGTTGATGAACTCTTGGCGCTCCACGGCTTGCTTCCTCACTTTCTGCTTGATGGGCCGCGCATGAGGACAGACAGCAAGCTTGTGCTCAATTACCTTCCTGGGAACACCGGGGATGTCAGATGGTTGCCAGGCAAACACATCGACATTCGCCCGCAGGAAGGCAACGAGCGCGCTTTCCTATTTGCTGTCAAGGGTGGCACTGATGGTGAAGGTACCACCAGTGCCGTCCTCCTTGGCGGACACCTTCTTGGTTGCCGGAGGAGCAGCCATTCCTTTCTTACTCTTGCCGGTGGAGCTCGATGGAACGTCCTCGACGGCAGCGCAGCACTCCGAAGAGGTGCGGTTGCCGGAGTGGGTCCCAGAGCACTTGCCGGACTTGGTCTTCGTCTTCTTCCCCCCGGGAGCTTCAGCGGCAAGAGTATCCTTCTCGGCCGCAGCTGCCGCATCCCGGTAAATCTTGTCGGCGCAAATAAGCGCATCCTTCTTGTCGCTGTGGACAGTGATGACGCTTATCGGCCCCGGCATCTTCAGCACGTTGTAAGCATAGTGGGAAGCTGCCATGAACTTGGCGAGGGCAGGACGGCCAAGTATTCCATTGTAGGGCAATGGAATATCGGCGACGTCAAAGGTGATGCGCTCAGTTCTGAAGTTGAGCTCCCCGCCAAAGGTCACCGGCAGAGTGATCTTTCCCTTGGGCTTGCTCCTTCCCGGGTTGATTCCTTGGAATGAACCGGTCTCTTCGAGCTCGCCATCTTGAATCTGGAGTTTCTTGATCACAGCAGAGGAGATCAAGTTCAGCCCGGCCCCGCCGTCTACCAACATTTTGGTGACCTTGAGGTTGCGGATGGTGGGAGAAACCAGCATCGGCAAGCACCCGACCGCAGTGGTGCGGTCAGGGTGATCCTCAAGATCAAAAACGATGGGCGTGCTGGACCATTTGAGGAGCCTGCGCGACTCCACGGGCGGCTCCGCTGCGTTCACCTCACGCACCCACTGTTTTAGCTGGCGGTGGGAGGTGTGCAGGGAGGCGCCACCGTCGACGCACAGGACCTCCGTGGCCTTCTGGAACTCCTGCTCGCTGTTCTCGTCGTCCTCCATGTCTTCATCGTCGTCTTCGTCGTTGTCGCGGCCCCGGGGAGGTCGATCCCCTTGCCGCTGCTTAGCCTTGCCGCGGCGTCCTCCCCGGCCGTTGAACGGCCGCTTCTTGCTGGGCTCTTCCCCGCCACCTTGGGCCTTCTCCTTGTCGCGCCTCTCGTACTCAGCTTTTTGCTGCTCGACGAGGTACTCGACGCGCTTGCAGTTGGAGAGATCATGACCCTTGGTGCGGTGAATCTTACAGTATTGCTTGTCGGAGCTACCCGGCTTGTCGGCCGCTGCTGCAGGGGCAGGCTCCTTGCCGGAGCCGCCAGCCTGTGCTTGCTTGGCGGGGGCCTCCTTGCCGGACTTCTCGACGGCAAGCACCTCCTTCTTGCCCTTCTTTCTGTTGTTCCGCCGCCGGCTCTTCTTTGCCGGGGCGGTGTCGTCGCTGTCGCTTCCTCCTGCGCCAGCATCCTCCCCGGGGAGTTTCCTCCCCTCTTCTGCACGTGCGCACTTGTCAGCAAGAGCGTAGAGCTCGCTGACGTCCCTAATCTTGGTCATCGCCATTTCCTCACGCATGCGGCGGTTACACACGTTCTGATGGAACGCGCTGATAACCGCGGCAGGGTGAACGTCAGGGATGTTGTGCTGCACCCGGCTGAAGCGTTGGATATACTTGCGCAGGGGCTCGCCTTCCTTCTGGGCCAAAATATGGAGATCGCTCTCCTGGCCATGGGGTTTGTGGCCGCCGGTGAAGGCGCCAACAAACTGGTGGCAAAGGTCGGCCCAAGAAGAGATGGAACCTTCCGGCAAGTGCATGAGCCACGAACGGACGTTCGGCTTTAGCACGAGCGGGAAGTAATTCGCCAAGATCTTCTCGTCGCGCCCCCCGGCAGCTTGTACTGCGATGGTGTAGACGCTGAGAAACTCCGAGGGGTGCGTTTTGCCGTCGTACTTCTCCGGTACGTCGGGCTTGAAATTCTTCATGCTGGGCCACTGGACGCGCCGCAGCTCGCGGGTGAACGCAGGGCAGCCTGCCGCGTACGGCAAGTCGCCTGGTTCACCGGGCGCGTGCGCGTCGACAGTGTTCCCAGCCCTCTTGTCGGATTGTCGCCGAGCTTCTCGGCGGCGCTCGATTGTGGTCCGAGCGTCTTCATCTCGCCGGTCGTCGAGGACCTGGCGCTGGTCCCGACGGGCCCGCGGGTCCGACGAGGCTGTGGAGCCGTCGTCGGGGTTGTTCCGGCGGGGCGGCGTCTTCTGCTTCTGCGGCGGGGAGTGCACGCTTGTCGCACCCCCGGCGGTCTTGTCGCCGATAGCCTTCGTCTTCTCAGCTTGCCGCGGCCGTGAGGTCGACGGCTGCTGTGGAGAGTCGTTGTTGGCGAAGTTTATCAGGCTCCGGATGGTGGCCCTCCATTCTTCGGCCTTGTCGGCCGCTGGAGGAAAGTCGAGGAGCAGTTGCGCTCTTGCGAGCGCTTCCGCTGGAGTGGAGGGGAACGCGGGTGAGCGGTGCGAGGAGCGGGATACGCTCGGACTTCTAACAACGTTAGAAGGAGCGGGGTCCCGCGCCGGCGCCTTCGCTTTGCTTGTGCCCGGACGGGGGTCCGGGGCGTCCCGCGAGCCTCCGGTCTGGCCTTGCCCCAGCAAGCGGATACCACCTCCCGTGGTATGGCGCTGCTGGGTCGTCGTGTGCTGCGTTGGACGCGGCGCGTCCACGGAGACCGAGGTCCGGTCGTCCGTCCTGTTCTTGGATCTGGTGGCACCGTGAGTGTCCTCACCGGCAACCACCCTTCCGACGGCGTCTCCCCCGCCCACCGTTGGCTCTGGTGGCTGCGGGTGAGACGCAGACGGGCCTCCGACCTCCGAAGGCTTCTTCTTCGGGGCCATGGAGTTGTCGCTGATGAAGTTGCTGATGAAGCTGGAGAGGTTGATGAAGAATGCGCCCGCGCGAACGCCGGATCAGGTTCGCACAACCTCGACGCCCCCTACCTGGCGCGCCAAAGATGTCGGGGGAAACTGTCCGCCACGAACACCTATGGGACCGGAGTCCCTTGTCTGTGCGGTACGAGGGCGGAGGGAGCACAAAGAGCGGATCGTGGCGAGCACGCGGGCAGTTTTACCCAGGTTCGGGCCGCACGGATGCGTAAAACCCTACTCCTGCTTGGTTGTGTATTGAGTTGAGCGCTCGGGAGCTTGAAGAAGCAGCTACACCGAGCGTGAGAGTGATCAAGGTTCCGAACCCCCTCCACGTTGTGCATGGGCCTCCTTTTATAGTGTAAGGGGTCACCGACAGGTGTCAACGTAGGAGAAAGGGGTAAAAAAGTAAAAGAGGTGGTAGTTGTAACAGTGCGGGAACAGTGGAGCTACAGTACAGAACAGTGGTCTATACCTACTTTAACAGTGGGGGACAAGGGCATTTAATGCCCGTCGCCGTCGACCCCAAAAGCTCTCGCCTTAGCGTCTCCGTCCGCCACGGCGATGGATCCATCACCGTGGAGTGCCACCGTGTACCCCAGGCTGCACAGCCATCCGCCACGCGTCCCCGGATAGGCCCCAGGGCGACACGTGGGCCGATGAGCTGGAGCGCGGGCACACAGCGCAGCCTCCCCGGCAAGCACCTTGCCGGGGGCCTCGATCTTGCCGGGCCCGGGAGCTTGCCGCTCCCCGGGCCCCTTGCCGGGGCGCGTATAGCGCCGAGGCGTTGTCTTCTGGTCTTCCTGGCAAGCTCCTCTCGCCAGGGTCTTGTGACAGCGGGATGGTCTTGAGCCTGGTACGGCCTTCCCGGCAAGCTCCTCTTGCCGGGGTCTTGGTCTTATGTCTTGTATACTTTGTTTTTGAATGGTTTAATATAGAGCAGGAAGGTCTCCGGCGAGCGCGCGGTAAACCCTGCCGCGGGAAGCTGCAACTGCCCGTGCACAAGTTGGGGTACTGAGGTACCCCCTACCTTAGTACACCGACACCAACGACCCCAGGAGGTGACGTGAACGGGGCCGGCCCTCCAGATAGAGCTCAGTCGTTCGGTTTATCGACGCTGCAGGGATGGACCCGAGCACATATGCCGTGCCCAGACTTATCATGCGAAAAATCCTGCAGAAAGACAATCGGCACACGACCCCCGTGGTGGATGGGCACCAGGATGCGCGCGCCCCGGATCGTCTGTTCACGATTAACTCATGTGAGAACGAGGCAGCAACGACCATGGGAGGTGACGTAGACGGGAGCTGGCCCGCGAGCCAGAGCTCACCCTCTTGGGTTTAGCGACGCTGCAGGGACGGACCCGAGCACAGACGCCGTGCCAGTCCTTAGTCATGAGATGGTCGTGTGAGGTCTTGCCGGGGCGCACGACATCCGGGGTATTGAAGTACCGGACATGCATATAATAAGCATGAAGCAACTTACGGAAAGAGGCAAACTAGCTCAGGTAATGCGAGTGTGATAGATGCCACAGGGACGGACCCATGCATCCTGGGGATGATGCAGCCCGAGGGGCGCCCCCAACAGAGAAGCTAAGGATGCAAAAGGATACACTTTGCAGGGACAAGCCCTTGCAACTTGGGGATGATGCAGCCCGAGGGGCGCCCCCAACTGAACAAACGGGAACAGAGTCACCTGGCATCGTTGCTAGAGATATGTTGATGTAGCTGAAGACGCTCGCTGCATATGTCGCTCCTCATGAGCCGCCTAATTCCGGGACCTCTCGAGGCTCCTTAGGTTGCGGGAGTTCGCGAAGAATCGACACCACCTTTGCCAGGATCTCCTGATGCCTGGCCTCAAGAGCCACCTAGACTCCCCGCATGTGGCGCTGGTACAGGAGGGCGTAGCTGTGAGGAGGGCCCTCACACCAGCCCACCTGAGACGGCCAGTAGAGCTCCTGAGACGCGACTCTGTTGAGTCTTGGGACATTGACTCAGACGCGCAACCAGTCGCCCGAGCCTGGGACGACAACTGCACTTGGTGGTGCGGGGCGGCGCTCGCCCCGCATTGCCCTTGGTACCTACAAGTCTTCGATGGCATGGTGGATGAACTCCTGAGCACTCAGCGCCTCGCGCCTTGTGCTCTCGTGGGGGAAACGTACAATGAAGCACGCCTCCACATGGTGCATGAGCGCCTCCCTCGTGACATTGGCTAGGTCGGAGGCCCTCCAAAGGAGATCCCCTGAGCCCAACCTGAGAGGGGCGTCGGGCGCGCCTTACTATGTGAGGGAGGGAGGCGCCCCGTCCATGGGTGCGGATCCTGAGGCGCGGCCGCCAGGTGCTGCTTTCTCATGAGGCTCCAGGGCGATCAGCTGCTTCTTCTTCTTCTGCAATATGGCTTCAGGGGGTAGATGAGGTTTTCGTTTTCTGGGTCCTCGACCACCGCAACCTGGTAAGTGCGCTCGAGGGAGCACACAACGTCCTTTTCCTCGCACGCAATGGTGATGATGTCGTGGCTTCCTGGCATCTTGAGGATGTTGTAGCCATCGTGAGTCACCGCCATAAACTTGGCCAGGGCCGAATACCCAAGAATGGCGTTGTATGGGAGACGGATGTAGGCGACGTCGAAGTTGATGAACTCGGTGTGGTAGTTGTCGCGAGTGCCAAAGGTGACGGGGAGCCGGATCTACCCGATTGGGGTGGTGGAGCCGTCGGTCACCCCTGAGAAGGTCTTGGTAGGCTGCAGCTGGTCATATGGCACTTGGAGACGGTCAAACGTGTCGACGGAGAGAACATTGAGCCCAACACCGCCTTTTATGAGGGTCTTGGTGACTTGAACGTTGCTGATGAGGGGTGAGCAGAGCATTGGGAGAGCGCTGGCGGTTGCCACGCACTTGAGTTGGTCGGCTGAACTGAAGGTGATGGTGCACTTGGACCACTTGAGCGGCCGCGTGGCTTCTATCTTAGGAAGAGTTGCGTTTACTTCTCGGGCGAACTGCTTGAAGATGCGTTGAGAAGCTAGGGCCTGCACACCGCCCAAGATGTAGGCGATGCACGAGGCTCCTGAAAGTCCCCGGCCCCTTCGACTTGGTAGGCGTTCCTCCTTAGTGGTGGTGGTAGTGGAGGGAGGCCAGCCTTGCCCTAAGGGCGGTCCTCATGAGGCTGGTCCCTCCAGGCGCCCTCGCGAGGATGGTCGTGCCAACGGTACTTGCGAGGCTGATCGCGCCACACCTGACAAGGGCCGCGGTCGTCCCAGCGCCCTCCCGTTCGGCTTCCTCCATGGCCGTAGCCTGGGTCGTTGTGCTCAGGGCGTCGTCCAAAGCGCCCATCGTGAATCACTCTGAGCTCCTGACAGCTGTTGGTGTTGTGGCTATGCACATTGTGGAAGGCGCGGAACGGATGGCTGCTCTTGGATAACTCTGGGTGGTCGTGACCACGCTTCATCTCTGGTTCTGCCGCGAGCACGGCCACCCCCTTACGCTTCACATCTTTAGCCTTGGCCTTCTTATCTTCTGGGTCAGCAACGGGGAGCTCGGCGAGGGAAAGGCGCCCTTCCTCAGGTCTCGCGCACTTGGTCGCTATGTTGAACAGCTCCACGGTTGTGCACAGATCCTCATGGATGGCAAGCTCCTCCTTCATCTTGACATCACGGACGCCATCAGAATGCTGAGATGATGGCCTCGTCTGTCACCTTGGGAATCTTGAGGCGGACGCTGTTGAAGCGCTTGATGAACTTCTGTACGGTTTCCCCTGGTTGCTACTTGATGCGCCGCAGGTCACCTGCGGCTGGCAGGCGGTCGCGGGTGCCCTGGAAATTGGCGTTGAAACGCTCACGCATCTCACCCCAAGAGGAGATCGATCCCGCGGGCTGGTTCAGGAGCCACGAGCGTGCATCGTCCTTGAGAGCCATGGGGAACCAATTCGCCATAATCTTCTCATCGCCGTTGGCCGCCTCGATGCTCAGCTCGTAAAGCTGCAGGAACTCAGCAGGGTCAGGGGTGCCATCGTAGCGTGGAGGTAGGTCAGGCTTGAACTTCCCGGGCCAGATGACGCTGCATAGCTCAGGGGTGAAGGCTCGGCAGTCTGTTGTGGCCACTGGAGCCCGTCGTGGAGGCGGAGCTTAGTCTTGGTCCTCATGCGCCGCCATCACAGGGGGCGCACGGTCTCGACGTGGTTGTGGTGGAAGTGCAGGAGCTCCTCCTTACGGCCGCTGGACCTCTTGACACTTTCCTTCTTCATGCACGGGCGCCCCGCGCGGTGGGTCGCGTCGCAGGGCGGCACGCCTTGGGGCGTGGACGACGTCTTGATATGGAGGTGGCGGATGCGCTTCATGGGCCACGTCACCCGCAAAGGGAGGCGGGCGAGGTAGCGAGAGGGATGGGGCAGGAGAGCCCCTAGCGGCGCTGACGAGCCCGGCGATGCGGTCTAGCTAGTCCTCGTAGAAGTCATCGACGGGGCGGTAGCGCAGGAGCTCGCGCGCCATGAGCAAGGCAGTCTGTGCATCCACGGGCCCGCGACGACCATGGGACGATAAGCCGGCTGGGGTCAGCGACGGGGTTACGGTGCGTCCATCCCGCCGCACCGAGTGGTGCAGCGACGAGGCCTATTGCTCGTGCCTCGCCGAGCCGGTGGCTGCGTTGGCGGCGGGAGATGGAGAACGGCATGGAGGTCCGCCGGCGGGAGGTGTCTGAGCGACGCGGGCAGCGAGGGTGGCCCATCGCTCAGCACGAGCTCGGCGAGCGTCAGCCATGGAAGTGGTGGAGCGGTGATGCGTGGACCGATGGAAGAGAGGTTTCGGCACACCCCTACCTGGAGCACCAAATGTCGGATTTCGGGTTCCGCAAACCCTTGAGATGTTCGAACTCTAGGGTGCGCACGAAGAACACTCTCTCCCCGGCGTGCTCGCCCTACGATTCCACAACCTAGCTCGATGAACTCAAAGAACAAGGGACAAAGGATTATACTGGTTCGGTCCACCTTGCGTTGTAATACCCTACTCCAGTGTGTGTGGTGGATTGCCTCGTGGGATTGAGGATGAACTAGTACAATGGATGAACAACCTCCGAAGGAGAGGTGTTCTTGGCCTCGGATGAGCTTGTGGTATGGTCAGGGTGGAATGGATCCGATCATATCCGATGAGATGAGCCCTCCGATATCTGTCCCTCCATGGTGGTGGCTAGGTCCTATTTATAGTGGCCTTGGTCCTCTTCCCAAATATCGGCGGGAAGGGATCTCACAATGACCAAATTTGAAGGGGAACAACTAGTACAACCTATCTTGACAAAAGTGGTCTTCGCCTGCCAAAGGCTCTGGTGGTGACGCCGCGCCGGGCTCCACGATGACCTCCATTCTGCCATCCTGACGATCATTGGTCTTGTTGCACCGATATGGAAACCTTTGCTTGATTCCTTGAGACTCCGCGCCTACGCCTGCCCCCATAACACCAAAGGGGAAATTGGTACACTGCGACCGCTGGCCCCCGCCTGGCTTTGGTCGTCATGGCTCACGTCACGTGCACCTCGCGGTGTGCGCCTTGCATAGATATCTCCGCTCCTCGGGAGCTAGCCTATGGAGGCTGTCCCCAGGGAGGTTTCGGCATCGTCTGCATCATGATGGTCTTGAACTATGGCTGCTGAAGCGGGGTCATACCAGGCTGTCGATGGAGCCACGTCACGGGCCGCAGGCAGGCAAGTCTTGGTACTCCCGTTCCCAGAACGCCGACACTGCAACCCACCACGTGACCTCCCCATCGACTGAGTTTCGGAGGGGGCTTCCTCGCCAGTCGAGCTAGCGAAGAGCGGGATCATGACACGCACCTCCTCCGATCTTTGAGGAGGCCGAGGAGGTGCTATCCAAGAAAACCCTTCTCGGTCTGAACACCAGGGGAAAGCGATGCATTATGGCTGAGGTTAATACCTCGATCACCAAAGACCAGGAGAGGGAACCTCTTATAGAAAGCAAGGAGGGAGAGCTCAGTCAGTGCCAGCTCTCTCCGAAGACTATCCCGGAGCCATCCAGGCACCCGGACACGTCTATTCCGGCCTCCACTAAAGGAGGAGGCGAGGTCCCGCCACCCGCGCCACCCGTAGCAGAGCAGCTTATGACTGGGTGTCCGGACACGATGGAGGAGGCTTCGAATAGCTCTGCCATCATTGAAGAGCACCGCGCCCTGATGGGCGTGGTTCTACAAAGTATCTGATCCCGTTGATAACGGATTGAAGGAGGCCTTTGGAGGCGTCTTGATAGGCTTCAAGGTAAGTATGTAATGCTCTTTCGCAAGAGTCTTTATTTTATAAAATTATGCCATCCTCATATATAGCAGCCCCCGAGCGCTGGATGAGTTTGAGAAACTCAATCGGGTTCGAATAGTGCAAAAACAACCATTGTAATAAAAAAGGTGAATCATAGCCCCCGAGACTCTCGCGGGATTAGGGGATCCTGGTAGAAATCTAAAATCGATAACTCGGGAGTCTGAAGTACATAAGTTATTGTGTAGGCTTCAACCTTGACGGCATCCACCACTATCGTAGAGCTGCCCGAAGTTAATCATAAGCTCAAGAGCACTGATCAGGAGCTCGACCTTCACACACTACAACAAAAAACCACTTTTAGCAACATATGTGCAGCAACGAAGATAACACAATGCGTTGTTTGGCTAAACACCCCACCTTCCCCACTTAGCGCTCACCACTCCGTACCCACCTCCATCTCTTTTGAGGCTAACCTCTCGTGCACGATGAGTTTCCCTCTTCTTCTTTTATCCTAAGCGAGACACACCAAAGGCTAAAAAAACTGAGACACAAAATAGGCAGCTAGGGTTCCCACCGCCGCCGCTATCCCCACGCCCACGGTTCTTTGAGGAACCTCCGCCAAGCCCTCCTCCATCGCCACTTTCCCCGCGAGATGGGGGCGCATACGGCGTCGCTGCCCATCCTCCTCGCATTCGGGAAGGCTTCGCCACGGCCGTTCCCCTGCTCGGCTACAGATGCAGATGTCGCCGTTGTTCTTACGCACAGGCGCACAGCTAGGGACGACACACCCGTCCTCCTCAACTATAGCAGGTCTTATTCTGTCTCTCGTGCATCTCTAATTTTGTATTTGTATCACTAAAAGGTGGTACTCCCTGCTGACTCCGCCCATCCTTGTTTCTCCTTGCCGGCGGCATCTTATATGCTACAGCTTCGATGGATCACATCCTCACTGAGACTTGTCCCTACCCATGTAGCAGCACATGCTGACTTCAAACCTATTAAGATTTCCTATTTTAGTGGCAACTGAAGTGAACCATTTAACAAATACTTAATTTTCTCTGTGAAATAATGCAGGATGTTCTACTCAAACATTGAGCAAAGAGAAAAGATGGTTTCTGCCGAGAGATAGAGAGTTGATGAATGTGTCAAGAAGATCACTGATTTGGGAAATGTGGTATTTTGCTTAACGTGCACCCATTCTCTCTCTCTCTCTCTCTCTTGGCAAATATCGTGCTCACATGTTTCTATAGCATTCAGGTTTTTCTGAAGTAGCAATAATTTCGTGGTGATCAACCAAAAGGACATTGATCCTCCACCGCTCGATTTCCAAGCTAAAGCAGGGGTAACCAATTCTGACTTGTTACTACATGATGGTCCTGCAGTTAAATTCAACATTGATCTATTTGGGGTTCCATTTTATTTAAGAGTGTGTGGAATGATGTCCCTAGCTGAACTTGGACAACGAAAGTTGTTTGATATTATATATAATGGTACTCTATAAGCCACAAAATGACCAGTTAAGTATGAGACAAAACAAATGTAGAAATACAAGTTCAGCAACCTTTTTTGGCGGGCTTGTACTTGAAGGGCTAATGCCTGTACATATGGTGCGTAACTATATACAAAGACCATGTACAAAAAACTATATACGCTCTTATCCAAAGTGCTGATTATTTCAGCAGCAGCTCTAGTTCAGTTCAGACCAACAACAAAAATTAGTCGTATATTGTACAACCAGTGCCGCTACGTACTAGCAAAAACAATCACAATCAATCTTTCCTCACGAGTACTAGAATAAGAATTATGTTTATTTTTCATGATTGGTTGAGCCAGTCCGCCACACAAGTTCAAGATTTGGTGCTCAAGTATAATCCGGTGCGCCTAATAGTGGGCTAGCTTCCAAAGTAAGTCTGGCGACACAAGTTCAAACATGACTTCTTAAGTGCTCAAGTGTAATCTCATGCGCCTAGTACCACATTTAGTTTTGAATTGATTTTGAGTACAAGTTGAGATCCTCCAGTAGAGACTGGTCCAAATTGTTATATTCTAAGCACCCAAATACCAGAATATGGTTGGAACAAGGAAGAAATCTGGGGTGCTACATTTAGGGACTAAAACTGGTGGTCGAAGGGATATTTTTCTGCCATTGCAATGTACATGGCATATTTGCTACTATTTTAGAAGAAGAAAAACCAAAAATTCTGTATGCGCCATCTCTCTATCATTTTTCTGCAATTCTTCCAGGAATATAGTATAATCTCCATCTAGTTAATCCCGGAAGAATGTTTAAATCCCTTTGTTCACGAAGAGTGTTTGATTCATCACATGTGTGTATATGTTAATTCAGGAAGAATATTGTATCCCTTTTTCTCAATAGCTATTTCTTATTAAGCATTAGGTTTTAATTTTTTTCCTGCCAGGTCCGCGAATGCAACTGATTTCCACTGAATCTCCGCTTGTGGTTTGAGTCCTGATCTCTGCTCGGAGTTGCGGCGTAAGATCATACGGAAACCAGAGTTCCTATGGTAGGCTCAGTGTGGTATGTTCATATTTCCCAACTGCTAACGAATTATTCTCTGATTAGAATAGGCTCTTGTCTATATTAATTAGATCATGCATTCCTTCCAGGTCGAGTCAGGGGCTAAGGGTAGGTGTGACAATGAGCAGAAGTGGATTAGATAGTTCATAGCGCTTCCCACTTTCTCTTTCTTAGTTCATTGTGCACATCTTATTTTTACGAATGAGTTGGAAACTCCAACTATCTCAAATCTGATGATGCTTTTTTTCGTGTCGTTGATTTTGCTCACTCCTCTGAGATTTTTTACATGGATTGGGATATTATAATGTGCGCCTTTGTAGTTCTTAGGTAATTAGGTAGTCTCGTGTGATGTAGATTATTTGAAGATTTTCAAGTTGTTGGTTGGCACTGGGAACACCATAGCAAGCATTGACTAATGAATCATCCCAAGCATCAGTAGTAATATACTAAAATGTCTTTAGTTTACAAAGTAAGGGTGAACCTGTGTTTTGATATGCAGTTACGTATCTGAAGGATCCATAAATATTCATAACATCTGCATCTACAATTAATTGAAACAGAATATCCTCAGTTTACAAAGGAAGGGTGAAGACTCAAAGTTTCTGTTCTTGTAATTCATAACATGGAGATGACCTTTTCGCATGTGTGTACTATTGTTATTTCTTTGCCGGGTGATAGTACTGACATTTCAAATATCTGCAGTTTTCCATTACTGCATTTTGGTCATTTTTAATAGACTAGAAACTAAAAATATAAAATGATAGTTCATATAGTTTTGAGCTGATGTAAGATGCAAAACAAATTGTACTCGATATAGGCTGCACAATCTATAATGTTGTTTAATAAATTTCATTTTGAAGATGTTCTTATATTCAGATTATAACAGATACGTATATAAATCTTAGTATTGATAAATCACATCTGTATGGTGCTCCTTTACATTTTACTTCTCTATTATCTTTATTTCTCTACTCTAACTAACTCATCTCATATTGTTGTAGACGACCAAGATAAATTGACGATGCATGGCTCAGATGTTGATTGCAAGGTTAAGAACGGAGACACTACACGATAAATAGAATATCATTCTTAGGATCATTGTTTCAAACATTATAGTTGACTGCAAGGTCAATAATTGGGCTACTATTAGATAGTTTCATCTCTTGTAATTTTTGGACCATGTTCTTTGTAATGCAAAATGCTTGATTTAATATATATGAGTTCTTTCTGTTTATTATATTGTGTCTCCTATGCACTATCGACATTACCTAATAATTATGATTCACAATATATAAAGAATAATAAATTGTTCGGGCTATTTAGGGAAGCTTCAAGGTGTTGCAATGTTTAGGGTCCCTCACCAACGCATATGAGGCGTTGTTGGCCTCTAGGTCTATATGTTGCTATGTAACAATGCTTCTAGACGCCATTTACCAACGCACGCATATATGTTGTTGTATATCCTTCCAACGCCACCAACTACAACGCATATTAATCCGTTGGTGTAGACCTGAGCAACGCATATATGGACATACGACAACACATTGATGTGTTGCTGAAGGGGGGTTCTTGTTGTAGTGACAACAAGCGGTTTGACAAAGCGCAAGGTTAGTTCAGGAAAGACTTGCTCTTTACTACTATGTACTTTATGTCCAGAATGTCCCTTAGCAGGGAGTTCTTTATTATAACTACAGGAGTCGTTGCGGAGGTCGGGAACCTCAAGGCCGAGCTCAAGAAGGCAATGTAGGGGTCCGCGGAGCAGAAAGCGGCGGCCAAACAAGCGGCTGTCGAGCTAGCGACGGTGAAGTCCGTCAATGAAAAGCACTAGGCGAAGGTAGGTAAGGTGTAGCAAGAGCTCAAGGATGCCATCATGAATCTGAGGGCCTTGGGTAGAAGAACAAGGATCAAGCCACTGAACTAACCTCGGTTAACTCGGCGATCCAGGAGGCGAAGGCGGAGGAGCGGGGCGCACGAGAAGAACTCCGCCAAGTCAGGCTTATTGCCGATGGTAAGCCATACTTACTGCAAAGTATCTTCGGAGACTACATGTTCACCTTGCTAACACGAGTATGGCGTTCCCCAGGCGCATTTGCGGATCTTCCGAGAAGTGTCACGGATGCGGTAATGCACTATGCGTCGTAGGGGGGCGATGCCGAACATAGGTTGTTTTGGGCGCAATTTTAGGTGCCCAAGCACCCCCCTCCTTGACAACCAGATGAAGCAGTTAATGGAGTTGCATTACATGGTGGAGCCGGCCATGAAAGACCTCTGTGTAAAACTATGGCCTTCGGAGCCGCTATCGAGCAGCTAGTTTGGCTTAGTGCATAAGCTATGTGACGCCATGCCCCGGATTGACGCCTTGAAGCGCTCCGTATGCATTGAGGGAGCTCGGAAGGCCTTTGTAAAGACCATGTTGCATTGGTCAAAGATCAAGCTAGCTGAGATGGCCACCGGACCTCCTCGTCCTGGGAAAGAGCATAGGTGCCCTGAGCAGTACTTTTTTGTTGAATTGGATGGTGCTCGGGCAATAGAGGCTCGGTGCCCAAAGGATGTAATTTATGAATGAGTGTGCTATCATGTAACCGATGGTAGTGAAACTTTTATGCTTTAAAATGCAAGCTCGTTGCATGGTATATCATGCTTTGTTTTATTATTTGGACTCATATGCGACCATTTTAACGTGAAAGTTACCAGTCGTCGACTTCAGCCCCCTTGTAGATGCTACAAGGGGTGTTGCTACCTTAACATTGTAACCCTTAGCGGACACCACGCGGTAGTGTGTAAGGGGAACAAGGCAATCCGACTATGCGGCTTTATTGCTTTCACTTAGCCATAGGAGCTTGATTGCAGAGGTTAATGACTAGCCCCCCAGTGTTTTGCGATGTTCGAACGAGCCGAGGTAGAGACCATTATCACTTGACTTGTGTGAAGACAAACTCTTCATACAACACAATGTAACCTCCTTATATTTTTAGTGTAACACTTGTCATCCGATCGCCGACCAGTTCTCACTTATTATGAGAGTCAGTTTTCAGCTTTGTCCATTGAGGTACTTAACCAGGCGAGCTAGAAGTACAATCGTAGTGGTTCTCCCTTTACCCTCCTAGACGAACACGTAGAACATAAGAGGGTAAGCACAAGAGTCGGGTAACGCAACTATTGACCCAAGACATAATTTGGAACCAATTCATATAATGCAATATCCGAGACGCCGAGCACATGGGATAGTGTCGGCGTGATACTTGGGGCGAGTTTTACAGTTGAGCCCCCGGTCTATTAATCGTACACATATTAAATAAAACATGTATCGAAATAGTATGTTTTAGCGTCGAAGAGCGGAAAGGAATATGCGGCATAAATGACTGCAATTGGACCGTAAAGCATGGTCTTTATATCCGATGATCTCTTGACATCTATGCAAACTGCCGAAGCAACTGTTATGGATACTTTTTTAATAATAAGATTTTATAGAGGAAAGGTATACAAAGGGCCTTTACAAGAGGTTTGACGTCCCTACTATGCCCTCCTGCACATCTGCACCTTTGCTCCTTGAGGTGGCTCTTTAGAGGTGACACCATTTGGCAGATGGGCCCTTAAAGGAGGGTCTTGAGAAGTCGTCGTAGCTTTAAGTTGTTTCAGGTCCTCGATGGTACCTATTTGTGATCCCTAAATGTATGTGACCATAGTTCGGTCAAGCCGAGTACCTGGTCATGGGGCGATTAGTCCGCACAGATGTCCATGGTATTTTGAGCGCGAAATTATGCATCCGAGGCATGTACTTCATGACTAGGGTGGGAACACTATGGGGCGTGTATCCCTATGTGCGTCAAATGCGCTAAGACTCCGGAAGCTGTGACAGAGCTCGAGCTCATTTGTTTGCTTCTCGTGCCTTGACGATGGTCTGAGATTTCGGAGCCTCGTTACCGATTGGCACTTCGGCTACAAGGGCTGATGTGTGCTCCTCAGTTCAGAGGGAGGCTCGGTGTTGTCGTTAACTGTGATTAGTGGCGTTGCCAGGGCTGGGCTATGCCCCGGGCCAGCTCACGTATCTACAGTACCTACAGTGTCTACAGTACCAAAAATAGCTAAGTATATGAAGGAATGTAGCGCCACGCCCCATGCCATAGCCCTAGTAGCCTGGGGCCTGGCTACGCCACTGACTATGGTGACACCCTTAGGTCCCAACATCTTGAGCTTTAGATATGCATAGTGGGGAAGCACGTTGAAGCGAGCAAACGTTGTTCGTTCGTGGAGTGTGTGGTAACCACTCCGAAAAGGGACGATATCGAAGATCAAGTCTTCGTTGCAGAAGTTGTCGGGCGAGTCGGAGACTACTTCCAAGGTGTCGGTTCCTGTACGGCGTGCCTCAACACCTGGGATTATTCCCTTAAAGGTTGTGTTGCTAGGTTTGATCCTTGATGGACCAATACCCATCTTTCTTACTATATCTGAGTAGATGAGATTGAGGCTACTGCCTCCATCCATGAGGACTCTACTGAGGTGGTATCCATCCACAATGGGGTCGAGGACCAAGGCCACAGTTCCTCCTTGACGGATACTGGTCGAGTGATCCTGTCGATCGAAGGTGATCGGACAAGCCGACCAAGGATTGTATTTGGGGCCACCAGTTCTACAGCGTAAACGTCCCTCAGTGCGCGTTTTCTCTCCTTCTTTGGTATATGCATGACATATATCATATTCATGTTGTTTACCTCCGGAGAGAACTGCTTTTGGCCTCGTCCTTGCTGCATGGGCCCTTGCATTGTTCCTTGGCTATGAGTTTGCTGGCCTAATTGATTACCCAACAGTTGTGGTTGGTGTGGTTGGTGGGCTTGTCCGAAGTGCCATGGATTTGGCAGGGCCTCCCTAGGATCTTTTCTAGTGTAGTGGGGCTGTCCCGATTCCCTTTAGAGGGCTTCTTCCGCAGTCCTAATTTTGGGTTGCTGAATCCGACATTTATTGTCATGTCCTCGGCCTCACCACCGGTGTGCCGACACTTGTTCTTATTACGCCATGGTTTCCCATTTTTGTCCCGGACTTCTGAGGTGCCGGTGTCTTCGGGATTGTTGCTTTGACGAGCTAACCGGCTGTCTTCGCCCGCGCAAAAGCGGGTCATAAGTGAGGTAAGGGACGACATGGTCTTCGACTTGTCCTGGCCGAGCTGAGACGCGAGCCATTCGTCTCGGATGCTGTGTCTGAAAGTAGCGATTGCCCCAGCATCCGGACAATTGACGATTTGGTTCTTCTTGGTCAAGAACCGATTCGAATATTGTCGGGCTGACTCTCCGAGCTGTTGAAGGACGTGGCTCAGGTCATCGGTGTCCAGAGGCCGAACATAGGTACCTTGGAAGTTTGCTCAGAAAGCATATTCGAGGTCCTCCTAGATTCCGATGGAATTTTCGGGTAGGCTGTTTAACCAGTTCCATGATGGTCCTTTAAGATTTAACGTCACATATTTTATGGCGTGGAGGACGTCTCCTCGGGCCATATGAATGTGGAGAAGCAAGTCCTCGATCCACACAGCAGGATCAGTTGTCCCGTCATATTGCTCAACGTTTACGGGTTTAAACCCTTCGGGGAACTGGTGCTGCATCACCTCGTCTGTGAAACACATCAGGTGTGCGGCGCCCCTAACTTGGGCCACATCATGTCGGAGATCATATCTCATTCGAGAATGGTATTGCTCCAGGACTCTGTCGTTAGTATCACGCTAGGTATGGTATCCGTCCTTTGGACCCGTAGATTGATCTTGTTTGGCCTGCTCTGGCGTTTAAATTGTGTCGCGGGTTGTATGGGTCCTCCGATTGTACTAGTTCTTTACCTCCTCGGTGAGGGGGTGGTGGTGGGTGCTCGGCTTCGTCAGCCGCCCTGTCCAGGCCTCAAGGGGGTGATCGGCTGGTTTGCCTGGGATCATCTGGGGGATATGGGCTCAAAAGCCTCATCGTCAAACTACGAGAGCAGTCATCGCTTAGGGTAAATCTTGCTTTGGTCCTGTCTGTCACATCCCTAGTCAGTGCTTGCACTAGGACTAGCTAGAGTGAGCATCATGTTTAAACTTTTCCAGAAACCTGAAATGGGGATGACAGAAACCCCAGCACCCCTCTTAACTCAACTAGGGTTTAATAAATCTTTTCCAATGTACCCAAAATGCCCTTCTAAAATGTTCATAATCTTTGCCTTGGTCTTAAACCTCTAGCAAAAATGGTGCACAATTTTCTAGGACATCCTAAGGTCATTGGATTAAATCATATGGCATTTGCATTTGGGCATTTAAATGCTATAAAATATTTTATATGGCCAAATAATCATAAGCCAAAATGTTCCCTGTTGGATATATCATACACAGTGGGCATGAGTAGTTTAATGATTTATGAAAGTGCTTTAGCATTTTTAATAAAGCAAAACAAATACAGAAAAAAAGAAAAAGAAAACAAAACAGAAATCAGAGAGAGAGAGAACTCACCCGAGGCCTTGCACTGTAGTGGTCCAACGGGCCCAACTGCCAGTCATCACTGACCTACCGCTAGGAGGACAGTGCGCGCGTGGTAAACGCACGTCGACACGCGCCCCTGCCACCTCCTGCTTGCCGACGAGCCCATGGACGCATGGCCGACTTCCTCGGTGCCGTCCCAATACCTCTGGCTCGCTCACTCATCCCCCCTGCTCTCTTCCTCGCCATTCCCCACCTCACCGAATGCGCCCGCGGCCGCCGACTAGCACCACCGCGGCCATCGCCTTCCCCTCGTCCCCTCCAGCTGTCCAAAAGCTCCGCCTAGTCGCCCTCGTCCTCTCCGCCGAGCCACGCTGCACCGGACGCCTCCGAACGTCGTCACCGTGGTCGTCTTCTACCTCGGGCAACCGAGATCGCCGACGCCCGTTCGCCGTCTACGGTGCCTCCCCGAGCCCGCTGAGCCCTCCATTGGAATACCAGTGAGCTTATCTGTCTTCCCCCTCACTCCCCGTGCTCTATTTTGCGCTCTAGCCACCGCCCCGCGAGCACCCGAAGCCGTCGTCCGCCATTGCCGACGAGCTCGATGCTCTCGAGCTTCTCTGCTCGAACGTGTTGCACCACCGTGATCCTGGTGACATGAGGATGGCGTAGAGCCTACGCACGCAAGCAGTCGAGCACCCTAGCCTCGTTTTCGTCGATGTCGTAGCTCCGGTCGCCACCTTCATCGTTGCTGCTGTCGCTGCAAGCCTCCCCTCGCCCAGCCGCTTGCTTCGTTGGACGCGACGCACTCCCAGCTGCACAAAGAGCCCCTCCACCGCTCGAATGTTCGTCGGAGGTGATTTTCCGACGCCCTCCGCCGCATTCGGCCTCGCCGGCGGCTAACCGTGAGTCGTTTGACCTGTTCGGCTGGGGGTTTGACCTCCCCCGGGTCGCTGATAAGTGGGCCCCAGCCCTGCTAACTTTAGTTAAGTTTTTAACTAAGTTTAATTAACCCCCCTGACTCACTGACGTGTGGGCCCAACTATGTTAGTTGTTAGTTAGGTTAAACTAACCTTAGTTATTTAGTAGTAGTCACTGACGTGTGGGACCCATTGGTCAGGTTTGACCTGGACCAGCCCGTTGACTGTTGACGTCTGCATGATGTCATGCTGACGCAGTAAAGCATTTTCTGGAATTACTTTAATTCTAAAATAACTAGAAATTTCCAGAAATTTTTTAAAACTTCTAAAATTCATATAAATTCAACCGTACCTCCAAATGAAATAATTTATACATGGAAAATTATCAGAAAAATATGAGGAATTTGTTTATGGCATTTTCATGCATGTTTGAACAACTTATACTCTCTGAATTGTACAAATCAATTAAAGGGCATTTGTAATGCTTCTTTTGGAGTCCGAATTTGAATCTTTGATTCAAATGAACTTCAACCAACATGGTAGCCTTTTGCATTAGGACAATCAACAGCATATTGCCAGGTCATGATCATGCATCATATTGTCACATTGCATTGTTTTTGATCTTTCTCTATTTGCCGGTTTTGTTCCCTCTCAATGGATGTAGCTCCAAGATGAGTTCGATGACACCGATGAAGAGTATTACTTCAACTGTTACCTTGCTGCGGTAGCTGAACCCCTTTCCTCTGCATGACCTATCATTGCCACAGTAAATAGTTGAAACCCACTAGCATGAGTAGTAGTTGTTTGAGCCATGTTGTGCCTACTCATCCATGCTTGCTTGTTATGCCTGCTATTGCTTAGAGTTGTGTCAGGTCTGATTCATCGGGGATGAATTGGAATGTGGTGAACATGTCCTACTGTTGAGAGCTAAGTGTGTGAACACGATTTGGTAAAGGTAGTGGTGAGAGGCCATGTAGGAGTACATGGTGGGTTGTCTCATTGAAACCATCCTCAGGAACTGAGTTCTGTGTTTGTGATACATGGACAGCTACTACCACACATTGGGCTCCGGGTGCTCCAAGCTCTCTCGACTTATTAACTGCCCTTGTCCTCTGTCCAGGAGTTGCAATTAGTTTCTGGTGTTTGTAGTATACTGGAGGCCGCGCGCAGCGCTGACCCTCGAGGTGGGCTGTGATGCGGCAGGTACATGGCACAGTGTACCGAGTCGCCCGTTTGGTGTCTCGGGAACCCTGTACACATCGTTTGGGGCCGTGAGCGACACCCCGGCCTGATCTCCATGCGGATGGAACCCAAATAGGCGATAAACCTGGACTAGAGACTTGTGTGGTTAGTCAGGTCATGGCCGACACCCTCGCAAGGCTTCCACTTGAAGGTTGTCGAGATACATGACGTGTACATGGCGGTAAGTGGCGAGAGCATGTGTGAAGAAGTACACCCCTGCAGGGTTATAACTAATCTATTCGAATAGCCGTGTCCGCGGTAAAGGACTTTTGGGTTACCTATACAGTTCATAGACAAGTGAAAGTGGATACTCAAAAATGCACAAGATAAGCGTGAGTGCTATGGATGGCCTTCTGGTAGGGAGACGGGAGCGAATCCATAGTGGTGTATTGATTGGTGAATATGTGGACTCGTGTGCGCCACCTCAAAAGAGTTACTTGCAGTCGTAGTTCAGGATAGCCACTGAGTCTAAGTTGGCTTGCTGCTGTTAAACTCCACCATCCCTTTGTTGATACTAATGCATATGTAGCTAGTTCTGATGTAAGTCTTGCCGGCTACATTTGTACTCACGTTTGCTTAATTTATGTTTTGCGGGGAGAATTCAGTCTCGCTAGTAGTTCCGTGTGGACTTCGACGTTTAGCTTGTTACCTCATCTACGATCTTGTACCCTTGGGAGGGGGGTCTTGTAGATAGTCAGGCTTGATAGCCTTCTTCCTTTTCAGATGTCTGTACTCCGACATGTTTATGCTTCCGTTACCTGTATGCTTTGTATGTTGGGTCATGAGACCCACTGCTTGTAATAAATGCTATGATGGCCCTTCTGGGCCTTATCTATATGAGATGTTGAGTTATGTTGTGATGCCATGTACATCACATACTTGCATGTTATGCATACGTGTAATGTGTATTGCTATGTGTGGGATCCGACACCTAGTTGTTTACCCTTGGTAGTCTATCTTATGGGTAAATGCCTCCTAGTGCTTCCAGTGAGCCTTGGTAGCTTGCTACTGCTCCAGAATACTTAGGCTGGCCGGCATGTGTCTTTCTTCGTTCCTATGTCTGTCCCTTCAAGGAAATGTCACGCGTTGCTCCTTTAAGTCCATCTAGCTTGCTACGACTTGGGTTCATATGTTGATGACCGACACGTTCGTTGTTTGGTCACGTATGCTTGTCCCTGTAATTTAGCGCAACTTTTGGTTTACAACTAGTCATGTCGGCATGTGTTCTCCGTCATATGGATGCTAGTGACACAATCATATACGTGAGCCAAAATACGTAAACGGTCCCGGCCCAGGTAAGGTGGCACCCGTGGGGATACCGTGCGTGAGGCCGCAAAATGATATGATGTGTTACATGCTAGATTGGTGTGACTTAGGATTGGGGTCCTGACAGCTTTGGTATCAGAGCCTGACTGCCTATAGGATTACCAAGCCAAACTGGTCAAAGTCGAGTCTAGAAATTGTTTAGTTATATAAGGGAATTGATTCTGGAAGGGAATGTAAGGCTCTTTTTACTCCTTTACCCTATGCCCTTCTGTTCTGAGTCGTCCTCTCCTTTTCCATGGAGATTAAGAACTAGGATTCTCATTCTATTTATCAGGATCACGTTATTGGTGGATTCAACCCTCAGTTTAGCTCCTACTACTTCTATATGTTGACAGTTGATCACGGAACCTTTATATTGCGATGTTAAGTGGTTATGCCACAATTTTTGCAGGATGTCTCGAATCTTTTTCAAGCATTTACAGCCGTTATGATGTCCGAGTCATCCCAGGTTTCTAAACAATCTGATGCATTTGCAAACCTTTCCTACCTATTTTTAATGTCCTTTTAGGCCAGATTAACCACACTAGTTAGTGTGTTGAGGTACATCGTTGCCTCGACATAATTGTTGAAGCTATCAGGAAACTAGGATATCATAGATAGCCACCCAGTAACCCAACCTTATGTTGTGCTCTTAGTGTGATGATTATGGCCATCATTCTCGAAAGCATCCCGTGATGCCAGATAGTTAGTAGGCATTCTATTCCTGGGTTATTGAACCCAAGATTCACTCCACTTACCTCATGTTGATAGTGTTTTCTCATTCCTTTAGGGTATTAGTAACCTTTGTGATAGTCTTCGAGGTCCGTGGTTATCGTTCTTCCAACACCATGAACCATCATAGCAGAAGTTCTTCTGAACCAAAAGATCACAACCAGAGTGCTCTTGATGAGTTCTCCATTCCACATTGTGACTCTGCCAATTCCACCTTTCTGCATGGGTTATCCGGAAGAAATATATGAAAGTTCGACATGCTAATCTATGCATCCACAACTCAGAAAATTATATGTTCCATTGAGTTGTCCCTTTGAGTTGTTTTATGGCCCCCGTCTATCAGTTGATAGTCAGGAGTAGTTGTGCATTCGTGTTCATCGATGCCTTTAACTCTTGTGGTCCGTCAAGCCATTCTATTCTGGAATGACTAGGAGAAACAAACTCCAGTGCCTCTTCCATATCTAGGATTGGGTCAAAGCATATGTATTCCTCAGATCAAAATGCCAACCCATCTTTTGCTCTGCTCTGCCTTGGAGTGTTACCCTCTTTTATGTCAAGAATGTCATGTGACTGGCACAGCCTCCCATGAAATCTTGATACAGTTATACTTCTCGCCATCATTGTTCATTCCTCGGTCTCCGTGTTATTGTAACCGGAATACTGACAAGTGAATCACGATGTGTGAAATCAATACTCCTAGCAACGACTCCATTGCTTGGTAGTTAATGGACGATACTCTTATTGTTAGTGTGTTGGTTGATGAATCATCATTCTAAGATTGATCGTGCTACCTAGTCCATCTTTCTGGTACACTCTTCGATCAATGAGTTAGGATTGTGTCAATCTCTCGCTCTTTTGATCATATCGTCTTGCCCTGAAAAGCAAGATTGTTCTCGAGCTTCATAACATATAGGTGGTTCATGATTTTCCGAATGTCTTCTCGGAAGTAACATCAGGTCGTTCCCTCATCGTTATGTTGAGCTCGTGATCAAGTTGGTTTCCTTCTAAACCACTCTTTCTCCAAGAATCTGTGTTGGATACTCTGAGCTAGTTGGTTAAGCTAAACAACAACTTGGAGAATTGGAAGATAAAAGCTTTGCCCAACTTAGCTCGTTCTAAAGGGATATTGTGTGTGTGTGTGTGTGTGTGTGTGTGTGTGTGTGTGTGTGTGTGTGTGTGTTGAAGAAAGATGGTATTTTCATCAACTGATCTTCGTGTTCAATTGCTGGACCTATCATCTTGTTCTAACTTGATTTGAGTGTGGGCTATCGTCAAATCAAATCAGAACCAACGATGTTCGTGATGTTGTCTTACTTGTGATTGTCCCTCTCGCATACCTCATTATATCTTTTGGTCTGACCAATGATATCCCTTTGTTCACATAGTTCTGGAATTCCATTTTAGGGAAGCCTTGATGAATTGTTGTCGAGCCCATCGGCAACATGTTTATCCTCTCCATGATTCATGTTGAACATTAAAACTAACATTGGCAACTTTTGTAAGCATCATCTTTGTGTTAGCTCATGAAATAGATGTTTTGATGTAAGAAGTGACGTCCCCTAATTCATGTGCATTCTATGTAAGTTGCCGTCATGAATTCGAGAAAGTTGTTTTGCTTCCTGTGGAATCACCCCAAGTCAGTCATGCATAAGTGCGAAGTATTCTGTGGTTTGGAGACTTGCAACCTTCATTCTATATGTATCCCTAGCACACCAAGCCACTGATTGATTTCTTCAAGGATAAGAAGTTCAAATGCTATTCCCGAAGGGCCCAGACGGACATGCACAAGACTTCGTTATCTTCAATGATGATTCCCAACCTGAACTCGATAGTGATTTATTACAAGACTACAACGTGCTCATGCTTGTCTTGGACAGCGTGTTCACAGGTATGTAGCAAGACCCGCTCATGTTTTGGAGGTTGCTACCGCAGTTCACTTCCCGAGAATCTCGCAACGTCATCTTGTCAATTTGTGTTGCAAACTTTCTTTTCCAGACATGTTGTCTGAAATATCCTGTTACCAACCAGATTTGAATCTCAGGCAGATATGATGGTTGGAACATCCCCAGCATTTGCATTTTGTTCGCATCTTGCACCCGCCATTGTGCCATTTGACTGTGGTATGCCTTCTCAGTAATTACTGTTCAGGATCATACTTAGAAAGTGGTCTACCATGGGTCCCATCCATTTCAGGTGATAAGCAAAATCAATCATTGTGTTGTCTTCAACAAGGTAGTCCACATCATCCATTCTAGTCGGAGTATGTCGTTCTCTCGAACTCCGTCAAACAACCGTTTGTAATTTTCCTTAGGATGGTATATAGAGTTCCAATGATCTCTATATCAAAAGTAATTCTTTTTGCCACTTAAGGGAATACTCCTACGAGTTATCTTCTCTAAGGTGCCCCGTTTGGTGACATTATTCACCATCTTCTTTAAGTGTGAAATTGTTACCAATCAAAGTGAACCTTCATCATTTGTTTCACTCCATCCATCTGGGTGTGTGTTCTGTGTCTCAGCTCAAGAGATGTTTCAACATCTCACTCCATGAGTTGATCTTGAGTTGTTCGATCTTTGTGAAGATCAAATTCTGTAGAGTTTCCATCTCTTCTGTAATCATAGTTGGGTGAAGGTCACGGAAGCAAAGATGCCAAGATCAACATGATGCAATGAATCAACAACTTCGAGGAGGACAGTTGGATCGAGAAGATTGAGATATCTTGTGTACCCTTTGTCTTCTTTGTTGGAAATATGCCCTAGAGGCAATAATAAATTGGTTATTATTATATTTCCTTGTTCATGATAATTGTTTATTATCCATGCTAGAATTGTATTGATAGGAAACTCAGATACATGTGTGGATACATAGACAAACACCATGTCCCTAGTAAGCCTCTAGTTGACTAGCTCGTTGATCAACAGATGGTCACGGTTTCCTGACCATGGACATTGGATGTCGTTGATAACGGGATCACATCATTAGGAGAATGATGTGATGGACAAGACCCAATCCTAAGCCTAGCACAGATCGTGTAGTTCGTATGCTAAAGCTTTTCTAAATGTCAAGTATCTTTTCCTTAGACCATGAGATTGTGCAACTCCCGGATACCGTAGGAATGCTTTGGGTGTACCAAACGTCACAACGTAACTGGGTGGCTATAAAGGTGCACTACATGTATCTCCGAAAGTGTCTGTTGGGTTGGCATGAATCGAGACTGGGATTTGTCACTCCGTGTGACGGAGAGGTATCTCTGGGCCCACTCGGTAGGACATCATCATAATGTGCACAATGTGATCAAGGAGTTGATCACGGGATGATGTGTTACGGAACGAGTAAAGAGACTTGCCGGTAACGAGACTGAACAAGGTATCGGGATACCGACGATCGAATCTCGGGCAAGTACTGTACCGATAGACAAAGGGAATTGTATACGGGGTTGATTGAATCCTTGACATCGTGGTTCATCCGATGAGATCATCGTGGAGCATGTGGGAGCCAACATGGGTATCCAGATCCCGCTGTTGGTTATTGACCGGAGAGTCGTCTCGGTCATGTCTGCGTGTCTCCCGAACCCGTAGGGTCTACACACTTAAGGTTCGGTGACGCTAGGG
This sequence comes from Secale cereale, assembly GCA_902687465.1. Classification (NCBI taxonomy): domain Eukaryota; kingdom Viridiplantae; phylum Streptophyta; class Magnoliopsida; order Poales; family Poaceae; genus Secale; species Secale cereale. The sequence continues at coordinate 478,064,750 of LR738712.1, forward strand.
TTGTAGAGATATAAGTATGCGGAAACCCGAAAGTTATTCGGAGTCCCGGATGAGATCCCGGACGTCACGAGGAGTTCCGGAATGGTCCGGAGGTAAAGATTTATATATAGGAAGTCCTATTTTGGCCACCGGAAAATGTTCGGGATTTTTCGGTATTGTACCGGGAAGGTTCTAGAAGGTTCCGAAGTGGGGCCCACCTGCATGGGGGGACCCACATGAACGTGGGTAGTGGGGGCAAGGCCCCACACCCCTGGTCAAGGCGCACCAAGATCCCCCCTTAGAAGGAATAAGATCATATCCCGAAGGGATAAGATCAAGATCCCTAAAAAGGGGGGATAACAATCGGTGGGGAAAGGAAATGATGGGATTTCTTTCCCCCACCTTTGCCAACGCCCCAATGGACTTGGAGGGCAAGAAACCAGCCCCCTCCACCCCTATATATAGTGGGGAGGCGCATGGGAGCCGCACCCCAAGCCCTGGCGCCTCCTTCTCCCTCCCGTGACACATCTCCCTCCTCCCGCAGCGCTTGGCGAAGCCCTGCTGGAATCCCGCTACTTCCACCACCACGCCGTCGTGCTGCTGGATCTCCATCAACCTCTCCTCCCCCCTTGCTGGATCAAGAAGGAGGAGACGTCCCCGCTCCGTACGTGTGTTGAACACGGAGGTGCCGTCCGTTCGGCGCTAGGATCATCGGTGATTTGGATCACGACGAGTACGACTCCATCATCCCCGTTCTCTTGAACGCTTCCGCTCGCGATCTACAAGGGTATGTAGATGCACTCCCCTTTATGCTCGTTGCTAGATTACTCCATAGATAGATCTTGGTGATGCGTAGGAAAATTTTTGATTTTCTGCTACGATCCCCAACAATTTCGAGTGGTGGAAAATGGCTCGTGGGCGCGAGCAAGTTACCCTGGAAGCCGGATTCACGATATCCCTCGTTGCTGAAATCCATTTGAGGTGTATCCGTAGAACGACCGTACCCTGGCCATACGAACTCCGTTTGGGCTCCATGACCTGCCCAAACGACCGCAGCGAAAATTCGTATCCTTCTATCACATACTTTGTCTGTTTCGGGATAATTTCGGAGGCCGAAAACGGATTGCAGAATTGAGTTTCGGATGATTTAGTGGTTGGCGTGCACTCTTCTAGCATCTACCACCCTACCGTGAGCTCACCCACGGACAGATACTGCGACAATGACGTGTAGAACAATGTTACATGACTCTATTTCTGCACCAACAAGCCCTACATGCTAGTCTGGATGGAAGGAGAATCCTCTTTGGTGCACCGAACACCCAAAAACTTGCCGTTTTGCATGGTTTATCACCCATACCGCTACCACCCACATTTTTGTCCATGCACATGTGTTGTTCTTGGACAAAACTGAGCATACCAGCTCTTCTACATTACATTCGTACTGTTTGAAAATAATAGGCCATTTCGAGTGGCGCAAAATGGCTCGTAGGCACGAGCAAGTTACCCTGGAAGCCGGATTCACGATATCCCTCGTTGCTGAAATCCATTTGAGGTGTATCCGTAGAACGACCGTACCCAGGCCATACGAACTCCGTTTGGGCTCCATGACCTGCCAAAACGACCGCAGCGAAAATTCGTATCCTTCTGTCACACACTTTGTCTGTTTCGGAATAATTTCGGAGGCCGAAAACGGCTTGCAGAATTGAGTTTTGGATGATTTAGTGGTTGGCGTGCACTCTTCTAGCGTCTACCACCCTACCGTGAGCTCACCCACGGACAGATACTGCGACAATGACGTGCAGAACAATGTTACATGACTCTATTTCTGCACCAACAAGCCCTACATGCTAGTCTGGATGGAAGGAGAAGCCTCTTCGGTGCACCGAACACCCAAAAACTTGCCGTTTTGCATGGTTTATCACCCATACCGCTACCACCCTCATTTTTGTCCATGCACATGTGTTGTTCTTGGACAAAACTGTGCATACCAGCTCTTCTACATTACATTCGTACTGTTCGAAAATAATAGGCCATTTCGAGTGGCGCAAAATGGCTCGTGGGCGCGAGCAAGTTACCCTGGAAGCCGGATTCACGATATCCCTCGTTGCTGAAATCCATTTGAGGTGTATCCGTGTTGGAAATATGCCCTAGAGGCAATAATAAATTGGTTATTATTATATTTCCTTGTTCACGATAATCGTTTATTATCCATGCTAGAATTGTATTGATAGGAAACTCAGATACATGTGTGGATACATAGACAAACACCATGTCCCTAGTAAGCCTCTAGATGACTAGCTCGTTGATCAATAGATGGTTACGGTTTCCTGACCATGGACATTGGATGTCGTTGATAACGGGATCACATCATTAGGAGAATGATGTGATGGACAAGACCCAATCCTAAGCCTAGCACAGATCATGTAGTTCGTATGCTAAAGCTTTTCAATATGTCAAGTATATTTTCCTTAGACCATGAGATTGTGCAACTCCCGGATACCGTAGGAATGCTTTGGGTGTACAAAACGTCACAACGTAACTGGGTGGCTATAAAGGTGCACTACAGGTATCTCCGAAAGTGTCTGTTGGGTTGGCATGAATCGAGACTGGGATTTGTCACTCCGTGTGACGGAGAGGTATCTCTGGGCCCACTCGGTAGGACATCATCATAATGTGCACAATGTGATCAAGGAGTTGATCACGGGATGATGTGTTACAGAACGAGTAAAGAGACTTGCCGGTAACGAGACTGAACAAGGTATCGGGATACCGACGATCGAATCTCGGGCAAGTACTGTACCATAGACAAAGGGAATTGTATACGAGGTTGATTGAATCCTTGACATCGTGGTTCATCCGATGAGATCATCGTGGAGCATGTGGGAGCCAACATGGGTATCCAGATCCCGCTGTTGGTTATTGACCGGAGAGTCGTCTCGGTCATGTCTGCGTGTCTCCCGAACCCGTAGGGTCTACACACTTAAGGTTCGGTGACGCTAGGGTTGTAGAGATATAAGTATGCGGAAACCCGAAAGTTGTTCGGAGTCCCGGATGAGATCCCGGACGTCACGAGGAGTTCCGGAATGGTCCGAAGGTAAAGATTTATATATAGGAAGTCCTATTTTGGCCACCGGAAAATGTTCGGGATTTTTCGGTATTGTACCGGGAAGGTTCTAGAAGGTTCCGAAGTGGGGCCCACCTGCATGGGGGGACCCACATGAACGTGGGTAGTGGGGGCAAGGCCCCACACCCCTGGTCAAGGCGCACCAAGATCCCCCCTTAGAAGGAATAAGAGCATATCCCGAAGGGATAAGATCAAGATCCCTAAAAAGGGGGGATAACAATCGGTGGGGAAAGGAAATGATGGGATTTCTTTCCCCCACCTTTGCCAACGCCCCAATGGACTTGGAGGGCAAGAAACCAGCCCCCTCCACCCCTATATATAGTGGGGAGGCGCATGGGAGCCGCACCCAAGCCCTGGCGCCTCCCTCTCCCTCCCGTGACACATCTCCCTCCTCCCGCAGCGCTTGGCGAAGCCCTGCTGGAATCCCGCTACTTCCACCACCACGCCGTCGTGCTGCTGGATCTCCATCAACCTCTCCTCCCCTCTTGCTGGATCAAGAAGGAGGAGACGTCCCCGCTCCGTACGTGTGTTGAACACGGAGGTGCCGTCCGTTCGGCGCTAGGATCATCGGTGATTTGGATCACGACGAGTACGACTCCATCATCCCCGTTCCCTTGAACGCTTCCGCTCGCGATCTACAAGGGTATGTAGATGCACTCCCCTTTATGCTCGTTGCTAGATTACTCCATAGATAGATCTTGGTGATGCGTAGGAAAAATTTTGATTTTCTGCTACGATCCCCAACAGTGGCATCATGAGCTAGGTCTATGCGTAGTATCTTGCACGAGTAGAACACAAAGTAGTTGTGGGCGTAGATCATGTCAATTTACTTGCCGTTACTAGTCTTATCTTGATTCGGTGGCATCGTGGGATGAAGCGGCCCGGACCGACCTTACACGTACTCTTACGTGAGACAGGTTCCACCGACTGACATGCACTAGTTGCATAAGGTGGCTAGCGGGTGTCTGTCTCTCCCACTTTAGTCGGATCGGATTCGATGAAAAGGGTCCTTATGAAGGGTAAATAGAAATTGGCATATCACGTTGTGGTTTTGGCGTAGGTAAGAAACGTTCTTGCTAGAAACCTATAGCAGCCACGTAAAAACTTGCAACAACAATTAGAGGACGTCTAACTTGTTCTTGCAGCATGTGCCATGTGATGTGATATGGCCAAAAGGATGTGATGAATGATATATGTGTGATGTATGAGATTGATCATGTTCTTGTAATAGGAATCACGACTTGCATGTCGATGAGAATGACAACCGGCAGGAGCCATAGGAGTTGTCTTATTTATTGTATGACCTGCGTGTCACTGAATAACGCCATGTAATTACTTTGCTTTATTGCTAAACGTTAGCCATAGTAGTAGAAGTAATGTTTGGCGAGACGACTTCATGAAGACACGATGATGGAGATCATGATGATGGAGATCATGGTGTCATGCCGGTGACGATGATTATCATGGAGCCCCGAAGATGAAGATCAAAGGAGCAAGATGATATTGGCCATATCATGTCACTATTTGATTGCATGTGATGTTTATCATGTTTTACATCTTATTTGCTTAGAACGACGGTAGTGAATAAGATGATCTCTCACTAAAATTTCAAGAATTGTGTTCCCCCTAACTGTGCACCGTTGCTAAGGTTCGTTGTTCCGAAGCACCACGTGATGATCGGGTGTGATAGGTTCTAACGTTCGCATACAACGGGTGTAAGCCAGATTTACACACGCGATACACTTAGGGTTGTCTTGACGAGCCTAGCATGTACAGACATGGCCTCGGAACACGGAAGACCGAAAGGTCGAACATGAGTCGTATAGAAGATACGATCAACATGAAGATGTTCACCGTTGATGACTAGTCCGTCTCACGTGATGATCGGACACGGCCTAGTCGATTCGGATCATGTATCACTTAGATGACTAGAGAGATGTCTATCTGAGTGGGAGTTCATTAGATGAACTTCATTGTCATGAACAATAGTCTAAGTTGTCTTCGCAAATTATGTAGTAGACCAATAACTGCGTTGTAGCTCCCTGTTTAACACGATCCTAGAGAAAGACTAAGTTGAAAGATATTGTAAGCAAGGATGCGGACTGGGTCCGTAGTCCGAGGAGTGTCCTCACTGCTGCACATAAAGCTTACGTCTTTGATGCACCGCTCGATGTGCAAACCCCTACAACGTTGTCTGTGGATGTTGTGAACACCTGAGAGACACGTCCTGATGACTACTTGATAGTTTAGTGCACCATACTTTACGGCTTAGAATCGGGATTCCAATGACGTTTTGAACGCCATGGAACATATGAGATGTTCTAAGAGCTGAAATTGGGATTTCAGGCTCATGCCCGTGTTGAGAGGTATGAGACCTCTGACAAGTTATTTTGCCAAAAAGATGGAGGAGAATGGCTCAACTAGTGAGCATGTGCTCAGAATGTCTGGGTGCTAAAATCACTTGAACCAAGTGGGAGTTAATCTTCCAAGTGAGATAGTGGTTGACAGAATTCTCTAGACACTATCACCAAGCTACTAGAACTTCGTGATGAACTATGACATGCAAAGGATGGAGATGATCCCGGAGCTATTAGCGGTTCTTAAGACCGCGAAAGTAGAAATCAAGAAGGAGCATCAAGTGTTGATGGTTTAACAAGACCACTGGTTTCAAAAGGGGCAAGGGCTAGAAGGGAAACTTCATGAATGGCAAACCAGTTGTCGCTCTAATGAGGGAACCCAAGGTTGCACCCAAACCTCGAGACTAAGTGCTTCGATTGTAAGGGGAACGGTCACATGGTAGCGGAACTACCCCAAATACATGGTAGATAAGAAAAGCTGGCAACTTCGACAAAGTATATTTGATATACGTGTTATTGATGTGTACCTTAGTAGTACTCCTTGTAGCACCTGGGTATTGGATACCGGTTCAGTTGCTATTATTAGTGACTTGAAGCAAAAGCTACAGACTGAACGGAGACTAGCTAAGGGCGAGGTGACGATGTGTGTTGGAAGTGTTTCCAAGGTTGATAAGATCACCATCGCACACTTACTCTATTTTCGAGATTAGTGTTGAACCTAGATAAATGTTATCGGGTGTCTACGTTGAGCATGAATATGATTAGATCATGTTCATTGCAATACGGTTATTCATTTAAGTCAGAGAATAATGGTTATTCTGTTTACATGAATAATACCTTTATGGTCATGCACCCAATGGTTTGTTGAATCTCGATCATAGTAATACACATGATGATAATATTAATGCCAAAAGATGTAGAGTTAATAATGATAGTACCACTTTCTTGTGGCACTGCCGCTTAGGTCATTTTGGCATAAAATGCATGAAGAAACTCCATGCTGATGGACGTTTGGAGTCACTTGATTTTGAATCGCTTGACACATGCGAGCCATGCCTCATGGGCAGGATGACTGAGATCCCGTTTTCAGGTACAATGAAACGGGTAAGTGACTTGTTGGAAATCATACATGCTGATGTATGTGATCCAATGAGAATTAAGGCGTGTGGTGGATATCGTTATTTTCTCATCTTCACTGACGATTTGAGTAGATATGGTATATTTACTTAATGAAGCAAAAGTCTGAAATGTTTGAAAGGTTCAAACAATTTCAGAGTGAAGATTAAGAATCATCATAACAAGAAGATCATGTTCCTACGATCTGATCAAGGGGATATTTTTTGAATTATGAGTTTGGCAATCACTTAAGACATTGTGGAATTGTTTCGCAGTTGAAGCCCCCATGAACACCACAGCGGAATGGGGTGTCCGGACATCGTAATCGAACCTTATGAGATATGGTGCGATCTATGATGTATCTTACCGATCTACCACTGTTATTTTGTGGTTATGCATTAGAGACAGCTGCATTCACTTTAGATAGGGCACCATCTAAGTCCGTTGAGACGACGTCGTATGGTTTGGCAAGAAACCGTAGTTGTCGTTTCTCAATGTTTGGGGCTGCGAGGCTTATGGCTTCAGCCGGGAAAAGCTCGAACCCAAAGCGGACAAAACATCTTCATAGGATACCCAAAGGTAACAGTTGGGTATACCTTCTATCTCAGATCCAAGGACAAAAATGTTTGTCGCTAAGAATGGGTCCTTTCTCGAGAAGGAGTTTCTCTCGAAAGAATTGAGTGGGAGGAAGATAGAACTTGATGAGGTTGTCGAACCCTCACTTCAACCGGAGAGTAGTGCAACACAGAAAGATGTTTCTGTGGAACCTACGACAGTTGAAGAGGAAACTAATGATAGTGATCATAAAGCTCCAGATCAAGTTGCTATCGAACCTCGTAGGTCGACAAGGATATGTACTACTCCTGAGTGGTACGGTGATCCTGTCTTAGAGGTCATGTTGTTGGACAACGATGAACCTACGAACTATGGAGAAGCGATGGTGGGCCCGTATTCCGGCAAATGGTTAGAAGCCGGGAAATCCGAGATAGGATCCATGTATCAAAACAAAGTATGGACTTTGGTGGACTTGCCCGATGATTGGCAAGCCATTGAGATAACTGGATCTTGAAGAAGAAGACGGACGTGGACGGTAATGTCACCGTCTATGAAGCTCGACTTGTGGCGAAGAGTTTTCCACAAGTTCAAGGAGTTGACTACGATGAGATTTTCTCACCCGTAGCGATGCTTAAGTCCGTCGGAATCATGTTAGCATTAGCTGCATTTATGAAATCTGGCAGATGGATGACAAAACAAGTTTCCTTACCAGTTTTTGTAAGGAAAGGTTGTATATGATACAATCAGAAAGGTTTTGTCGATCCTAAGGATGCTAAAAGATATGCTAGCTCCAGCGATCCTTCTATGGACTAGAGCAAGCATCTCGGAGTCGGAATATATGCTTTGATGGAGTGATCAAAGTTTTTGGGTATACAAAGTTTGTGAGAAACTTGTATTTACAATAAAGTGAGTGGGAGCATCACAACATTTCTGATAAGTATATGTGAGTGACATATTGTTGATCCGAAATGATGAAGAATTTCTGGAAAGCATAAAGGGTTATTTGAAATGAGTTTTTCAAAGGAAGTCCTGGATAAAGCTGCTTACATATTGAGCATCAAGATCTATACAGATAGATCAAGACGCCTGATGATACTTTCAGAAGAACACACACCTTTGACATGATTTTGAAGGAGTTCAAAATAGATCAGTCAAAGAAGGAGTTCTTACCTGAGTTGTAAGGTGTGAAGTTGAGTAAGACTCAAAGCTTGACCACGGCAGAAGAAAGAGGAAGGACGAAGGTCGTCCCCTATGGTTTTGTCATAGGCTCTATACGGTATGCCATGCTAAGTACCGCACCTGATGTGTGCCTTGCCACATGTCTGGCAAGAGGGTACAAAGGTGAACCAGGAGTGGATTACTAGATAGTGGTCAAAATTATCCTTAGAGGAATAAGGAAATGTTTCTCGGTTATGGAGGTGATAAAGAGTTCGACATAAAGAGTTACGTCGATGCAAGCTTAACAACTATCCGGATAACTCTAAGTGGAGATACCGGATACGTATAATGGAGCAACAGTTTGGAATAGCTCCAAGTGGAACGTGGTAGCAGCATCTACGATATGACATAAAGTTTTGCGAAGTACATAGGGATCTGAATGTTGCAGACCCGTTGACTACAACCTCTCTCACGAGCATAACATGATCAAACCCAGAACTCATTGAGTGTTAATCACATATTGATGTGAACTAGATTACTGAATCTAGTGAACTCTTTGGATGTTAGTCACATGGCGATGTGACCTATGAGTGTTAATCACATGGCGATGTGAACTAGATTATTGACTCTAGTGCAAGTGGGAGACTGTTGGAAATATGCCCTAGAGGCAATAATAAATTGGTTATTATTATATTTCCTTGTTCATGATAATTGTTTATTATCCATGCTAGAATTGTATTGATAGGAAACTCAGATACATGTGTGGATACATAGACAAACACCATGTCCCTAGTAAGCCTCTAGTTGACTAGCTCGTTGATCAACAGATGGTCACGGTTTCCTGACCATGGACATTGGATGTCGTTGATAACGGGATCACATCATTAGGAGAATGATGTGATGGACAAGACCCAATCCTAAGCCTAGCACAGATCGTGTAGTTCGTATGCTAAAGCTTTTCTAAATGTCAAGTATTTTTTCCTTAGACCATGAGATTGTGCAACTCCCGGATATCGTAGGAATGCTTTGGGTGTACCAAACGTCACAACGTAACTGGGTGGCTATAAAGGTGCACTACAGGTATCTCCGAAAGTGTCTGTTGGGTTGGCATGAATCGAGACTGGGATTTGTCACTCCGTGTGACGGAGAGGTATCTCTGGGCCCACTCGGTAGGACATCATCATAATGTGCACAATGTGATCAAGGAGTTGATCACGGGATGATGTGTTACGGAACGAGTAAAGAGACTTGCCGGTAACGAGACTGAACAAGGTATCGGGATACCGACGATCGAATCTCGGGCAAGTACTGTACCGATAGACAAAGGGAATTGTATACGGGGTTGATTGAATCCTTGACATCGTGGTTCATCCGATGAGATCATCGTGGAGCATGTGGGAGCCAACATGGGTATCCAGATCCCGCTGTTGGTTATTGACCGGAGAGTCGTCTCGGTCATGTCTGCGTGTCTCCCGAACCCGTAGGGTCTACACACTTAAGGTTCGGTGACGCTAGGGTTGTAGAGATATAAGTATGCGGAAACCCGAAAGTTGTTCGGAGTCCCGGATGAGATCCCGGACGTCACGAGGAGTTCCGGAATGGTCCGAAGGTAAAGATTTATATATAGGAAGTCCTATTTTGGCCACCGGAAAATGTTCGGGATTTTTCGGTATTGTACCGGGAAGGTTCTAGAAGGTTCCGAAGTGGGGCCCACCTACATGGGGGGACCCACATGAACGTGGGTAGTGGGGGCAAGGCCCCACACCCTGGTCAAGGCGCACCAAGATCCCCCCTTAGAAGGAATAAGATCATATCCCGAAGGGATAAGATCAAGATCCCTAAAAAGGGGGGATAACAATCGGTGGGGAAAGGAAATGATGGGATTTCTTTCCCCCACCTTTGCCAACGCCCCAATGGACTTGGAGGGCAAGAAACCAGCCCCCTCCACCCCTATATATAGTGGGGAGGCGCATGGGAGCCGCACCCAAGCCCTGGCGCCTCCCTCTCCCTCCCGTGACACATCTCCCTCCTCCCGCAGCGCTTGGCGAAGCCCTGCTGGAATCCCGCTACTTCCACCACCACGCCGTCGTGCTGCTGGATCTCCATCAACCTCTCCTCCCCTCTTGCTGGATCAAGAAGGTGGAGACGTCCCCGCTCCGTACGTGTGTTGAACACGGAGGTGCCGTCCGTTCGGCGCTAGGATCATCGGTGATTTGGATCACGACGAGTACGACTCCATCATCCCCGTTCCCTTGAACGCTTCCGCTCGCGATCTACAAGGGTATGTAGATGCACTCCCCTTTATGCTTGTTGCTAGATTACTCCATAGATAGATCTTGGTGATGCGTAGGAAAAATTTTGATTTTCTGCTACGATCCCCAACATTCTTGCCTCACGTCTTGAATCTTGGGACGAGATTCTTGTTTAGTGGGGGTGAGTTGTCACATCCCTAGTCAGTGCTTGCATTAGGACTAGCTGGGGTGAGCATCATGTTTAAACTTTTCCAGAAACCTGAAATGGGGATGACCGAAACCCCAGCACCCCTCTTAACTCCACTAGGGTTTAATAAAATCTTTTCCAATGTACCCAAAATGCCCTTCTAAAATGGTCATCATCTTTGCCTTGGTCTTAAACCTCTGACAAAAATGGTGCACAATTTTCCAGGACATCCTAAGGTCACTGGATTAAATCATATGGTATTTGCATTTGGGCATTTAAATGCTATAAAATATTTTAAATGCCCAAATAATCATAAACCAAAATGTTCCCTGTTGGATATATCATGCACAGTGGGCATGAGTAGTTTCATGATTTATGAAAGTGCTTTAGCATTCTTAATAAAGCAAAAAAAATACAAAAAAAAATAAAAATAAAACTAAACCGAAATCAGAGAGAGAGAGAGAACTCACCCAAGGCGTGGCACTGTAGCGGCCCAACTGGCCCAACTTCCAGTCATCACTGACCTCCCGCCAGGAGGACAGTGCGCGCGTGGCCACCGCACGCCGGCACGCGCCCCGGCCACCTCCTACTTGCCGACGAGCCCCTGGACACGTGGCCGACTTCCTTGATGTCGTCCCAATCCCTCCGGCTCGCTCACTCTTCCCCCCTGCTCTCTTCATCGCAGTTCCCCACCTCACCGAGCGTGCCCACCGCTGCCAACTAGCACCACCGTGGCCATCGCCTCTCCCTCGTCCCCTCCAGCTGTCCAAAAGCTCCGCCTAGTCGCCCTCATCCTGTAACACCCCGGATATAATAATTTCATTTATGGCAATATAATCCTTATTGACTTAACCAATTCCATTCTGGGTTCTTCTTTCATTTCGGGTTTCTTCGTTTTTCCGCGTGCGTGTGTGCATATCATCCACGTCATGTCGTCATGTGCATTGCATTGCATTCGTATTGTCACTTGCACCCGATCATGCTCGTCTCTTCCCATTATCCATTTCGAGGTCCGACACCCACACACGTGCCAGTGGTACCTCCGAGTCCTTCTTTCGTATGTGGCTGTGAAACGTTCTCGGAATGAAGTGAGACTTGTCGTACGTTGTTGTTTTAGCACGTGTAGGCCGCCTGTCAAGTTTCGTTGTGTTTGGAGGTCGTTTGATCCTCCAACGGTTAACCTAGTGGGCTAATGGCTCCTCTTCCTTTCGTCGGATCGTGATCGTGTGGGCGAAAACTGCACCCCATTTGGACACTCCTAACTCCCTATGCCTATAAAAACGTCCACCCCCTCCATTTCACGAGCGAAACCCTAGCTCCTCCCTCCTCGCGCCGCCAAACATGTCCGGGACGGACCGGACACGTCCGCCCGGATGCGCTGGACCAACCGTTGTGTGCCACGTCACCCCGCCGCCAGTCTCCCGCTCCCCCCGCCGCGGCCCATCGCCGGCCCTCCCGGCCCGGCCGCCGTTCCCCGCTGCACGTCGCGCCGCCCCGCGTGAAGCCCGCGCCCCGCCGCCGGCCGGCTTTGTCACGCTGCCGGGCCGCCGCCTGCTCCGCACGGCGCCACCAGCCATTACCGCCGCCTCGGCGGACCTCCGCCGCCTCGCTGCCCTCCGCTTCCGCAGCCGGCCGCCGCCGCCGCCGCCGGCTGGCCCCGTCGCGCCTCGCCGGCCGCCGTCGTCGTCTCCGCCGTCGGCCGTCCCAGATCTGGATTGGGCAGTGGACGAGATCCACCACTCCCCCATCCAAACACCATCCCGCACCGGCTCGTCCCGATCCGTCCCGTCCCGTTGACTTTCGGAGGGTATAATTTTTCCTAAGTCCCCGGATCTGTTAAATTTATTGCCTCCTTCTCCATGTGATAACTTTGTGCTCGGTGCTCCGTTTTGCGCATATGATATATCGAAATGTTGGTCTCGTCGTGCTCTACATGTTAGCATCAGTTTCATGCATGTTAGAGTTCATCTAGTTGACTTAAACTTCGTGACAAGAGTGCTTCGTGATGAAACTGTTTCAGCACTTGTTGTCTGTGTAAATTTGTTGGCATGTTCGTGAGCTAGTAGCTTTGTGCATGTTGGTCCTATTGGAGTGAATGATATGTCCAGATCTTCACTGTGAAGTGCTCTACGTGATGTTTGCTGTAGCATTCATGTTAGGTGTCATATTGTCATGTTTATCTCTGTTGCAAAAGTGCATTTGGCTGATAAGTTTTTGCGCTTGTTATGAGATGATGTTTTGTCTTGCTTGTGCATATTAATCCATGTGTCATATGAGCTAGGTGTCAACATGATAATTGCTCTTTGGAATGTGGTCTACATGATAGATTCGTTTACATGCCATGATATGTCTTGAAATGAGTGCAACAATCTTGTTAACATGTCATCATGATGTTAAATTTCTGCTAAGTGTGAATCTACTAATTTTTATGCCATGTTTCCATGATGCCACCGTCGTTGTTGTGCATGTTTAGAGTTGTCCAATGGGTGTTCCTTGATGTATATGTTATGCTCTAGCTATCCTTGCTCTTGTGTGCCATGATGCCATGATGTAGCTTGTTCTTATGAGGCCCTCAAGTTGCTATAAAATGTTCCTGACAGCATGCTCAGGTTTTGCTAAGTCTGGATAAACTTTTGCACTTTTGCCATGGGCTTTGGGACATGTTCTAGTATGTTGTAGAAGTAGCCATGTGGTTATTCTTGAAGAGCATGTTATGCATATTATTGCCATGCCTTTTGCTTGCATGATGGCTTGCTGTAACTTGTTGTTTTCACGCTCTCAAGTGGCTATAAAATGTATCTGTCAGCATGTTATCAACAAGTTCAGTTTTGCCCCGAGTATAGTTAGTGTTCTATGCATCCTATGAGCATGTTCTTGCCATGAGTAGCTTCTCAAATATGTCTTCTTGCTATTGGTTATATCAACTTGCCATGCTATGCTTCGAGTAGAGTTGCACAAGCTTGCAAACATGCCTACTCGTTGTAATTTCTGGCATGCCTTGTAATTTTCACTAAGTCTGAGAATTTTGTAATTTTATTGCAACTTGCCATGTTTGTTTAATTGTGTTCCAGCAAGGTTTTGGGTGTGCTCTAAGTTCATGCTTGTTATGTATCATGTCTATTTCACATCCATGTCTTTTGTCTCCATATTTGGGTGATGTAGCATAATTATTTCTTGCTCCAAAGATGCCATGTTGCTGTAAACTGCAGTTTTGCTTGAATCTTGTTTTGCTTGTCATTTGCAAACCATGCATCCATTTCCGGTGATCTTTATATCGATTTCGACTGAAATCTTCCAATCTATCCGGTGGCTTACTTGGTTACCTAGGATGAGGCCATTTCCATCATCTTCTTCTTAGGCTCAAGAGCTTCCTTATGCATACACACATCATACTTGCATCCCATGATATGACTTGCATCATGTTGATTGTGCATTGCTCCGTGTTTGATATTGTGACGTTGTTGTGTTCTTGTGTTGAGTAGAGCCGGGAGCCGATTCAGAGTTCGAAGTTCCTTACGAGGCTGAGTTTGAGGAGCAAGGTTACGATCCCTCCGTGGAATCAACAGGCAAGATGACCATTCCCAGATATCACTTCTATCTTTGTCTATGCTAGATGTCTCGCTCTTTAGATATTGCCTCGATGCCTATTCCTATTTGTCAGCCCTCCTATTGTTGCCATGAAACTCTCTAACCACCTTCCTAGCAAACCATTGTTTGGCTCAGTACGCATCGCACAACCCCTCTTATAGCGTTGTTAGTTGCAGGTGAAGTTTTGAAGATTGCTGGGTGATGAAGTTGTTGGGATATCACAATATGTAACCTGTTAAACTAATCCACCTATATATTGGTAATGGGTGGAAGGCTAAGCCTTTCTGGTTGGTGTTTTGTTCCACTCATGCCACCCTAGGAACCGATAAACTGGTGTTATGTTCCTTGATTTTGTGTTCCTAACACGCTTGGGGTTTATGGGCCCCCCTTGATAATTAGCTCTATGTTAAAGCTTTTCCAGCAAGGCCCAACATTGGTTTTACATTTGCCTAATAACACAAACTTGCCCGGGCCAGTGCTCCTCATGAGTGTTGGTCCAAACTGGGTAGACTGCGGGGCCACCACCGGGAAATCCGATGTCTGGTATTCACCTGTAGGATGTCCCATCCGGTCGTGGCCTGAGACGAGATACGCGCGGCCACTATCAGGGTGTCGGCACGCCGGTAGGTCTTGCTGGTTTAGTTTTACCTTTATCGAAATATCTTGAGCACGGGATTCCGAGAATACTCGGGTCTTCCCACTTTGGAGTTACGACTCCGCAGATCGTGAGCTTGTGATGGGCTAAGTTGGGACACCCCTGCAGGGTTTTGATCTTTCGAAAGCCGTGCCCGCGGTTATGTGGCAGATGGGAATTTGTTAATATCCGGTTGTAGATAACTTGACACCTAATTCATGAATACACTACCTGCGTGAGTAACCGTGATGGTCTCTTTCCGTAGGGCTTCAGGGAGTGAACACGGTGGGGTTAAGTTTGATCGTGAGTAGTTAGGATCACTTCTTCATCAACTTGGCGATCGTTGGCACTTGTTCTCTTCTTGCTCTAAACTCGTAAGCTAGTGCTTAGTGCTTGCTGCAACCCTAAGGATTTGCTAGTTTTGATACCCGGGAACGGGATTGTTGAGTCCTCTGTGGCTCACAGATTCAACACACACCAGATGCAGGTACCGTTGAGAACTATGCAGGAGATGGTTCAGAGCTATACTAGGAGTTCGATGAAGAGCGTGGACGTTACTATGTGTCTTATCCCGACGATGAATAGTGGTTCTTACTAGGAGGATCCGGGCTTGTGTTATTTATGGTATCTTTTCGTTTGGATTTCGTCCGTAGTCGGACCTTGATGTTCTTTGGATGATGTATGCTATTGTATTCATTTATGTGACGTGGCGGGTGTAAGCCAACTATCATTTTACACTTTCATCCCTGAATTTTTACATGAGTTGTGCAAAGATACCATACAAGCACTCAGGTGGTCGTGGTTTCTCCCACCCACCCAACCCAAGCAATCAGTCCAAGCCTCAGTTTCAAGCTTCAAGATCAAGTGGTCCTTATCATCGGCCTTTGTCAAAAGTTACTTGCAACAAGTGTTCTTAGAAGGGTCATTATGCCAACAAGTGTCCCAACCGAAGGCGCCTTCCACCGCCTCCACCTGTCAGCACTGCTATTGTCAAGCACAATCCCAAGGCAGCAAGAGTGAATCTGATGAATGCAGCTCAAGCAGAGAATTCTTCAGTTGTGATAATTGGTAATCTTCCGGTTAACCTTAAACCTGTTAAAGTTTTGTTTTTTTCTGGTGCATCACATTCCTTCATGTCATGTCCATTTTCATCTAAGCACAATGTGGACACAGTGGCCTTTCCTCAAAAGTTGCAAGTTATTTCTCCGGGTAAACACATGACGTCTAGTATGGTGGCTCCGGATATATCTATTCACATGGGTGATTACAGTTTTATGGTTTCTCCAGTTATTCTCGGCAACTCCGACATTGATCTTATTCTTGGGATGGATTGGCTCTCCAAGCATGATGCAAACATTGACTGTGCAAATAAG
This sequence comes from Secale cereale, assembly GCA_902687465.1. Classification (NCBI taxonomy): domain Eukaryota; kingdom Viridiplantae; phylum Streptophyta; class Magnoliopsida; order Poales; family Poaceae; genus Secale; species Secale cereale. The sequence goes on from LR738712.1 coordinate 478,081,073, forward strand.
GAAGTCAAGCTTACTCATCCTGACGAAGACGTGATTATCTTCGCAGCTCGAGATAACACAATCATGCTATTCTCTTTCAATGACAAGGACGTGATTAATGTCATTTCTCAGATTCCGGTGGTTCGTGAATATGAGGATGTATTCCCTGAAGAGCTTCCAGGCATAACTCCCCACCGTTAAGTTCAATTCGTCATTGAACTTGAACCCGGTACCGAACCAGCATGTCGGCGTCCGTACAAGCTTTCTCCTGATGAGTTGAAGGAGCTGAAGAAACAACTCGATGAGCAAGAACATATGGGTCTAATCAGACCAAGTACTTCTCCTTGGGGCTGTGGTGTTCTATTTGTCAAGAAGAAGGATGGCACAGAACGCATTTTCGTTGATTACCGGCCATTGAACAAGAAGACAATAAAGAATAAGTACCCGCTCACCAATATCAATGAATTTTTCAAGCAGCTCAAAGGAGCAAAGGTGTTCTCGAAGCTCGATCTCCGAATGGGTTACCATCAAATTTGTATCCGTGAAGAGGATATTCCCAAGACCGCATTCAGAACAAGCTATGGCTCCTATGAATACACGGTCATGTCTTTCGGCCTTGCAAATGCTCCACCCACCTTCTCTCAGATGATGCACTTCATATTCAACCCCTACACCAATGAATTCGTTCTCGTCTATCTGGATCATATCTTGGTATTCTCAAAGAATGAAGAAGACCATGCCAAGCACCTCCGTTTCATCCTAGACAGGCTCCGTGAGCACAACTTCTATGCGAAGTTCTCCAAATGTGAATTTCGGTTGGATAAAGTCCTCTATCTTGGCCATATTATCTCTGCCGAGGGCATTTCTGTGAACCCTGAGAAGGTTGAAGCTATTGTCAACTGGGAACCTCCACAGAATGTCAAGCAACTCCGAAGCTTCCTTGGTCTCGTAGCTATTGCAGAAGGTTTGTTGAGAACTTCTCCAAGATTGACAAGCCTCTTTCTAACCTGTTGCAGAAGAATGGCAAGTACTCGTGGACTCCTGGTTGTGATGTGGCATTCAGGACACTCAAAGAGAAGCTCATTTCTGCTCCGGTTCTTACTCCTCTGGATGAGTCCAAGCCTTATGAAGTCTTTTGTGATGCTTCATTGCAAGGTCTTTGTGGTGTTCTCATGCAAGGCAAGAAGATTCTGGCATACACTTCTCGTCAGCTGAAACCAAATGAGAAGAATAACCCCACACATGATCTTGAGCGCATGCCTTGATCACAAGAGCTTGATCACATGGAGACACCTTCTGTTGGGCAGAAAAGTGGACATCTTCACCGATCACAAGAGCTTGAGTACATATTCACTCAGCCAAACCTTAACCTTCGCCAGACTCGTTGGGTTGAGATGATTCAAGAGTACGATCCAAGCATTGAATATACTCCTAGCAAGGCCAATGTCATTGCAGATGCCTTGAACAGAAAGGCTTATTGCAATAGTCTCCTTCTCAAACCGTTCCAACCTGAACTTTGTGAATCATTAAGGAAGCTCAACCTCCAAGTCGTTCCGCAAGGCTTTCTTTTAAATCTTCACGTTGCTCCTACCTTGGAAGATCAAATCCGTGAGGCCCAACTCAGTGATGCTATGGTGCAGAAAGTGAAACATGGTATTGCTAAGGGTACTCCCAAATACAAGTGCTATCGCGTTGATGAGAAAGACACCTTGTTCTTTGAGGACAGGATTGTGGTTCCCAAGGGTGATCTCAGGAAGCTCATAATGAACGAAGCACATGACTCCCTCCTCTCGATATATCCAAGAAGCTCCAAGATGTACCAAGACCTCAAGCAATCATATTGGTGGACTCGCATGAAAAGAGAGATTGCCCAATTCGTGAATGAATGTGATGTCTGCAAGAAGAGTGAAGGCAGAGCATCAATGTCCAGCCGGACTCCTTCAACCTCTACCTATTCCCGAGTGGAAATTCGATCACATTGAGATGGATTTTGTCACTAGGTTTCCCAAGTACAAGAAGGGAAATGATGCTATCTTTGTGGTGATTGACAAGCTAACTAAAGTAGCTCATTTTCTTCCCGTCAAAGAATCCATCAACGCAGCTCAGCTGGCAGAGATGTACACCTCTAGAATTGTTTCTTTGCATGGCATCCCTCAAGTGATCTCCTCAGACCGTGGAAGCTTGTTCACTTCCAAGTTCTGGGATTCTTTTCAGTCAGCCATGGGCACAAAGATTTGCTTTAGCACTGCGTTTCGCCCTCAGACTAGTGGTCAAGTCGAAAGAGTGAACCAGATCCTTAAAGATATGCTAAGAGCTTGTGTCATATCCTTCGGTACGAAATGGGAAGATTGCCTTCCATTTGCCGAATTCTCCTACAACAACAGCTTCCAAGCAAGTGCCGGCAAAGCTCCTTTTGAAATCCTCTATGGCAGAAAGTGTCGTACCCCTCTCAACTGGTCCGAGACTGGTGAACGTCAACTTCTTGGAAATGATTTCATCTCAGAAGCCGAAGAAATGTGCAAAGTCATACATGAGAATCTCAAAGCCGCGCAATCGCGTCAAAAGATCTACTATGACGGCAAGCATCGTGACCTGGCTTTCGACATTGGAGACCATGTCTATCTCCGTGTTTCTCCCATGAAGGGCACTCAGAGGTTCGGTATCAAGGGCAAGCTTGCTCCAAGATACGTGGGTCCTTTCAAGATTCTTCGCAAGAGCGGCGATCTAGCCTACCAACTCGAGCTTCCCTCCAACTTTGCAAATGTGCATGATGTGTTTCACGTGTCTCAACTTCGCAAGTGCTTCAAGACGCCTGAACGCACCATTCCATTTGAAGAGATTGATCTTCAACAAGACTTGTCTTATCGTGAGCACCCCGTTGGTATCCTTGAAGAAACTGAGCGCAAGACCTGCAACAAGGCCATCAAATTCTTGAAAGTGAAGTGGTCACACCATACCGACCGATAAGCTACATGGGAACGAGAAGATCATCTCAATTCCGAGTATCCCGCCTTCTTTCAGTCCTAGATCTCGGGACGAGATCTTTTTGTAGTGGAGGAGAGTTCGTAACACCTCGGATATAATAATTCCATTTAGTGCAATATAATCTTCGTTGACTTAATCAATTCCATTATGGGCTCTTCTTTCATTTCGGGTTTCATCGTTTTTCCGCGTGCGTGTGTGCATATCATCCATGTCATGTCGTCATGTGCATTGCATTGCATTCGTGTTGTCACTTGCACCCGGTCATGCTCGTCTCTTCCCGTTGTCCGTTTCGAGTTCCGACACCCACACACGTGCCCGTGGCACCTTGTAGGATCGAAAGTAGGTCTAGAGGGGGGGTGATTAGACTACTTGACAATATAAAAAAATCTGCCTTTAGATCATGCAATGTTTTTGGCAGTTTCACAATTAAGATCAATTCAAGTATCACCCTACACATGCAATTCTAGAGTATAAGCAGCGGAAAGTAAATTGCACATGTAAAAGAGAGGTGGAGAAGATCAAACGCAGTTTGGTGACACGAAGATTTTTGTCGTGGTTCCGATAGGTGGTGCTATCGTACATCCACGTTGATGGAGACTTCAACCCACGGAGGGTAACGGCTGCGCGAGTCCACGAAGGGCTCCACCCACAAAGGGTCCACGAAGAAGCAACCTTGTCTATTCCATCACGGCCTACGCCCACGGAGGACTAGCCTTACTCGGGGTAGATCTTCACGAAGTAGGCGATCTCCTTGCCCTTACAAACTTCTTGGTTCAACTCCACATCTCAAAGACGGAGGTTCCCAAGCGACACCTAACCAATCTAGGAGGCACCACCCCCCAAAAGGTAATAGACGGTGTTGATGGTGATGAACTCCTTGCTCTTGTGCTTCAGATGATAATCTCCCCAACACTCAACTCTCCTCACTGATATGGCTGTGGTGGAAGAAAGGTTTGAGTGGAAAGCAACTTGGGAAGGCTAGAGATCAAGTTTCATATGGTAGGAATGGAATGGCTTGATCTCAACACAAGGGTAGGTGGTTCACTTCTCAGAAAGTGTATGGTAGAAGTGGTGGTACTTTCTGATGGCTCTCCTCACGAATGAAGAGGGGGTGGAGGGGTATATATAGCCTCCACACAAAATCCAACCGTTACACACACATTTGACCAATCTCGGTGAGACCGAAGTGAAAACTCGGTCAGACCGAAAGTTCAAATATAGTGAACGTTGGGATTTTCGGTGGGACCGAAAATACCATCTCGGTGGGACCGAAAGTGTATCTGATATGAACGTTGGAGATTTCGGTGGGACCGAGAAAGAAAACTCGGTTGGACCGATTTGAGAAAGAACAGGAACATGCTAGAATCGGTTAGACCGAAAATGAATTATCGGTGAGACCGATTTGAGCCAAGACAGAAGCTTGCCCATTTCGGTGAGACCGATAATACAAACTCGGTTATTCCGAAATGATGTGAAATGGTTACAGAAGGTTGGCAGTTCAGTTTCGGTGAGACCGATCTCAAACTCGGTGTGACCGATTTTTCTAGGGTTTGGAATATGGCAGAAGTGGTTCATCTCGGTGGGACTGAGTTTGCAGAATCGGTTTGTCCGAGATTACTTATGAGTGTGTTGAAAAGTGAAGAGTGCTGATAGTTGAGGGAGCTAGATCACCAAGCACTTGAGCAACAAGAACATTAACACAACCTCATCCCCTTTTAATAGTATTGGCTTTTCCTATGGACTCAATGTGATCTTTGATCACTAAACCAAAAATAGAGTCTTGAGCTTTTGCCAATGCTTGTCTTAGCATTTTGAGGGGTCCACTTCTTCAGACATTTCCATACCCATATCATCGAACTTTTCTGAAATGATTCTCAAGTGAATATTAGTCCAATGATATATATGTTGTTATTAATTACCAAAACCACCCGGGGATTAGTTGCACTTTCAATCTCCCCCTTTTTGGTAATTGATGACAACATATAGATCAAAGCTTCGACAAAGGATATAATCAATGAATAATATCGTCGCTTTGAGAAGTATGTGATAAACAAGAGCTCCCCCTAAATTTGTGCATTATTTAAAATTTGCGTTTGAATGCAAATGCACAATCGATTAGGATTATGGGTCACTCTTCCATGTCACATACATCTTGGTGGAGCGCACAAAATGATAAGAATGAGTAACATGCACTCAATCACCAAGACAAGAGTAAATAGCCATACAACAAGGAATAGCATAGGATAAGCAATAAGCACACATTAAGGCATAGTATGACTAAGCACTCATTAAGGTAGCATCAAACGTAGTAGCAAGCACACTTAAAGTATCAGGAACCAAAAGAAACCAATGTATCACAAAGAAAAACCGGCAAAAGAACGAAAGACGAAAGGAGCACTCTCTCTCTCGAAGCCCTATGATCTATGACAATTTCTCCCCCTTTGGCAACAAGTTACCAAAAAGTTCGAAAATGTATAGAGCTAAGCGTCACTGCGGGCTCTGCTGGCGGCTCCCGTCTGGGTAGATGTCGGTGTAAAGATAGCTGCATCGGCGAAGACTTCTGCTGAAGTCTGCGGTGGAGGAGTGGATGCTGGAGCTGGAGGAACTGCTGGAGCTGTAGCTGGTGCTGAAGTGGTAGCCCTGGAGTCTGTCACTGGGATAGCTGCAGATCTGGATCCTCTGGGAATCTGAGCAGTCTGGCGATGAGAGTCCTGGACTAGATCATCCTGCATAAGCTCTGCTCTCTCCTGCCTTGTCTCCTCCATGTCTGCCTCAAGCTTGTTGACAGACACCTGAATCTCAGTCAGCTTCACGTCCAGAGCGTGGATTTTGTCCTCGACAATCCTCTCAAGGCTCTCCTGAGATTGCTCAATGCTGGCCAGGCGTTGTTCAATCCTCTGGGTAGCTTCAAGAATTTGTTCTCCAAAGCTCTTTGGCTTAGCTGCTGCTGCTGCTGCCTCTTTGTCAGCTTTAGCCTTCTTCGCAGCTTCGATTTTGGCTTGTCCTTCAACTGAGGTAGGATCCTCTTCATCCATCACAACTACGTTGTCCTCATGCTCTGGCTGTAGTGGCAAGTGCTTCCTATCCAACATGAATTTGCCTGTGCCAAACTTGGCGTTGATGAGCATCTGTATCTGCGGTGCAAACCCACACGACCTCTTCTGGTCAGCTGCAGTCCTCTTAATGGTCTCTACCATCAAGTCCATCACCTTAAAAGGTGCCTTCTCATCGAGAATGTGCAGCATGTTGATAGAATAGCCTCGAATCATCCGGTGGTCTCCAGACTTAGGCACCAAAGTATGCCTCAGAATAGTGTTAGTGGTGGTCAGACCTGCCTGGAGATAGTACACTGAGCCTAGCTTCCATCCTTCCAAATCAGCAGCTGGGATCTCCTTGTACATATTCTTCATGGAATCATGACTCTTCTTAGGAATCCCATAGACATCAATGTCGTCCTCTCTCTGCACTGGAGCGTTCAGAAGTTCTGCCCATTCTTCAACAGTCGAAGAAAACCTTTGACCTTCAGTCATCCAGGTGATCTTGCCATCAGGATAGAAGTGGGCTGTGGCATAGAACTGCATGATCATCTCGTCATTCCATGCTGTCAGCTCTTGACCCACAAAGTCAGCAACTCCACATGCAGTAAAGCTCTCATGCACATGGGGAAAGAAGTCCCGGTGCTCTTCACTGTCAATGTACTTCCAGTCAACATACCTGGTGTCTGCAACAATGGGCTTCCTATCCATTAGCACGGTCTCATAGAAATCCTGCTGCTCTCTGGTGTGGAATCTGGGGTCCACAGCAGTCCTTCTCCTTACAGCATATGGATCAGACTGTCTCCATAGCCTGAGACCTTTGTCCTTCCTTGCCTTCATGTCCTCAGCTTGAGGATGAGCATCATTGTGGAGTGGCAACTTGGGACGGAGCTTAAGCAACACATGCTCTTCATCTGATTCAGACGGTGGCATCTCACCTTTGTTCTTCTCAGAAGCTGGAATGCTTCTGGTTGTTCTCTTGGGCTTGGCTGGAGCTGCCTTGACTGGAGCAGGCTTCTTGGGCTTAGAAGAGGCTTGAGCCCAAATAGCATCACCCATGAACTTAGCTTTCTGAGGAGGAGGCTGGGGTGCTTCTTCTTCTTCTTCTTCAGCATCATCATCCTGAGGTTCAGCATATACTACCCTCTTCCTTTTGGAAGTCTTCTTCACCTTGCTTGGAGCAGGCTCTTCCAAGTTGAGCTTCTTAGCAACTGCTGACTGCTTCACTTTGCTTGTGCCTTTCCTTGGCTGCTGCCCTTGGTGCTCTTTGGCAACCACATTCCTCTTGGGCTTGGAGGTAACTTCCTCAGCAACAAAGTCAGAGTCCTCATCATCAGAAGTTCTCTTCTTCTTGGTTCTGGTGGCTGCAGGAGGCAAACCACTAGGGGTGCTCCTCTCACCATCATCACTGGAGCTGCTCGCAGGACTTGTATCTGCCTCTGGAATTTCAGCAAACGGTGATTCAGACCTGTTCTGGCTGTCACTGACATCTGACATGGCTGAAAAACCTGTGAAAAGATAAGGTATAGGCAGAGTAGAAGAGTTATCACAACTGCAGAAGTTTTTGCAAAAAAAATGAGTTCAAAACTTAGTTTTGAGTTTTCACAGAATGTATTTCGGTCAAACCGATTTCAGGTTTCGGTGCAACCGAAGTACTCAACAGAAACCTACACACCACTTTCGGTCAGACCGAAATGGGTTTCGGTCCTACCGAAAACTTAGGGTTTCACTGAAACTACTTTTCGGTCGTTCCGATTGGCACAACTCGGTTAAACCGAATTACGCAGTGCAATGGCCAGAGGCCAAATCGGTCATTCCGAGTTTCAAAAATCGGCTTCACCGAGATGCATTCCGTGGAAACCTAAACCTAAGAATTTTCCTCGAAACTAGAAGATCTGAACTATTGTATAGGGAACATATCAAACGTGGATTGAATCATGGCAAACCTATCGTGCAAGAATCGGAAGTGGAGCACGAAAAGGGATCAGGACACACCCTAACTTGGTGGTGTCCCTCTACGGCGGCAACGGTGGAGATGATTACCGTTGACGGCGGCGGAGACCTGCGGCGAGGGCGCACAGGCGACGAAGGCGACGATCCATAGACCAGGGCGGCGGCAGCAGGGGTCTTGGGGGCGAACGGTTTGAAGAAAGAAATCGCGCGCAGCCCCTCAGGTATATATAACCCCATGCTGTCGGTGGGACCGAGTTGAAAAACTCGGTGTCACCGAGATGTATAACTGCTGTGCAGTTACACATATCGGTCAGACCGAGAGTTTGAACTCGATTTCACCGAGATGAAACCTAGATCAGTCTAAGCGTTTCGGTTGGACCGAGATTGAGAAACCGGTCAGACCGAAATGTACTTAGAAGGTTTTGGAAGTCAGCCTTAGACGAATCGGTGGCTCCGAGTACTCCTCACTCGGACTGTCCGAAAAAGACTTGTTCAAAGTTGTGATATGAGCATGAATAGAATTTTGAGACAAGAAAGCATAGATAGCTAGGGAAGGTGCTTAGGCATTTTTGTCCATCCATTTGGCCAGAAAAATCAAAACAATCAAAACAACAAATGGATGTCCTTGAATGGATGAAATCATGCATTCAACATGCTCACACAATAAGATAGCAACTGAAATATGTGTCAAACATGCACAACCAATCACTCTAGCTACTAGCACACAATTTGTCGATGACTAGGTCATCTATATATGAGTATATTGACTTAGGAGCCAAATGAGAACATTTGATCATAGGTCATACTCATCGTTTAAGCACAAGTGGGGTTACCACTTTTACATAAAGCATTTATGTGTTCACATCATTTGGAGATGCTTTAGCTCAATTTTTAGAGCAAAGCTCCCCCTAGATGTGAGAACCCCTTTTAAAGGGTCAAACTAACCTTGGGTTGTCGTAGAAGACTTCATGTAGATGTTGAAGATGTGGATGCTCAATGTTGATGTAGATCATCAAGAGTTGGGAGCAATCCTTTGGATTAGGGCACTTTCAATACCTACATGGGTTAGTCCCACAAGGAACAAACAAGAATATCCATAGACATAGAGTGAAGTACACAAAGGATGATGTCCATGAAAGCAATGATTACCTTGTCCCTTGACTTACCAACAAGAGGGTTTGTGACTCCATGAACATGTGCATGATGTGGAAGTTGATTGCACAAGTTCTTGCCAAAATGAATATGAGTGAAGTTTGTTGACGGAGTCACCCTCAAGAACCTACTAGTTCTTCTTCTTTGGGATCCACATCATCTTGATGGGAATCCTTGGTGTTGTAGTTGAGCTTGACGAAGTAGAACTTGATGTGTCCTTGGGAACCCTCTTGACCATGGCTTGAGGTGCTTCAATGAATGCATCAATCTCCTCTTGAAGCTTGTCCTTGGCCTTTAGCTTGTGGTCTTGTGGTGGAAGGTCATCTTGAGCTTGTTCCACATTGGAAGAAGTAGGATCATACTTCTCCTTTTGTGAGACAAACTGTGGAGTAGGGTATTGACCTTCTTCCCACTCAACACCTTTGGCGTTGAACTTTCGCTCAAAACCAATCCCTTGATTCTTCCGGTGTCTTCCTTGTTTGCGAACAATCTCCTCAAAGTTCTTGCTTCCGGCAAGACTCTTGTAGACACCTTTCTCTATGATTTCCTTCAATAAGCTATTTTCTTGCTCAAGTGTAACTTGGCTTGAAACATTGTTAGTGGAATCAAGAGAACTACTAGAAGCAACAATATTGGATTTAACATTGTTATTGTTACTACTAGAGGAAGAACTTTTCTTATGCTTGTCATGCTTAGTCTTGATAGGTGGCAAGAAATTAGACAAGAGAAGTCGTTTGGCAAGATATGAAGAACTCTTCTTTCGAAGATCGTCATTGATCGCTTTTAGAAACTCATGTTCTTGCTCTAGAGTGAGCTTCTCGAAGCGTAGCTTCTCATGAGATCTTAGGAGCTCTCTATGATCTTCTTGAGTTGTTTCATGAGCTAACTTAAGAGTGTTTAGTTCTTTAGTTAGACGCTCAATCTCCTTCATAGCATTGTCATTCGACTCTTTTCAACTATAAAGACTACTAGCATTTTCATCATTACTAAGCTCACTAGATTTATCATGCAAGAGCTCATCTTCACCAAGCAAGTCATCCTCATCACTATCAAAGTCAATGAATTCAGGGTGTGTTACCTTGGGGCCTTTAGCCATGAAGCATCTTCCAATTCCCTCATTTGGTGAATCAAATAAGTCGTAGGAGTTGGAGTTGGAGGATACTAGTGCAAGTCCGGCAACACCTTCATCTTGACTATAGTCGGAGTCGGAGTGATAGCTTCCATCGGATTGATTGTCAGAGTCGGAGCCGGAGACCCATTCACCAATATGAGCTTGATGTCTTCTTCTTGTATAGCTCCTTGATGACTTGTCTTTCCTCTCCGAATCCTTGCTTCTCCGAGAGGGTCTTCGTTCATAATGATCATCTCTGCTCCTTCTCTCTCTCCGAGGTGACTCATCTCTTGCTCTTCTTCTTGGAGATTCTTCTCTTCTCTTGTGGGGAGCCGTACACTCATTTGAGAAGTGTCCGGGTCTTCCACAATTGTAGCAGTTTCGATCACGGCTAGAAGATCTCTTTTCATCATATGATCTAGACTTTGAGCTTCTTTCTTTGCCTCTATTCTTGTAGAACTTGTTGAAGTTCTTGACCATTAGGCTTATCTCTTCATTGGAAATTAGCTTGTCACTTGAGGTAGTAGGAGCATCACTTGTAGCTTTGTAAGCACCACTTGACTTGTTGTGAAGCTCTTCCTTATCCTTAAGTGTCATCTCATGAGCAACAATTCTTCCAATGACTTCAGTTGGCTTGAGAGTCTTGTAGTTTGGCATCATTTGGATCAAAGTGCACATGGTGTCATACTTTCCATCCAAAGCTCTGAGAATCTTCTTAATGATGAATCGGTCGGTCATTTCTTCGCTTCCTAAGCCAGCAATCTCATTTGTGATGAGAGCAAGCCTAGAGTACATTTCAGCGACTCCTTCACCATCCTTCATCTTGAACTTGTCAAGTTGACCTTGAAGAATATCTAGCTTTGATTCCTTCACAGATTCAGTACCTTCGTGCATTTCAACCAAAGTATCCCAAATCTCTTTAGCATTCTCAAGACGGCTGATTTTGTTGAACTCTTCGGGACACAAAGCATTGAAGAGAATGTCACAAGCTTGAGCATTGTTTTGCAACATCCTCAGTTCTTCGGGTGTAGCTTCGCGATCCGGAACTTTTCCTTCTTCAAAGAAGTCACCTTGCATGCCAACACAAATAATGCCCCATGCGGCTGGGTTATGACCAAGAATATGCATTTTCATTTTATGCTTCCAACTAGCAAAATTTGTACCATCAAAGTAAGGACCTCTACGATAATTACCCTCACTAGACGCCATACTCTCCTAGGTTGTGAAACCAAGCTTATGGAGTCCAATGCAATGGAAACCAAGGCAATGGAGACCAAAGCTCTGATACCACTTGTAGGATCGAAAGTAGGTCTAGAGGGGGGGTGATTAGACTACTTGACAATATAAAAAAATCTGCCTTTAGATCATGCAATGTTTTTGGCAGTTTCACAATTAAGATCAATTCAAGTATCACCCTACACATGCAATTCTAGAGTATAAGCAGCGGAAAGTAAATTGCACATGTAAAAGAGAGGTGGAGAAGATCAAACGCAGTTTGGTGACACGAAGATTTTTGTCGTGGTTCCGATAGGTGGTGCTATCGTACATCCACGTTGATGGAGACTTCAACCCACGGAGGGTAACGGCTGCGCGAGTCCACGAAGGGCTCCACCCACAAAGGGTCCACGAAGAAGCAACCTTGTCTATTCCATCACGGCCTACGCCCACGGAGGACTAGCCTTACTCGGGGTAGATCTTCACGAAGTAGGCGATCTCCTTGCCCTTACAAACTTCTTGGTTCAACTCCACATCTCAAAGACGGAGGCTCCCAAGCGACACCTAACCAATCTAGGAGGCACCACCCCCCAAAAGGTAATAGACGGTGTTGATGGTGATGAACTCCTTGCTCTTGTGCTTCAGATGATAATCTCCCCAACACTCAACTCTCCTCACTGATATGGCTGTGGTGGAAGAAAGGTTTGAGTGGAAAGCAACTTGGGAAGGCTAGAGATCAAGTTTCATATGGTAGGAATGGAATGGCTTGATCTCAACACAAGGGTAGGTGGTTCACTTCTCAGAAAGTGTATGGTAGAAGTGGTGGTACTTTCTGATGGCTCTCCTCACGAATGAAGAGGGGGTGGAGGGGTATATATAGCCTCCACACAAAATCCAACCGTTACACACACATTTGACCAATCTCGGTGAGACCAAAGTGAAAACTCGGTCAGACCGAAAGTTCAAATATAGTGAACGTTGGGATTTTCGGTGGGACCGAAAATACCATCTTGGTGGGACCGAAAGTGTATCTGATATGAACGTTGGAGATTTCGGTGGGACCGAGAAAGAAAACTCGGTTGGACCGATTTGAGAAAGAACAGGAACATGCCAGAATCGGTTAGACCGAAAATGAATTATCGGTGAGACCGATTTGAGCCAAGACAGAAGCTTGCCCATTTCGGTGAGACCGATAATACAAACTCGGTTATTCCGAAATGATGTGAAATGGTTACAGAAGGTTGGCAGTTCAGTTTCGGTGAGACCGATCTCAAACTCGGTGTGACCGATTTTTCTAGGGTTTGGAATATGGCAGAAGTGGTTCATCTCGGTGGGACTGAGTTTGCAGAATCGGTTTGTCCGAGATTACTTATGAGTGTGTTGAAAAGTGAAGAGTGCTGATAGTTGAGGGAGCTAGATCACCAAGCACTTGAGCAACAAGAACATTAACACAACCTCATCCCCTTTTAATAGTATTGGCTTTTCCTATGGACTCAATGTGATCTTTGATCACTAAACCAAAAATAGAGTCTTGAGCTTTTGCCAATGCTTGTCTTAGCATTTTGAGGGGTCCACTTCTTCAGACATTTCCATACCCATATCATCGAACTTTTCTGAAATGATTCTCAAGTGAATATTAGTCCAATGATATATATGTTGTTATTAATTACCAAAACCACCCGGGGATTAGTTGCACTTTCACACCTCCAAGTCCTTCTTTCATATGTGGCCATGAAACATTCTCGGAATGAGGTGAGACTTGTCGTACGTTGTTGTTTTACTATGTGTAGGCCACCTGTCAAGTGTCGTCGCGTTTAGAGGTCATTTGATACTCCAATGGTTAACCTAGTGGGCTAATAGCTCCTCTTCCTTTTGGCCCAAGACCCCCTCCACAACAGCCCACTAACCTAGCACAATCACTCTCATCCTCTCGGTCGATGGATCGTGATCGTGTGGGCGAAAACCGCACCCCATTTGGACACTCCTAGCTCCCTATGCCTATTAAAACGTCCACCCCCTCCATTTCACGGGCGAAACCCTAGCTCCTCCCTCCTCGCGCCGCCGGACACGTCCGGGACGGATCGGACACGTCCGCCCGGATGCGCCGGACCAACCGCTGTGCGCCACACCACCCCACCGCCAGTCTCCCGCTCCCCCCGCCGCGGGCCTACCGCGGCCCAGCCGCCGTCCCCCGCCACACGTCGCGCCGCCCCGCGCGAAGCCCACGCCCTGCCGCCAGCCGGCTTCATCACGCCGCGAGGACGCTGCCTCCACCGGCCGGCGCCACCAGCCATCGTCGCCGCCTCGGCGGACCTCCGCCGCCTCGCCGCCCTCCGCAGCCGGCCTCCACCGCCGCCCCGGCCGCTTCCGCCGCCGCCGCCGGCGGCCCCCTCGCCGGCCGCCGTCGTCGTCTCCGGCGCTGGCCGTCCCAGATCTGGATCGGGGAGTGGACGAGATCCACCACTCCCCCATCCAAACACCATCCCGCACCGGCTCGTCCGGCTCCGTCCACCCCGTTGACTTTCGGAGGGTATAATTTTTGCCTAAGTCCCAGGATTTGTTAAATTTATTGCCTCCTTCTCCATGTGATAACTTTGTGCTCGATGCTCCGTTTTGCGCATATGATATATCGAAATGTTCGTCTCGTCGTGCTCTACATGTTAGCATCAGTTTCATGCATGTTAGAGTTCATCTAGTTTACTTAAACTTCGTGACAAGAGTGCTTCGTGATGAAATTGTTTCAGCACTTGTTGTTTGTGTAAATTTGTTGGCATGTTCGTGAGCTAGTAACTTTGTGCATGTTGGTCCGATTGGAGTGAATGATATGTCCAGATCTTCATTGTGAAGTGCTCTACATGATGGTTGCTGTAGCATTCATGTTAGGTGTCATATTGTCATGTTTATCTCTGTTGCAAAAGTGCATTTGGCTGATAAGTTTCTGCACTTGTTATGACATGATGTTTTGTCTTGCTTGTGCGTATTAATCCATGTGTCATATGAGCTAGGTGTCAACATGAGAATTTCTCTTTGGAATGTGCTCTACATGATATATTCATTTCTATGCCATGATATGTCTTGAAATGAGTGCAACAAGCTTGTTAACATGTCATCATGATGTTAAATTTCTGCTAAGTGTGAATCTGTTAATTTTTATGCCATGTTTCCATGATGCCACCGTCATTGTTGTGCATGTTTAGAGTTGTCCAGTGTGTGTTCCATGATGTATATGTTATGCTCAAGCTATCCTTGCTCTTGTTTGCCATGATGCCATGATGTAGCTTGTTCTTATGAGGCCCTCAAGTTGCTATAAAATGTTCCTGACAGCATTAGGGGTGGACTAACGAGCTACTCGGCTCGTTAAGCTCGTGCTCGTTAAGGCTCGACTCATTAAGCTCATTAAGATTAATGAGCAGAAACCATGATCAGCTCGGTTCGTTTGAAGCTCGTTAAGCTCGTGAGCGTTAGCGAGCGCTCGTTAACAGATTATAATGTGCTATGGTCTACAGGATGACTATGTAGGTGTGGTTTTTTAAATGAAATATGATGATTCCAAAAAGAAATGCACTATTTTGTTGCCTCCTATGTTGATTAGTTTGAATAGATGGCCTAAGGTGCTACAAGAAAATTGTCATGTAAGATGAAAACATGTATTGTATTGTTACTAATGAGCTTAACGAGCTACTCGTGAAACTCGTTAGCTCGTTTTTTAAGCTCATTAAGCTTAACGAGCTGAAATCAATGATTGGCTCCGTTCATTAAGAAGGGAGCTACGAGCTTAACGAGCCGAACTATCGAGCGCTCATTAAGCTCACAAGCTACGAGCCTTCGGTCCAGCCCTAGACAGCATGCCCAGATTATGCTAAGTCTGGATAAACTTTTGCACTTTTGATATGGGGTTTGGGACATGTTCTAGTATGTTGTAGAAGTAGCCATGTGGTTATTCTTCAAGAGCATGTTATGTATGGTATTGCCACGCCTTTTGCTTGCATGATGGCTTGTTGTAACTTGTTGTTTTCATGCTCTCAAGTGGCTATAAAATGTATCCGTCAGCATGTTATCAACAAGTTCAGTTTTGCCCCGAGTATAGTTAGTGTTATATGCATACTATGAGCATGTTCTTGCCATGAGTAGCTTCTCAAATATGTCTTCTTGCGATTGTTTATATCAACATTCCATTCTATGCTTTGAGTAGAGTTGCACAAGCTTGCAAACATGCCTACTCGTTGTAATTTCTGCCATGCCTTGTAATTTTCACTAAGTATGAGAATTCTGTAAATTTATTGCAACTTGCCATGCTTGTTTAATTGTGTTCCAGCAAGGTTTTGGGTGTGCTCTAAGTTCATGCTTGTTATGTACCATGTCTATTTCACATCCATGTCTTTTGTCTCTATGTTTGGGTGTTGTAGCATAATTATTTCTTGCCAAAGATGCCATGTTGCTGTAAACTGCTGTTTTGCTTGAATCTTGTTTTGCTTGTCATTTGCAAACCGTGCATCCGTTTCCGGTGATCTTTATATCGATTTCGACCGAAATCTTCCAATCTATCCAGTGGATTACTTGGTTACCCAAGATGAGGCCATTTCCATCATCTTATCCTTAGGCTCAAGAGCTTCCTCATGCATACGCACATCATACTTGCATCCCATTATATGACTTACATCATGTTGATTGTGCATTGCATCGTGTTTGATATTGTGTCGTTGTTGTTTTCTTGTGTTGGATAGAGCCGGGAGCCGATTCGAAGTTCGAGGTTCCTTACGAGGCTGAGTTTCAGGAGCAAGGTTACGATCCCTTCATGGAATCAATAGGTAAGATGACCATTCCCAGATATCACTTCTATCTTTGCCTATGCTAGATGTCTCGCTCTTTAGATATTGCCCTGATGCCTATTCCTATTTGTCAGCCCTCCTATTGTTGCCATGAAACTCTCAAACCACCTTCCTAGCAAACCGTTGTTTGGCTAAGTACGCATTGCTCAGCCCCTCTTATAGCGTTGTTAGTTGCAAGTGAAGTTTTGAAGATTGCTCCGTGATGAAGTTGTTGGGATATCACAATATATAACATGTTAAACTAATCCACCTATATATTGGTAATGGGTGGAAGGCTAAGCCTTTCTGCTTGGTGTTTTGTTCCACTCATGCCACCCTAGGAACCGATAAACCGGTGTTATGTTCTTTGATTTTGCATTCCTAACACGGTTGGGGTTTATGGGCCCCCCCTTGATAATTCGCTCTGTGTTCCAGCAAGGCCCAACATTGGTTTTACATTTCCTAATAACTAAAACTTGCATAGGGTGTTGCAAACCCAAGTTCTTAATTAACAACTCGGGCCAGTGCTCCTCATGAGTGTTGGTCCAAACTGGGCAGACTGCAGGGCAACCACGGGGAAAGCCGAGGTCTGGTATACACCTGTAGGATGTCCCATCCGGCCGTGGCCTGAGACGAGATACGCGCGGCTACTATCAGGGTGTCGGCACGCCGGCAGGTCTTGCTGGATTAGTTTTACCTTTGTCAAAATATCTTGAGCATGGGATTCCGAGAATACTCGGGTCTTCCCACTTTGGAGTTACGACTCCGCAGATCGTGAGCTTGTGATGGGCTAAGTTGAGACACCCCTGTAGGGTTTTGATCTTTCGAAAGCCGTGCCCGTGGTTATGTGGCAGATGGGAATTTGTTAATATCCGGTTGTAGATAACTTGACACCTTATTCATGAATACACTACCTGCGTGAGTAACCGTGATGGTCTCTTTCCTAAGGGCCTCGGGAAGTGAACACAGTGGGGTTATGTTTGATCGTGAGTTGTTAGGATCACTTCTTGATCAACTTGGCGATCGTTGGCACTTGTTCTCTTCTCGCTCTAAACTCGTAAGCTAGTGCTTAGTGCTTGATGCAACCCTTGTTTACAGCCTTTCCACACCTAAGGCTTTGCTAGTTTTGATACCCGAGAACGGGATTGCTGAGTCCTCTATGGCTCACAGATTCAACACACACCAGATGCAGGTACCGTTGAGAACTATGCACGAGATGGTTCAGAGCTTTACTGGAAGTTCGATGAAGAGCGTGGACGTTACTATGTGTCTTATCCCGACGATGAATAGTGGTTCTTACTAGGAGGATCCGGGCTTGTGTTATTTATGGTATCTTTTCGTTTGGATTTCGTCCGTAGTCGGACCCTGATGTTCTTTGGATGATGTATGCTATTGTATTCATTTGTGTGACGTGGTGGGTGTAAGCCAACTATCATTTTACACTTTCATCCCTGAATTTTTACATGAGTTGTGCAAAGATACCATACAAGAACTCAGGTGGTCGTGGTTTCTCCCACCCACCCAACCCAAGCAATCAGTCCAAGCCTCGGTTTCAAGCTTCAAGATCAAGTGGTCCTTATCATCGGCCTCTGTCAAAAGTTACTTGCAACAAGTGTTCTTAGAAGGGTCATTATGCCAACAAGTATCCCAACCCAAGGCGCCTTCCACCTCCTCCACCTGTCAGCACTGCTATTGTCAAGCACAATCCCAAGGCAGCAAGAGTGAATCTGATGAATGCAGCTCAAGCAGAGAATTCTTCAGATGTGATAATTGGTAATCTTCCAGTTAACCTTAAACCTGCTAAAGTTTTGTTTGATTCTGGTGCATCACATTCCTTCATGTCATGTCCATTTGCATCTAAGCACAACGTGGACACAGTGGCCTTACCTCAAAAGTTGCAAGTTATTTCTCCGGGTAAACACATGACTTCTAGTATGGTGGCTCCGGATATATCTATTCACATGGGTGATTACAGTTTTCTGGTTTCTCCGGTTATTCTTGGCAACTCCGACATTAATCTTATTCTTGGGAAGGATTGGCTCTCCAAGCATGATGCAAACATTGATTTTGCAAATAAGGAAGTCAAGCTTACTCATCCTGACGAAAACGTGATTATCTTCGCAGCTCGAGATAACACAATCAGGCTATTCTTTCTCAATGACAAGGGCGATATTAATGCCATTTCTCATATTCTGGTGGTTCGTGAATATGAGGATGTATTCCCTGAAGAGCTTCCAGGAATGCCTCCCCACCATCAAGTTGAATTCGTCATTGAACTTGAACCCGGTACCGAACCAGCATGTCGGCGTCCGTACAAGCTTTCTCTTGATGAGTTGAAGGAGCTAAAGAAACAACACGATGAGCAAGAACGTATGGGTCTAATCAGACCAAGTACTTCTCCTTGGGGCTGTGGTGTTCTATTTGTCAAGAAGAAGGATGTCACGGAACGCCTTTGCGTTGATTACCGGCCATTGAACAAGAAGACAATAAAGAATAAGTACCTGCTCCCCAATATCAATGAATTGTTCGAGCAGCTCAAAGGAGCAAAGGTGTTCTCGAAGCTCGATCTCCGGATTGGTTACCATCAGATTCGTATCCGTGAAGAGGATATTCCCAAGACCGCATTCAGAACAAGCTATGGCTCCTATGAATACATGGTCGTGTCTTTCGGCCTTGCAAATGCTCCACCCACCTTCTCTCAGATGATGCACTTCATATTCAACCCCTACACCAATGAATTCATTCTCGTCTATCTAGATGATATCTTGGTATTCTCCAAGAATGAAGAAGACCATACCAAGCACCTCCGTTTGGTCCTTGACAGGCTCCGTGAGCACAAGTTATATGGGAAGTTCTCCAAATGTGAATTCTGGCTGGATAAAGTCATCTATCTTGGCCATATTATCTCTGTCGAGGGCATTTCTGTGAACCCCGAGAAGGTTGAAGCTATTGTCAACTGGGAACCGCCGCAGAATGTCAAGCTACTCTGAAGCTTGCTTGGTCTCGCTAGCTATTGCAGAAGGTTCGTTGAGAACTTCTCCAAGATTGCCAAGCCTCTTTCCAACCTGTTGCAGAAGAATGTCAAGTACTCGTGGACTCCTGGTTCTGATGTGGCATTCAAGACACTCAAAGAGAAGCTCATTTATGCTCCGGTTCTTACTCATCTGGATGAGTCCAAGCCTTATGAAGTCTTTTGTGATGATTCATTGCAAGGTATTGGTGGTGTTCTCATGCAAGACAAGAAGATTGTGGCATACACTTCTCGTCAGCTGAAACCAAATGAGAAGAATTACCCCACACATGATCTTGAGCTAGCAGTAGTTGTTCATGCCTTGATCACGCGGAGACACCTTCTGTTGGGCAGAAAAGTGGACATCTTCACCGATCACAAGAGCTTGAAGTACATTTTCACTCAGCCAAACCTTAACCTTTGCCAGACTCGTTAGGTTGAGATGATTCAAGAGTACGATCAAAGCATTGAATATACTCCTGGCAAGGCCAATGTCATTGCAGATGCCTTGAGCAGAAAGGCGTATTGCAACAGTCTCCTTCTCAAACCGTTCCAACCTAAACTTTGTGGATCATTCAGGAAGCTCAACCTCCAAGCCGTTCCGCAAGGCTTTCTTGCAAATATTCACGTTGCTCCTACCTTGGAAGATCAAATCCGTGAGGCCCAACTCAGTGATGCTATGGTGCAGAAAGTGAAACATGGTATTGCTAAGGGTACTCCCAAATACAAGTGCTATCGCGTTGATGAGAAAGACACCTTGTTCTTTGAGGACAGGATTGTGGTTCCCAAGGGTGATCTCAGGAAGCTCATAATGAACGAAGCACATAACTCCCTCCTCTCGATATATCCAGGAAGCTCCAAGATGTACCAAGACCTCAAGAAATCATATTGGTGGACTCGCATGAAAAGGGAGATTGCCCAATTCATGAATGAATGTGATGTCTGCTGAAGAGTGAAGGCAGAGCATCAACGTCCAGCCAGACTCCTTCAACCTCTACCTATTCCCGAGTGGAAATTCAATCACATTGAGATGGATTTCGTCACTGGGTTTCCCAAGTCCAAGAAGGGAAATGACGCTATCTTTGTGGTGATTGACAAGCTAACTAAAGTAGCTCATTTTCTTCCCGTCAAAGAATCCACCAACACAGCTCAGCTGGCAGAGCTGTACACCTCCAGAATTGTTTCTTTCCATGGCATTCCTCAAGTGATCTCCTCAGACCATGGAAGCTTGTTCACTTCCAAGTTCTAGGATTCTTTTCAGTTAGCCATGGGCACAAAGATTCGCTTCAGCACTGCGTTTCACCCTTAGACTAGTGGTCAAGTCGAAAGAGTGAACCAGATCCTCGAAGATATGCTAAGAGCTTGTGTCCTCTCCTTCTGTATGAAATGGGAAGATTGCCTTCCATTTGCCGAATTCTCCTACAACAACAGCTTCCAAGCAAGTGCCAACAAAGCTCCTTTTGAAATCCTCTATGGTAGAAAGTGTCGTACCCCTCTCAACTGGTCCGAGACTGGTGAACGTCAACTTCTTGGAAATGATTTGATCTCAGAAGCAGAAGAAATGTGCAAAGTCATACGTGAGAATCTCAAAGTTGCGCAATCGCGTCAAAAGTTCTAATATGACGGCAAGCATCATGACTTGGCTTTCGACATTGGAGACCATGTCTATCTCCGTGTTTCTCCCATGAAGGGCACTCAGAGGTTCGGTATCAAGGGCTAGCTTGCTCCAAGATATGTGGGTCCTTTCAAGATTCTTGGCAAGAGAGGCGATCTAGCCTACCAACTCGAGCTTCCCTCCAACTTTGCAAATGTGCATGATGTGTTTCACGTGTCTCAACTCCGCAAGTGCTTCAAGACACCTGAACGCACCATCCCATTTGAAGAGATTGATCTTCCACAAGACTTGTCTTATCGTGAGCACCCCGTTGCTATCCTTGAAGAAACTGAGCGCAAGACCCGCAACAAGTCCATCAAATTCTTGAAAGTGAAGTGGTCACACCATACCGACCGAGAAGCTACATGGGAACGAGAAGATCATCTCCATTCCGAGTATCCCGCCTTCTTTCAGTCCTAGAACTCGGGACGAGATCTTTTTGTAGTGGGGGAGAGTTTGTAACACCCCGGATATAATAATTCCATTTATGGCAATATAATCTTCGTTGACTTAATCAATTCCATTCTGGGCTCTTCTTTCATTACGGGTTTCTTCGTTTTTTTTGCGTGCGTGTGTGCATATCATCCATGTCATGTCGTCATGTGCATTGCATTGCATTCGTGTTGTCACTTGCACCCGGTCATGCTCGTCGCTTCCCATTGTCCGTTTCGAGTACCGACACCCACACACGTGCCCGTGGCACCTCCGAGTCCTTCTTTCGTATGTTGCCGTGAAACATTCTCGGACTGAGGTGAGACTTGTTGTACGTTGTTGTTTTAGTACGTGTAGGCCGCTTGTCAAGTTTCGTCGCGTTTGGAGGTCGTTTGATACTCCAACGGTTAACCTAGTGGGCTAATAGCTCCTCTTCCTTTTGGCCCAAGACACCCTCCACAACAGCCCACTAACCTAGCACAACCACTCTCATCCTCTCGGTCGTCGGATCATGATCGTGTGGGCGAAAACCGCACCCTATTTGGACACTCCTTGCTCCCTATGCCTATAAAAACGTCCACCCCCTCCATTTCACAGGAGAAACTCTAGCTCCTCCCTCCTCGCGCCGCCGGACACGTTCGCCCGGTCGCGCCGGACCAACTGTTGTGCGCCACGTCACCCCGCCGCCAGTCTCTCCCTCCCCCCACCGTGGGCCCGCCGCGGCCCATCGCCGGCCCTCCTGGCCCAGCCGCCGTTCCCCGCCGCACGTCGCGCTGCCCCGCGCGAAGCCCGCTCCCCGCCGCCGGCCGGCTTCATCACACCGCCGGGCCGCCGCCTCCTCCGGCCGGCGCCACCAGCCATCGCCGCCGCCCCAGCGGACCTCCGCCGCCTAGCCGACCTCTACCTCCGCAGCCGGCCGCCGCCGCCGCCCCGGCCGCTTCCGCCGCCGCCCCGGCCCCTCCCATCGCCGCCGGCACCGGCCCCCTCGTCGGTCAGCCCCGCCGTGCCTCGCCAGCTGCCGTTGTCGTCTCCGCCGCCGGTCGTCCCATATCTGGATCGGGCAGTGCATGAGATCCACCACTCCCCCATCCAAACACCATCCCGCACCGGCTCGTCCCGTCTCGTTGACTTTCGGAGGGTATAATTTTTGCCTACGTCCCGGGATCTGTTAAATTTATTGCCTCCTTCTCCATGTGATAACTTTGTGCTCGGTGCTCCGTTTTGCGCATATGATATATCGAAATGTTCGTCTCGCCGTGCTCTACATATTAGCATCAGTTTCATGCATGTTAGAGTTCATCTATTTGACTTAAACTTCATGACAAGAGTGCTTCGTGATGAAATTGTTTCATCACTTGTTGTCTGTGTAAATTTGTTGGCATGTTCGTGAGCTAGTAAGTTTGTGCATGTTGGTCCGATTGGAGTGAATGATATGTCCAGCTTCATTGTGAAGTGCTCTACATGATGGTTGCTGTAGCATTCATGTTAGGTGTCATATTGTCATGTTTATCTCTGTTGCAAAAGTGCATTTGGCTGATAAGTTTTTGCACTTGTTATGAGATGATGTTTTGTGTTGCTTGTGCATATTAATCCATGTGTCATATGAGCTAGGTGTCAGCATGAGAATTGTTCTTTGGAATGTGGTCTACATGATAGATTCATTTACATGCCATGATATGTCTTGAAACAAGTGCAACAAGCTTGTTAACATGTCATCATGATGTTAAATTTCTGCTAAGTGTGAATCTGTTAATATTTATGCCATGTTTCGTTGTTGTGCATGTTTAGAGTTGTCCAATGGATGTTCCTTGATGTATATGTTATGCTCTAGCTATCCTTGCTCTTGTTTGCCATGATGCCATGCTATAGCTTGTTCTTATGAGGCCCTCAACTTGCTATAAAATGTTCCAGACAGCATGCCCAGATTTTGCTAAGTCTGGATAAACTTTTGCACTTTTGCCATGGGGTTTGGGACATGTTCTAGTATGTTGTAGAAGTAGGCATGTGGTTATTCTTGAAGAGCATGTTATGTATGGTATTACTATGCCTTTTGCTTGCATGATGGCTTGTTGTAACTTGTTGTTTTCATGCTCTCAAGTGGCTATAAGATGTATATGTCAGCATGTTATCAACAAGTTCAGTTTTGCCCCGAGTATAGTTAGTGTTCTATTCATCCTATGAGTATGTTCTTGCCATGAGTAGCTTCTAAAATATGTCTTCTTGTTGTTGGTTATATCAACTTGCCATGCTATGCTTTAAGTAGAGTTGCACAAGCTTGCAAACATGCCTACTCGTTGTAATTTCTGCCATGCCTTGTAATTTTCACTAAGTCTGAGAATTCTGTAAATTTATTGCAACTTGCCATGCTTGTTTAATTGTGTTCCAGCAAGGTTTTGGGTGTGCTCTAAGTTCATGCTTGTTATGTATCATGTCTATTTCACATCCATGTCTTTTGTCTCCATGTTTGGGTGCTGTAGCATAACTATTTCTTGCTCCAAAGATGCCATGTTGCAGTAAACTGCAATTTTGCTTTGCATGTCATTTGCAAACCGTGCATCCATTTCCGGTGATCTTTATATCGATTTCGACCGAAATCTTCCAATCTATCCAGTGGCTTACTTGGTTACCCAAGATGAGACCATTTCCATCATCTTCTCCTTAGGCTCAAGAGCTTCCTCATGCATACACACATCATACTTGCATCCCATGATATGACTTGCATCATGTTGATTGTGCATTGCACCGTGTTTGATATTGTGCCGGTGTTGTGTTATTGTGTTGGGTAGAGCCGGGAGCCGATTCGGAGTTCGAGGTTCCTTATGAGGCTGAGTTTGAGGAGCAAGGTTATGATCCATCCGTGGAATCAACATGCCAGATGACCATTCCCAGATATCACTTCTATCTTTGCCTATGCAAGATGTCTCGCTCTTTAGATATTGCCTCGATGCATATTCCTGTTTGTGAGCCCTCCTATTGTTGCGATGAAACTCTCTAACCACCTTCCAAGCAAACCATTGTTTGGCTAAGCACGCATCGCTCAGCCCCTCTTATAGCGTTGTTAGTTGTAGGTGAAGTTTTGAAGATTACTCCGTGATGAAGTTGTTGGGATATCACAATATATAACCTGTTAAACTAATCCACCTATATATTGGTAATGGGTGGAAGGCTAAGCCTTTCTGCTTGGTGTTTTGTTCCACTCATGCCACCCTAGGATCCGATAAACCGGTGTTATGTTCCTTGATTTTGTGTTCCTAAAACGGTTGGGGTTTATGGGCCCGCCTTGATAATTCGCTCTGTGTTAAAGCTTTTCCAGCAAGGCCCAACATTGGTTTTACATTTTCCTAATAACTAAAACTTGCATAGGGCGTTGCTAACCCTAGTTCTTAATTAACAACCCGGGCCAGTGCTCCTCATGAGTGTTGGTCCAAACTAGGCAGATTGCGGGGCCACCACGGGGAAACCCGAGGTCTGGTATACACCTGTAGGATGTCCCATCTAGTCATGGCCTGAGACGAGATACGCGCGGCTACTATCAGGGTGTTGGCACGCCGGGAGGTCTTGCTAGATTAGTTTTACCTTTGTTGAAATATCTTGAGCACGGGATTCCGAGAATACTCGGGTCATCCCACTTTGGAGTTGCGACTTCGCAGATCGTGAGCATGTGATGGGCTAAGTTGGGACACACCTGCAGGGTTTTTGACCTTTTGAAAGCCGTGTCCATGGTTATGTGGCAGATGGGAATTTGTTAATATCCGGTTGTAGATAACTTGACACCTTATTCAAGAATACACTACCTACGTGAGTAACCGTGATGGTCTCTTTCCGAAGGGCTTCGAGGACTGAACATGGTTGGGTTATGTTTGATCGTGAGAAGTTATGATTACTTCTTAATCAAGTTGGCGATTGTTGGCACTTGTTCTCTTCTCGCTCTAAACTGGCAAGCTAGTGCTTAGTGCTTGCTGCAACCCTTGTTTACAACCTTTCCACACCTAAGGCTTTGCTAGTTTTGATACCCGGGAAAGGGATTGCTGAGTCCTCCGTGGCTCACAGATTCAACACACACCAGATGCAGGTACCGTTGAGAACTATGCAGGAGAAGGTTCAGAGCTTTACTACGAGTTCAATGAAGAGCGTGGACGTTACTATGTGTCTTATCCCGACGATCAATAGTGGTTCTTACTAGGAGGATCCGGGCTTGTGTTATTAATGGTATCTTTTCGTTTGGATTACGTCCGTAGTCGGACCCTGATGTTCTTTGGATGATGTACGCTATTGTATTCATTCGTGTGACGTGGCGAGTGTAAGCCAACTATCATTTTACACTTTCATCCCTGAATTTTTACATGAGTTGTGCAAAGATACTATACAAGCACTCAGGTGGTCGGGTTTCTCCCACCCACCCAACCCAAACAATCAGTCCAAGCCTCAGTTTCAAGCTTCAAGATCAAGTGGTCCTTATCATCGGCCTCTGTCAGAAGTTACTTGCAACAAGTGTTCTTAGAAGGGTCATTATGCCAACAAGTGTCCCAACCCAAGGCGCCTTCCGCCTCCTCCACCTGTCAGCACTGCTATTGTCAAGCACAATCCCAAGGCAGCAAGAGTGAATCTGATGAATGCAGCTCAAGCAGAGAATTCTTCAGATGTGGTAATTGGTAATCTTCCAGTTAACCTTAAACCTGCTAAACTTTTGTTTGTTTCTGGTGCATCACATTCCTTCATGTCGTGTCCATTTGCATCTAAGCACAACATGGACACAGTGGCCTTACCTCAAAAGTTGCAAGTTATTTCTCTGGGTAAACACATGACTTCTAGTATGGTGGCTCCGGATATATCTATTCACATGGGTGATTATAGTTTTCTGGTTTCTCCGGTTATTCTCGGCAACTCCGACATTGATCTTATTCTTGGGATGGATTATCTCTCCAACCATGATGCAAACATTGATTATGCAAATAAGGAAGTCAAGCTTACTCATCCTGACGAAGACGTGATTATCTTCGCAGCTCGAGATAACACAATCAGGCTATTCTCTCTCAATGACAAGGGCGAGATTAATGCCATTTCTTAGATTCCGGTGGTTCATGTATATGAGGATGTATTCCCTGAAGAGCTTCCAGGCATGCCTCCCCACCGTCAAGTTGAATTCGTCATTGAACTTGAACCCGGTACTGAACCAACATGTCAGCGTCCGTACAAGCTTTCTCCCGATGAGTTGAGGGAGCTGAAGAAACAACTCGATGAGCAAGAATGTATGGGTCTAATCAGACCAAGTACTTCTCCGTGGGGCTGTGGTGTTCTATTTGTTATGAGATGATGTTTTGTCATGCTCTCAAGTGGCTATAAAATGTACCTGTCAGCATGTTATCAGCAAGTTTAGTTTTGCCCCGAGTATAGTTAGTGTTCTATGCATCCTATGAGCATGTTCTTGCCATGAGTAGCTTCTAAAATATGTTTTCTTATTGTTGGTTATATCAACTTGCCATGCTATGCTTTGAGTAGAGTTGCACAAGCTTGCAAACATGCCTACTAGTTGTAATTTCTGCCATGCCTTGTAATTTTCACTAAGTCTGAGAATTCTGTAAATTTATTGCAACTTGCGATGCTTGTTTAATTGTGTTCCAGCAAGGTTTTGGGTGTGCTCTAAGTTCATGCTTGTTATGTATCATGTCTATTTCACATCCATGTCTTTTGTCTCCATGTTTGGATGTTGTAGCATAATTATTTCTTGCTCCAGAGATGCCATGTTGTTGTAAACTGCAGTTTTGCTTGAATCTTGTTTCGCTTGTCATTTGCAAACCGTGCATCCGTTTCCGGTGATCTTTATATCGATTTCAACCGAAATCGTCCAATATATCCAGTGGCTTACTTGGTTAACCAAGATGAGGCCATTTCCATCACGGGGAAACCGGAGGTCTGGTATACACCTGTAGGATGTCCCATCCGGTCGTGGCCTGAGACGAGATACGTGCGGCTACTATCAGGGTGTCGGCACGCCGGGAGGTCTTGCTAGATTAGTTTTACCTTTGTCGAAATATCTTGAGCATGGGATTCCGAGAATACTCGGGTCTTCCCACTTTGGAGTTGCGACTCTGCATATCGTGAGCTTGTGATGGGCTAAGTTGGGACACCCCTGCAGGGTTTTGATCTTTCAAAAGCCATGCCCGCGGTTATGTGGCAGATGGGAATTTGTTAATATTCGGTTGTACATGACTTGACACCTTATTCATGAATACACTACCTGCGTGAGTAACCGTGATGGTCTCTTTTGAAGGGCTTCGGGAAGTGAACACGGTGGGGTTATGTTTGATCGTGAGTAGTTAGGATCACTTCTTGATCAACTTGGTGATCGTTGGCACTTGTTCTCTTCTCGCTCTAAACTCGTAAGCTAGTGCTTAGTGCTTGCTGGAACCCTTGTTTACAGCCTTTCCACACCTAAGGCTTTGCTACTTTTGATACCCAAGAACGGGATTGATGAGTCCTCTATGGCTCACAGATTCAACACACACCAGATGCAGGTACCGTTGAGAACTATGTAGGAGATGCTTTAGAGCTTTACTGGGAGTTCGATGAAGAGTGTGGACGTTACTATGTGTCTTATACCGACGATCAGTAGTGGTTCTTACTAGGAGGATCCGGGCTTGTGTTATTTATGGTACCTTTCGTTTGGATTTCGTCCGTAGTCGGACCCTGATGTTCTTTGGATGATGTATGCTATTGTATTCATTTGTGTGACGTGGCGAGTGCAAGCCAACTATCATTTTACACTTTCATCCCTGAGTTTTTACATGTGTTGTGCAAAGATACCATACTTGAGATCATTCTAGTATGCGTTTATGTCCTTAAGTCGTGCCTCGACACGTGGGGGACATAGCCGCATACTGGGCTTTACACATCCTCTCCGCCGAGCCATGCAGCACCGGACACCTCCGAACGTCGTCACCACGGTCGTCTTCTACCTTGGGCAACCGAGATCGCCGGCGCCTGTTCGTTGTCTACGGTGCCTCCCCGAGCCCGGTGAGCCCTCCACTGGAATCCCAGTGAGATTATCTGTCTTCCCCCTCACTCCTCGTGCTCTATTTTGCGCTCTAGCCACCGCCCCGCGAGTACCCGAAGCCGTCGTCCGCCATTGCCGACGAGCTCGACACTCTCGAGCTTCTCTGCTCGAACGCGTTGCACCATCGTGATCCTGGTGACATGAGGATGTCGTAGAGCCTACGCACGCAAGCAGTCAGGCACCCTAGCCTAGTTTTCATCGATGTCGTAGCTCTGGCCGCCGCCTTCGTCGTTGCTGCTGATACGTCTCCAACGTATCTATAATTTTTGATTGTTCCATGCTATTATATTATCCTTCTAGGATGTTTTATGGGCTTTATTATACACTTTTATATGATTTTTGGGACTAACCTATTAACCCAGAGCCAGTGCCAGATTCTGTTTTTTCCTTGTTTTTTAGTTCTACAGAAAAGGAATATCAAACGAAGTCCAATTGACGTGCCAATTTTTTGTGATTTTTTTGGACCAAAAGAAGCCCCCGAAGTAAAAGAGTTGGGCCAGGAGAGCCACGGGCTGCCCACGAGGGTGGGGGGGCGCGCCCACTCCAGGTGGGCGTGTGCCCCTGTCTCGTGGACATCCCGGAGGCCCCCCTGACTTGTGCCCTACGCCAAAAAATCCTATAAA
This sequence comes from Secale cereale, assembly GCA_902687465.1. Lineage (NCBI taxonomy): Eukaryota > Viridiplantae > Streptophyta > Magnoliopsida > Poales > Poaceae > Secale > Secale cereale. The sequence goes on from LR738712.1 coordinate 478,110,084, forward strand.
TACTGAAACCTCCGAAAATTAACCTAGATCGGGAGTTCCACCGCCAAAAGCCTCTGTAGCCACCAAAAACCAATCTAGACCCATTCTGGCACCCTGCCGGAGGGGGGATCCCTCTACGGTGGCCATCTTCATCATCCCGGCGCTCTCCATGACGAGCAGGGAGTAGTCCACCCTCGGGGCTGAGGGTATGTACCAGTAGCTATGTGTTTGATCTCTCTCTCTCTCTCTCGTGTTCTTGAGATGGCACAATCTTGATGTATCGCGAGCTTCGCTATTATAGTTGGATCTTATGATGTTTCTCCCCCTCTACTCTCTTGTAATGGATTTAGTTTTCCCTTTGAAGTTATTTTATCGGATTGAGTCTTTGAGGATTTGAGAACACTTGATGTATGTCTTGCATGTGTTTATCTGTGGTGACAATGGGATATCATGTGATTCACTTGATGTATGTTTTGGTGATCAACTTGCGGGTTCCGTGACCTTGGGAATCTATGCATAGGGGTTGGCACACGTTTTCGTCTTGACTCTCCGGTAGAAACTTTGGGGCACTCTTTGAAGTTCTATGTGTTGGTTGAATAGATGAATCTGAGATTGTGTGATGCATATCGTATAATCATGCCCACGATACTTGAGGTCACAATGGAGTATCTAGGTGACATTAGGGTTTTGGTTGATTTCTGTCTTAAGGTGTTATTCTAGTATGAACTCTATGATAGATTGAACGTTACTACGGACTCTTGAATAGATCGATCATAAAGAATAACTTTGATGTGGTTTCGTACCCTACCATAATCTCTTCGTTTGTTCTCCGCTTTTAGTTACTTTGGAGTGACTCTTTGTTGCATGTTGAGGGCTAGTAATATGATCCAATTATGTTATCCTTGTTAAGAGAACTTCCACTAGTGAAAGTATGAACCATAGGCCTTGTCTCCTATCATTGCAACACCATTTATGCTCACTTTTATCTTTAGTTACCTTGCTGTTTTTATATTTTCAGATTACAAAAACCTATATCTACCATACATATTGCACTTGTATCACCATCTCTTCGCCGAACTAGTGCACCTATACAATTTACCATTGTATTGGGTGTGTTGGGGACACAAGAGACTCTTTGTTATTTGGTTGCAGGGTTGTTTGAGAGAGACCATCTCCATCCTACGCCTCCTATGGATTGATAAACCTTAGGTCATCCACTTGAGGGAAATTTGCTACTGTCCTACAAACCTCTGCACTTGGAGGCCCAACAAGGTCTACAAGAAGAAGGTTGTGTAGTAGACATCAAGCTCTTTTCTGGCGCCGTTGCCGGGGAGGTTAGTGCTTGAAGGTATATCTTTAGATCTTGCAATCGAATCTTTTAGTTTCTTGTTTTATCACTAGTTTAGTTTATAAAAGAAAACTACAAAAAATGGAATTGAGGTTACCACATATGCTTCATCTTTTTAATATCTTTCATGAAAATTATGGAAAGGAAAATTGTGCTCAGGTACTAGAAGAAGAATTACATAGAATGCTTGGCACTAAAGACTTGAATGATGAGCATGCTTGCAATATTGTTAGTGTGAATTCTTTGAATATCCATAGTACTAATGATGATTGCACTAGTCATGATGAAAATATCTCTTATAAGCATGTTGATTTTTGTGGAGTGCATAGAGTTTGCAAGTACATACCAAATAGGGAAGATAGATTTTGCAAGAGGCATAAGTATTTAGAAACTAAATGGTTGCTACAGATGCTAGATGATTGTGCTGAAAATTTAAAATTTCTTAGCCGTACTTGTGAACTTTGCAATGAACGTGGTCATTTCATTACCCAATGTGAATTGTTTCATGATCGAATTGTGTCCAAAAATTGTCATGACTTGATCTCCCTTGCACATCATAGTGAACTTATCTTGGTTTTGGGTTACAAAGAAATCAAATGTAGAACTAAGCATCTTCCAGGATTTTCCCTTGATAAACTTCTTGATTTTGATATAGAGAAATTTATATGTATTTTTGTATTGAAAATCCTTATATTGCCAATTACCTTAAGACAAGAAAACAAATAGGAGATGAAGCGAATACTAATGAAAGGGAAGAGATTTCCCAATATCCTCCTATTATTTCTTATGATGAATTAGGTAACGAGGAGGAGCCTCCTATTCTACCAATCTCGTTAATAACGAGCTCCAAAAAGAAGATTAAACCCATACTTAATGTGAAGCAGAAAAAGAAAAGACGGAGAAGCAAAGACAAAAAGGTATCCCTCCCAAATGATGTTGCTTCCATTACTCATTGTGATGATGATAATTGCTATACTATCAGTGCTATCCATACTATGTTTAATGAGAATGATATATTTGAGAATTTATTTGCTACAATTAATGTTTGTCCCAAGCTTGGGGAGCCTCCCAAGTTTTGATGAGCAAAGTTATTATGATGAAAGCATGCCTCCTATTTATGATGATTATTGTGATGACACTTATTCTATAAAATGTAGTGATGGTTATATTTATCCAACTTGCCATGATTATGATTACCCCTTTTCTGAACATTACTCTTTTAATGTGGAGATAATCTATAGTATTCAAGTCTCTTATGATACTCCCACTATTCCGAACGAGAAGAATTTTGCTTATGTGGAGAGTAATAAAATTTATATGCTTGGGGATCATGAAAAAACTGCTTTATGTGCTGGTTATATTGTTGAATTCATTCATGATGCTATTGAAAATTATTATGAGAGGGGATCATATGCTTGTAGGAATTACAATAATATCAAGTTTCCTCTCTATGTGCTTGAAGTTTTGAAGCTATGCCTGGTTTCCCTTCCTATGCTAGTTGATTATTGCTCCTATAAATTGTTTGATTACAAAATCCCTATGCATAGGAAGTGGGTTAGACTTAAATGTGCTAGTCATATTCTTCGTGATGCTCCCTTTATGTTTCAATCCTTATCTTTTATGCGAGCATCATTGAAATCATCATGCCTCGCTAGGGGCGTTAAGCGATAGCGCTTGTTGGGAGGCAACCCATCTTTACTTTATTTTCTTTGATTTTGCTTCTGTTTAGGAATAAATATTTCATCTAGCTTCTGTTTAGATGTGGTTTTGTGTTTTAATTAGTGTTTGTGCCAAGTAGAACCTTTGGGAAGACTTGTGTGAAGTTTATATGATCATCTGTGAAAAAACAGAATCGTTAGCGCTCGCTAGGATGGTCACCAGATTTGGCTGGAGTGTGCTATTTAGTTGATTCTTTTTGCAGATGATTAATATACAAATTCCTCGCGTATACCAATTTATTTCAATTTTTTGGAGTTACAGAAGTATGCAAAAACTGCGGATTACTACACATTGTTCTGTTTTAGACAGATTCTGTTTTTCGTCTGTTGTTTGCTTATTTCAGTGCATCTATGAGTAGTATTGGGAGCCGCTGCCGCCGCTGCCGCTCCTCGCCGCCACCACCCCGCAGCCGCCGCCGCCCACCGCCGCCGGCAGTTCTCGACGAGGTAGCCGCCGCCCGGTTTTCTTTTAGAAAACCGTTGTTTTTTTAGAACCCTAGTCATTTTTTTAGAATCGGTTTATTAGATCGGTTTTCTGTTTTTATTCTCTGGTTTAGTTAAGTAGTAAACGTTCACCCGTTCGTTCGTTCTAACGAACGAATTCGTCGTTTAGTCTCAGCAGACGAACGTCAGTTCGTTAAGCTGTTTAGATTTCTTTTTCGCAGTTATTTTCTGATCACGGTCTCTGATCCGATCTTCGTTTTAGTTTATCTTTTCGCTCGTTTATCGGAATCAGGTGATTCAAGCGCCTGGAGTTTCATCTCGAAATTCTCTTTCCGTTTAACCTAGTCGCTCAAGCATTTGCCTCAGCTAATTTTGGACTTAGATCCAGATTGGTTCGGTAGTTGTTTCTCTTTCGCCGATTGTCTTTCGTTGCTTTTTCTTTTGTCGTTCCTTTTGCAAACCGGAGTTCTTAAGTTGAAATTTCTGGTTAGATCTCTTATTTGAGTTTTACCCGTGCATTAGTTAAGTACTTATTGTGTGCTTGTTTGTTTGCGATAGAGTACCCGGAGTGCGCCGCTTGCTACTTTGAATCTCTAGGTTTTGCGGATCATCAGCAAGGCAAGTAACACATTGATCATACTTTCCAATTACCCAGTTTTCATTGCATTAGTCAACCCCTCACACATTGCATGAGTAGGATCAATTAATTTGTGGGATTGGGAAGTAGATTGAGGTAGTACCTATTACCTGCATTACATTCAAACCTTTGGGAGTTACTTCTACGTTTGTTGTTAGGACATGCTATGCTCGTAGACGTGGATTGGATGAGTGTATCGATCACAGATGTGAGTTTGTTAATTAATGGTTCAACTTAAGGTGGCAACTTTAATACACATCTGGGTGGATTGAGGCGTCTGGGTATTCCAGGGATTGCCTGTTTTTCTTCGGACCGCCACCCAGGCTCAAAGGGATCATGAGATTATTCATACTAGAAACTTCCGTGTGCAGCCACAATGCTATTATGGGCTCTAGCATAGTATGAGTAAGTCGTGCGAACTATTACAGTGGTGGACTAGCAGATGTAGGGGATGTAGGTTGGTATGGTCCACCCGGGCGTAAGGGCTAGTGCTTCTGAAAGACTGTGTCTCGATCATCCGTTTCTCAAACATCAGGCAGTGCGAGAAATCTAACGGAGGAGATCGGGTCTTGTGGGAAAAAGTGCACAAACCTCTGCAGAGTGTACAAACTGATCATGATTAGCCGTGTCCCTGGCTACGGACGTCTTGAGTATCTAGTACTTGGATATCATGTGAATCTCATCATGTTACTTTAAAATAATTTTGTTGGGTTTGATGATGAACTTTAATTGGGGTTGAGAGGATGTTTATCTTCTTGACGATGTTTCAACTACCATGATAGTTAACTAAAATGTATTCCTTTGAAGTAGGGAAAAACTGGCTTTACACAAAAACTGTAACCATAGAGCTTTCCACCAGCCATATTGCATATAGTATAGCTTTACTTTCATCTGCTCTCTTGTGTTACTTTGCCAGCATATTCCATGTGCTGACCCGTTTTCGGGCTGCAACGTTTCATGATGCAGACTTTTCAGACGACGAGTAAGATGCCTTTTAGGTCGTGGTTCTATACTCAGTGATGCCGTTGGATTTGATGGACTCACTTATCTTCCAAGCCTTCCACTGCTATCGTGTTAGATGGCCTTCAGCCATTTTTATTGTAATAAGTTCATCGTTGGAACTATCGATGTAATAAGTGTGTGACTGCTACTCTGTTATAAATCCTTCAAGTACTGTGCGTGTCAGCATTACTGATCCAGGGATGACACTGATGCACAGAGATCAGACTGTTTGAGGTCTGGTCGCTACAAGATGGTATCAGAGCACACGCTGACTGTAGGACGCGACCACTAAGTTAAGCCCTAGAGCACTATTCACTCTTCTCTTTTCTGACTCCTCATCTTTTCTACTCTTTTAGGATGGTGGATGCAAAGAACAAGTTCATGCAACCGTATGATGATACACCATTTGGACGACACCTGAAGGAAGTCACCAGATATCTAAACATTGGACTATCAAGTTTCACCGGAACCTACAATGCCACTCTACCTGAGGAGGAGCGTTGGTTGATTCAAGCTCAAGTTCCAGGAAGGACGTTCAAGCCCGTCACCACACTCATAGCATTTTCTTTTAATGCGCCTACATGGCGCCTAGGCAGAAGCATGGTAGCCCACATCGCTATGGGAAGGATTGGAGAAGTCTACAAGCAGGAACTAAAGGACACCATCTACCAGATTTGTGGATGCCGATATGAGAATTGGGATATGATCAGCACCCGGAAGGATAGATCCATTGCAGCCTTCATCCAGGAGTTGAACCATCACATTCATCGCCAGGAGCACCAGATGTGTGCAGGGATGATAGATTTGAAGAAAGCCCTAAATAGGAATTTGGAACTAGAGGAAGAACTCAAGTCTACACGCGACGGATACGAGGAGGAGATGCTAATACTTGTGGAGAAGAATGATGACTTGACATGGAAGTTAGGTATACTCATGGGAGAAGAAGACGAGGAAGAAGAACCCAAGGAGATTCCACCGGAAGACTACATTATCATCGACGACACGGATTCGGAACCCGATGATAGCAAAGACAAAGACTATGAAGATGAAGCTGGAGCAGATATCATGGAATCCTCTGTCGATCAAAACTTCTAGAAGACCTTCCCTTGACTAATAGTTTTTCCATTTAGTAAACTTAGAGCACTTTTGTAACAATTAGATCCGTGTAAGCCCTTGTTTGAAATTGATTTTGGTGTGATGAATTGTGTGTTTGCCTCATGTGCATATGGGTAGTGATTTTCCCCTATACCTCTTTTTTCTATTCTAATCTCTTCCCTCTACACCCATCAGATGCCTCCAAGACGTGAGCCCGGATTTGAGTTTCCCCCTGAGCTCACTCAGTTGATCCAGTAGCAGAACACCCTGATGCAACTTCTTGTCCAGAATACTCAGAACAACCAGAACAACAACAACAACAACCCTCCACCACCACCCCCGTGGACAACCTGACACGTTTCTTAAGGTTGCAACCACCAGTGTTTGCTAGCAGCATCGAACCACTAGTGGCTGATGACTGGCTACGCATGATTGGAAGGGATTTGACCACCGCCAATTGCTCGGATGCTGAGAAGGTGCGATTTGCCGCACACCAGTTGTCTGGACCAGCCGCAGCATGGTGGGAGAATTACACAGCCACTTACCCCATAGCCAATGTGACTTGGGATCAGTTTCAGCAAGCTTTTCGTATCGCCCATGTCTCAACTGGAGCTATGAGTATGAAGAAGCAGGATTTTCGTAACTTGCGCCAAGGCAACCGTACTGTGGCTCAGTACGTGGATGAGTTTAGTACTCTATCTCGTTATGCCCCAGATGATGTGGCCACAGATGCCGCTAAGCAGGAGAGATTCATGGAAGGGCTGAATGATGAGATGAGTGTACAGTTGATGGTGGCAACTTTCAATAACTACCAGGAGCTGGTTGATCACGCCCTAATGATTGAAAGGAAGCATCAACAGATTGAAAGTCGCAAGAGGAAGTATGGGCAAGGAAAGTATAACTCTGGAGCATAGCAGAAGCCCCGTTTTACCCCTAAAACGGTAGGACAGTTCCAACATACCCATGGAGGAGGTAGCTCGCACAATCACAATGGACCTAAGAATGGAAATGGGAATGGAGCAAATGGTAACCAGAACCGCCTTACACCATCCACACCCACCAAGAAGGATTTCAGTCATATCACTTGTTTCAAGTGCGGGAAGAATGGACACTATGCCACTGACTGCCCGGAAGCTAAGAATGGGAACGGCAATGGAAGCGCCACGAAGAAGCCCAACCCCTTCAACAAAGGACAAGTGAATCATGTTAGAGTGGAGGAGGTTGAAGCTCAGCCAGATGCAGTAATAGGTAAGTTTTTAGTTAAGTCCTTTACTGCACTCGTTCTTTTCGATACTGGTGCATCGCATTCATACATTTCAAGGGGATTTGTGGATAAGTATAAGCTGCCAACCCAAGCCCTTAGATCGCCCATGTTAGTAACCTCACCAGGAGCGGAGTATATGGCTAAGTTATGGTGTGATCAGTTGCCATTGAGGATTGGTAACTACATTTTCCCTTCGGACCTAATAGTATTGGAATCTCAAGGATTGGATGTGATATTAGGCATGGATTGGTTAAGGATGGAAATGGGCCGGGTTTGGATCGGGTTGAACAATATCAAATCCATATCCATATCCATGAAGATAGTCTCTATCCGCCCATGAAAAACCCCATGGGCGAAAAATTGTGTCCATGTCCAAACCCGATGGATATCCATATCCGTTGGATATCCATGGTGTCCTCCCAAGACATATACATAAGACACAACACAACATCCACATAAGTTGTTGCACCCATGCATCAATGCGCATGTGAAAAAGTAGAGACGGAGGGGTCGAGGGGATACTTAGTTGAGTTGTCATAGGCTAGTAGTGCTGGAGCTCCACCATACATGGAGATATCGGCTGAGGCTAGTCATAGTGGGAAGTTACTTATACTAGTGTAATGCATACAACACTAGTCTAAGTTACTACCTTCATAGTGCAAACATAGTACTAGTGTCATATCTGGCTTCATTTAATAGCTTGTAGACTCATCCTATCTTGGAAAGCGCTATGCTACAGTAACATTTTATGTTACCACCTCGCATTAAATACTTACTACCTCTCATTAACACATTATGTTACTTGCGTTACTCTTACTATGACTAGACTGACAGTGTCGACCATCTCTTGGGATGCAGGAGTAGTAAGAAGAGGAGACGGGAATGATACTTAATGATGAGCTATTTAACAACGACATAAAAGATCAGAAGGAGGCTGAAGTAATATTAAGGCGGGGATTGAATGTCAACTAATAAAAGTTATGGTGGGGATTGTGCAATTTGCTTTGAATGTTTTGGATTATAATGGGTGAAATTATAGTGGGACATGTGACTGTGGGGTACGGATAGCAGAATATTGACATTAAGTCATACTATCGGGTTGGGTTTGGATATATCCATGGGTACAAGATTATATACATGCCCTACCCACGAGTAATTGGGCCGGGTTTGGGTGGCGCCCATGGTCACAAAAGCATATCTAGACCCTATCCATGCGGGTCGGATATCCATGGGTATCCATGTCCATGGATAAAATTGCCATCCTTAGGATTGGTTATCTAAGTATGAAGGGAATATTGAATGTGCCAGTAAGTCCATTTTGCTTACTACACCAGAAGGGAGAAGGATCAAGTATGTATCCCGGCATGAGCCGAAGAGGAACAGATTAAATTCACTATCAGGAGTTGTTCAGGAGGAAGTACCAGTGGTGAAGAATTTCCCTGACGTATTTCTAGAAGAACTGCCAGGAATGCCACCTGATAGAGATATAGAGTTCTTGATTGAGCTTTTGCCAGGCACCGGGCCAATTTCTAAGAGACCATATAGGATGCCAGCAAAGGATTTGGAGGAGATTAAGAAGCGGATTAAGGAGTTACTGGATAAAGGATTCATACGCCCAAGTTCTTTGCCTTGGGGTTCGCCAGTACTTCTAGTAGAGAAGAAGGATGGATTGTTAAGAATGGTTGTTGATTACCGAGGGTTGAACAAAGTAACAATCAAGAACAAGTACCCACTGCCGATGATCAATGATCTATTTGATAGATTGCAAGGAGCTAAGGTATTTTCCAAGATCGATCTGCGATCAGGGTACCATCAATTGAAGATCCGAGAGCAGGATATACCTAAGATGGCCTTTACCACCAGGTATGGGTTGTACGAGTATACCGTTATGTCTTTTGGTCTGACTAACGCACCGGCATACTTTATGAACCTGATGAACAAAGTGTTTATGGAGTATTTGGATAAGTTCGTCGTAGTGTTCATAGATGATATATTGATCTTCTCGAAGGATGAAGAGGAGCATGCAGAGCATTTGCATTTGGTATTGGAGAAGCTCCGAGAACATTAGTTATATGCCAAGTTTAGCAAATGTGAATTTTGGTTGAAGGAAGTCAGATTCCTCGGACACGTTATATCTGGAGAAGGAATAGCAGTAGATCCCGCCAAGGTGGACACTGTGACCCATTGGGAAGCACCGACAACAGTTGGAGAGATCCGAAGTTTTCTTGGACTTGCAGGATACTACCGGAGATTTATCGAGAATTTCTCACGGATTGCAAAGCCAATGATGGAGTTGTTAAAGAAGGACACCAAGTTCAGTTGGACAGAAGAGTGTGAGGCCAGTTTCCAGGAATTAAAGAAACGTTTGGTCTCATCACCTATGTTGATTCTGCCAGATCAACATAAAGATTATGAGGTGTACTGCGATGCTTCACGTCGAGGACTTGGAGCAGCTATTATGCAGGAAAGGAGAGTTGTTTCGTATGCTTCACGACAACTGAAACCTCATGAGTTGAATTATGCCACTCATGATTTGGAGTTAGCAGCCGTAGTGCATGCTTTGAAGACGTGGAGACACTTTCTCATTGGAAACCATTGTGAAGTATATACGGATCACAAGAGTTTGAAGTATATATTCACTCAGAAGGAGTTGAATCTCAGGCAAAGGAGATGGCTGGAACTCATTAAGGACTATGACATGAGATTGCATTATCATCCCGGAAAGGCTAACGTAGTAGTCGATGCGCTAAGCCGTAAGAGCCATGTGAATACCCTAATGACGGAAGAATTCCCAAGGGAGTTAGCCGAGGACTTACGAGAACTACGTTTGGAGATAGTTCCGAGAGGCTACATAGCAACACTAGAAATCCAGTCTACCCTGATGGATAAAATCAGAGAAGCTCAGAAAACTGACGAGGAGGTTGCCTCTATAAAGGAGAGGATGAACGAAGGAAAGGCTAAAGGATTTCGTGAGGATGAACACGACACTTTATGGTTTGAGGACCGCATTTATGTGCCTAATGACCCGGAGATCAGGAAGTTGATTCTACAGGAGGCCCATGATTCACCATACTCGATTCACCCAGGAAATACTAAGATGTATTTGGATTTGAAGGACATTTTCTGGTGGACCGGTATGAAGAAGGATATTGCGGAGTATGTAGCAGTTTGTGATGTATGTCAGAGAGTGAAGGCAGAACATCAGAAGCTGGCAGGATTGTTACAACCATTGCCAATACCCGAATGGAAGTGGGACAAGCTAGGCATGGATTTTATTATGGGATTACCCAGAACTCGTTCTGGCTATGACTCGATTTGGGTCGTAGTCGATCGTTTAACAAAGGTAGCTCATTTCATCCCCGTAAAGACTACCTATACCAGTGCAAAGTTGGCAAAGATATACATGACCCGAATTGTATGTCTGCATGGAGTTCCGAGGAGCATCGTATGAGATAGAGGAACCCAGTTTACCTCAAAGTTCTGGAATCAGTTACATGAAACTTTGGGTACCAGGTTAGAGTTTAGTACCGCTTTTCACCCGCAGACAGATGGACAGACTAAAAGAGTCAATCAGATTTTGGAGGATATGCTGAGAGCCTGTGCACTAGATTATGGATCTAGTTGGGACGACAATTTGTCGTATGCCGAGTTTTCTTACAACAACAGTTATCAATCCAGTTTGAAGATGGCCCCTTTCGAAGCTTTATACGGAAGGAGGTGTAGGACTCCGTTGTCGTGGGACGAAGTTGGAGACCGACAGTTGTTTGGACCAGATTTGATAAAAGAGTCTGAGGAGAAGGTGAAGTTGATTAGAGATAGACTGAAGGTGGCTCAGTCCAGGCAGAAAAGTTATGCAGACTCGAAGCGTAAGGAGATAATCTATGAGATCGGAGACAGAGCATACTTGAGAGTATCGCCTCTGCGAGGAGTCAAACATTTCGGAGTTAAAGGAAAGTTAGCCCCGAGATTTGTGGGACCTTACCGTGTTTTGGAACGCATGGGAGAGGTTGCCTATAAGTTGGAATTGCCCGAAGGATTGTCAGGAGTGCACGACGTGTTTCACGTTTCGCAGCTTAAGAAGTGCCATGCGGAGATGGCCGATATACCACTTAGAGACACAGTACCCTGGAAGCGATTCAGTTGGACAGTGATCTGACCTACGAGGAGAAGCCTGTTAAGATCCTCGAATTCTCGAGCAGAGTTACCCGCAACAAGGTTATCAAGTTTTGCAAGGTTTAGTGGAGTCACCACACCGAGGAAGAAGCCACCTGGGAACGAGAAGATGATCTACGCAAGGACCACCCTCACCTATTTTCTAGCCAACCCGAATCTCGAGGGCGAGATTCATCTTAAGGGGGGTAGGTTTGTAACATCCCAAATTTTCAATTTGGAATGTTATACATTAGATCATTATGCATATCATATTTTCTTGCTTTTGGTGATCCGAGAAAATCCTAAGCAACTCAAGGACCCTCGGAGAGAGTTGGGGATTTCTAAATTTTCATATTTGAGGTTCCTCAAATTTTGAAAATAGGATCCTTTGATTTTATTTATTTTTTCTTCAAGTATTTCTATCATAAAGATATGAGAGAGGGAGTAAAATGACTCTCCCAAAATAAAGAAATACGGAAGATTTAATAAAAAGATCAAATAAGTTTTATTTGGATTTTATTTGAATTAGGAAAAATTGCATGTTTTCAAAAAATGCGTTTTAGTGCCAAGAAAATGTCCATCTCGTTCTAAATATTTTATTTAGACGGTGAAAATTTGTTTTGGCAATTTCTAGATTTTATTTTATTTTCTAGAGTTATTTTTAGCGCCGGCGTATATATATAAAAAAATATAGGGGGACCGACCCGACTGGGCCGAAGCCCAGCCGAGCAGGCCCGCCGCCGCCTTCCCCGCGTCGCCGCCGTGGCCGCATCGGACTCCACCGCCGACCGCCATGGCCTTGCCCCCTCCCCAAGCTAGCACCCCCCCTCCTATATAAAGCTA
>LR738712.1:478122717-478214399 GCA_902687465.1 Secale cereale
CGCCGCCGCACCCCGCCCCTCGCCGCAAGCCACCGCCGCCGCGACGTCAGCCCCGCCGCCGCGCACCGCACGCCGCCACCACTGCCACCCCTTGCCGCCAGCCACTACGCTGAGCCGCCGCCGCCGCTGCCGCCCCTCGCCGCCACCACCCCGCAGCCGCCGCCGCCCCCGCCGGCAGTTCTCGACGAGGTAGCCGCCGCCCGGTTTTCTTTTAGAAAACCGTTGGTTTTTTTTAGAACCCTAGTCATTTTTTTAAGAATCGGTTTTATTAGATCGGTTTTCGGTTTTTATTCTCTGGTTTAGTTAAGTAGTAAATGTTCACCCGTTCGTTTGTTCTAACGAACGAATTCGTCGTTTAGTCTTAGCTGACGAACGTCCGTTCGTTAAGCTGTTTAGATTTCTTTTTCGCAGTTATTTTCTGATCGCGGTCACTCATCTGATCTTCGTTTTAGTTTATCTTTTTGCTCGTTTATCGGAATCAGGTGATTCAAGCACCTGGAGTTTCATCTCGAAATTCTCTTTCTGTTTAACCTAGTCGCTCAAGCGTTTGCCTCAGCTAATTTTGGACTTAGATCCAGATTGGTTCGGTAGTTGTTTCTCTTTCGCCGATTGTCTTTCGTTGCTTTTTCTTTTGCCGTTTCTTTTGCAAACCGGAGTTCTTAAGTTGAACTTTCTGGTTAGATCTCTTATTTGAGTTTTACCCGTGCATTAGTTAAGTACTTATTGTGTGATTGTTTGTTTGCGATAGAGTACCCGGAGTGCGCCGCTTGCTACTTTGAATCTCTAGGTTTTGGGGATCATCAGCAAGGCAAGTAACACTTTGATCATACTTTCCAATTACCCAGTTTTCATTGCATTAGTCAACCCCTCACACATTGCATGAGTAGGATCAATTAATTTGTGGGATTGGGAAGTAGATTGAGGTAGTACCTATTACCTGCATTACATTCAAACCTTTGGGAGTTACTTCTACGTTTGCTGTTAGGACATACTATGCTCGTAGACGTGGATTGGGTGAGTGTATCCATGACAGATGTGAGTTTGTTAATTAATGGTTCAACTTAAGGTGGCAACTTTAATACACATCTAGGTGGATTGAGGCATCTGGGTATTCCAGGGATTGCCTATTTTTCTTCGGACCGCCACCCAGGCTCAAAGGGATCATGAGATTATTCATACTAGAAACTTCCGTGTGCAGCCACAATGCTATTATGGGCTCTAGCATAGTATGAGTAATTCGTGCGAACTCTTACAGTGGTGGACTAGCAGATGTAGGGGATGTAGGTTGGTACGGTCCACCCGGGAGTAAGGGCTAGTGCTTCTGAAAGACTGTGTCTCGATCATCCGTTTCTCAAACATCAGGCAGTGCGAGAAATCTAACGGACGAGATCGGGTCTTGTGGGAAAAAGTGCACAAACCTCTGTAGAGCGTACAAACTGATCATGATTAGCCGTGTCCCCAGTTATCGACGTCTTGAGTATCTAGTACTTGGATATCATGTGAATCTCATCATGTTACTTTAAAATAATTTTGTTGGGTTTGATGATGAACTTTAATTGGGGTTGAGAGGATGTTTATCTTCTCGACGATGTTTCAACTACCATGATAGTTAACTAAAATTTATTCCTTTGAAGTAGGGAAAAACTGGCTTTACGCAAAAATTGTAACCATATAGATTTCCACCAGCCATATTGCATATAGTATAGCTTTACTTTCATCTGCTCTCTTGTGTTACTTTGCCAGCATATTCCATGTGCTGACCCGTTTTCGGGCTGCAACGTTTCATGTTGCAGACTTTTCAGACGACGAGTAAGATGCCTTTTAGGTCGTGGTTCTATACTCAGTGATGCTGTTGGAGTTGATGGACTCACTTATCTTGCAAGCCTTCCGTTGTTATCGTGTTAGATGGCCTTCAGCCATTTTTATTGTAATAAGTTCATCGTTGGAACTATCGATGTAATAAGTGTGTGACTGCTACTCTGTTATAAATCCTTCAAGTATTGTGTGTGTCAGCATTACTGATCCAGGGATGACACTGATGCACAGAGATCAGACTGTTTGAGGTCTGGTCGCTACAACTAGTCAAGACGAAAATATCTCTTATAAGCATGTTGATTTTTGTGGAGTGCATAGAGTTTGCAAGTACATAACAAATAGGGAAGATAGATTTTGCACTAGTCATGATCATGCATCATATTGTCGCATTGCATTGATTGAGATCTTTCTCAGTTTGCCAGTTTTGTTCCCTCTCAGTGGACGTAGCTCCGACGATGAGTTCGATGACACCGATGAAGAGTATTACTATCTTCAGAAGTGTCAGGCAAGCAAACCCCCCTTTTTCATTCTGATACAATCCCACTCTCTCGTTTCTGCTCTCTCTTACTGCATTTGGACAACAATGCTTCAACTGTTACCTTGCTGCGGTAGTTGAACCCCTTTCCTCTGCATGACATGTCATTGCCACAGTAAATAGTTGAAACCCACTAGCATGAGTAGGAGTTGTTTGAGCCATGTTGTGCCTACTCATCCATGCTTGCTTGTTATGCCTGCTATTGCTAAGAGTTGTGTCAAGTCTAATTCATCGGGTATGAATTGGAATGTGGTGAACATGTCCTACTATTGAGAGCTAAGTGTGTGAACACGATTTGGTAAAGGTAGCGGTGAGAGGCCATGTAGGAGTACATGGTGGGTTGTCTCATTGAAACCGTCCTCAGGAACTGAGTTCTGTGTTTGTGATCCATGAACAGCTACTACCACACATTGGGCTCCGGGCGCTCCAAGCTCTCTCGACTTATTAACTGCCCTTGTCCTCTGTCCAGGGGTTGTAATTAGTTTCTGGTGTTTGTAGTATACTGGAGGCCGCGCGCAGCGCTGACCCTCGGGGTGGGCTGTGATGCGGCAGGTACGTGGCACGGTGTACTGAGTTGCCCGTTTGATGTCTCGGGAACCCTGTACACATCGTTAGGGGCCGTGAGCGACACCCCGGCCGGATCTCCTTGCGGATGGAACCCAAATAGGCGATAAACCTGGACTAGAGACTTGTGTGGTTTGTTAGGTCATGGCCGACACCCTCGCCAGGCTTCTGCATGAAGGTTGCCGAGATACATGATGTGTACATGGCGGTAAGTGGCGAGAGCGTGTGTGAAAAAGTACACCCCTGCAGGGTTATAACTGATCTATTCGAATAGTCGTGTCCGCGGTAAAGGACTTCTGGGTTACCTGTACAGTTCATAGACAAGTGAAAGTGGATACTCTAAAATGCGCAAGATAAGCGTGAGTGCTATGGATGGCCTTCTCGTAGGGAGATGGGAGCGGGCCCATAGTGGTGTATTGATTGGTGAATATGTGGACTCGTGTCCGCTACCTCAAAAGATTTACTTGCAGTCGTAGTTCAGGATAGCCACTGAGTCAAAGTTGGCTTGTTGTTGTTAAACTCCACCATCCCTTTGTTGATAGAGTTGCATATGTAGCTAATTCTGATGTAAGTCTTGGTGGGTACATTTGTACTCACATTTACTTAATTTATGTTTTGCGGAGAGACTTCAGTCTCGCTAGTAGTTCCGCGTGGACTTCGAAGTTTAGCTTGTTACTTCAGCTACGATCTTGTACCCTTGGGGGTCTTGTAGATAGTCAAGCTTGATAGCCTTCTTCCTTTTTAGATGTCTATACTCACACATGTTTACATGTTTATGCTTTCGTTGCCTGTATGCTCTGTATGTCGGGTCATGAGACCCACTGCTTGTAATAAATGCTATGATGGATCTTCTGGGCCTTATCTATATGAGATGTTGAGTTATGTTGTGATGCCATGTTGTACAACACATACTTGCATGTTATGCGTACGTGTAATGTGTATTGCTATGTGTGGGATCCGACACCTAGTTGTTTACCCTTGGTAGCCTATCTTATGGGGAAATGCCTCCTGGTGCTTCCACTAAGCCTTGGTAGCTTGCTACTACTCCGGAACACTTAGGCTGGCCGGCATGTGTCCTTCTTCATTACGGTGTCTGTCCCTTCAGGGAAATGTCACGCATTGCTCCTTTAAGTCCATGTAGCTTGCTACGATTTGGGTTCATACATTGATGACTGACACGTTCGTTGCTAGGTCATGTGTGCTTGTCCCTATAATTTAGCACCAATTTTGGTTTACAACTAGTCATGTTGGCCCGGGTTCTCCGTCATATGGATGCTAGTGACACTATCATATACGTGAGCCAAAATACGCAAATGGTCCCGGGCCAGGTAAGGTGGCACCCGTGGGGATACCGTGCGTGAGGCCGCAAAGTGATATGATATGTTACATGCTAGATCGGTGTGACTTAGGATCGGGGTCCTGACAACTTTGGTATCAGAGCCTGACTGCCTGTAGGATTACCAAGCCAAACTGGTCGAAGTCGAGTCTACAAATTCTTTAGTTATATAAGGGAATTGATTGTGGAAGGGAACATAAGGCTCTTTTTATTCCTTTACCCTATGCCCTTCTGTTCTGAGTCATCCTCTCCTTTTCTACGGGGATTAAGAACAAGGATTCACATTTTATTTATCAGGATCACTTTAATGATGGATTCAACCCTCAGTTCAGCTCCTACTACTTCTGTATGTTGACAGTTGATCTCAGAACCTTGATATTGCGATGTTAAGTGGTTATGCCACAATTTTGGCAGGATGTCTCGAATCTTTTTCGAGCATTTACAGTCGTTATGCTGTCCGAGTCATCCCAGGTTTCTAAACAATCTGATGCATTTGCAAACCTTTCCTACCTGTTTTTAATGTCCTTTTAGGCCAGATTAACCACACTAGTCGGTGTGTTGATGTACTTCGTTGCCTCGACATAATTTTTGAAGCTATCAGGAAACTAGGATATCATAGATAGCCACCCGGTAACCCAACCTTATGTTGTGCTCTTAGTATGATGATTATGGCCATCATTCTCGAAAGCATCACGTGATGCCAGATAGTTAGTAGGCATTCTATTCCTGGGTTCTTGAACCCAAGATTCACTCCACTTACCTCATGTTGATAGTGTTTGCTCGTTCCTTTAGGGTATTAGTAACCTTTGTGATAGTCTTCGAGGTCCATGGTTATCGTTCTTCCAATACCATGAACCATCATGGCAGAAGTTCTTCTGAACCAAAAGATCACAACCGGAGTGCTCTTGATGAGTTCTCCATTCCACATTGTGACTCTGACAATTCCACCTTTCTGCATGGGTTATCCGGAAGAAATATGTTGAAAGTTCGACATGCTAATCTATGCATCCACAACTCCAAAAATTATATGTTCCTTTGAGTTGTCCCTTTGAGTTGTTTTATGACCCCCGTCTATCAGTTGATAGTCAGGAGTAGTTGTGCATTTGTGTTCATCGATGCCTTTAACTCTTGTGGTCCGTCAAGCCATTCTATTCTGGAATGACTAGGAGAAACAAACTCCAGTGCCTCTTCCATATCTAGGATTGGGTTAAAGTAGATGTATTCCTCATATCAAAATGCCAACCCAACTTTTGCTCTGCTCTGCCTTGGAGTGTTACCCTCTTTTATGTCAAGAATATCATGGGAATGGCACCACCTCCCGTGAAATCTTGATACAGTGATACTTCTCGCCATCATCGTTCATTCCTTGGTCTCCGTGTTATTGTAACCGGAATACTGACAAGTGAATCATGATGTGTGAAATCAATACTCCTAGCAATGACTCCGTTGCTTGGTAGTTAATGGACAATAATATTATTCTTAGTGTGTTGGTTACTGAATCATCACTCTAAGATTGATCGTGCTACCTAGTCCATCTTTCTGGTAAACTCTTCGATCAATGAGTTAGGATTGTGTCAATCTCTAGCTCTTTTGATCATATCGTCTTGCTCTGAAAAGCAAGATTGTTCTCGAGCTTCATAACATATCGGTGGTTCATGATTTTCGGAATGTCTTCTCAGAAGTATTATCAGGTTGTTCCCTGACCATTATGTTGATATCGTGATCAAGTTGGTTTCCTTATAAACCACTCTTTCTCCAAGAATCTGTGTTGGATACTCTGAGCTAGTTGGTTAAGCTAAACAACAACTTGGAGAGTTGGAAGATAAATGTTTTGCCCAACTTAGCTCGTTCTAAAGGGATATTGTGTGTGTGTGTGTGTGTTGAAGAAAGATGGTATTTTCATCAACTGGTCTGATCTTCGTGTTCAGTTGCTGGACCTATCGCCTTGTCCTAACTTGATTTGAGTGTGGGCTATCGTCAAATCAAATCAAAACCAACGATGTTCGTGATGTTGTCTTACTCGTGATTGTCCCTCAAGCATACCTCATTATATCTTTTGGTCTGACCAATGCTATCCCCTTGTTCACATAGTTCTCGAATTCCATTTTATGGAAGCCTCGATGAATTGTTGTCGAGCCCATCGGCAACATGTTTATCCTCTCCATGATTCATGTTGAACATTAAAGCTAACATTGGAAACTTTTGTAAGCATCATCTTTGTGTTAGCTCATGAAGTAGATGTTTTGATGTAAGAAGTGACTCCCCCTAATTCATGTGCATTCTATGTAAGTTGCCACCGTGAATTCGAGAAAGTTGTTTTGCTTCCTGTGGAATCATCCCAAGTCAGTCATGCATACGTGTGAAGTATTCTGTGGTTTGGAGACTTGCAACCTTCATTCTATATGTATCCCTAGCACACCAAGCCACTGATTGATTTGTTCGAGGATAAGAAGTTCAAATACTATTCCCGAAGGGCCCAGACGGACATGCACAAGACTTCGTTATCTTCAATGGTGGTTCCCAACCTGAACTCGATAGTGTTTTATTACAAGACTACTACGTGCTCATGCTTGTCTTGGACAGCGTGTTCACAGGTATGTAGCAGAACCCGCTCATGTTTTGGAGCTTGCTACCGCAGTTCACTTCCCGAGAATCTCGCAACGTCATCTCGTCAATTTGTGTTGCAAACTTTCTTTTCCAGACATGTTGTCTGAAATATCCTGTTACCAACCAGATTTGAATCTCAGGCAGATATGATGGTTCGAACATCCCCAACATTTGCATTTTGTTCCCAGCTTGCACCCACCATTGTGCCATTTGACTATGGTCTGCCTTCTCAGTCATTACTGTTCAGGATCATACTCAGAAAGTGGTCTACCATGGGTCCCATCCATTTCCGGTGATAAGCAAAATCACTCATTGCGTTGTCTTCAACAAGGTAGTCCACATCATCCATTCTAGTCAGAGTATGTCGTTTTCTAGAACTCCGTCAAACGATCGTTTGTAATTTTCCTTGGGATGGTATAGAGAGTTCCAGTGATCTCTATATCAAAAGTAATTCTTTTTGCCACTTAAGGGAATACTCCTACGAGTCATCTTCTCTAAGGTGCCCCGTTTGGTGACATTGTTCATCATCTTCTTTAAGTGTGAAATTGTTGCCAATCAAAGTGAACCTTCATCATTTGTTTCACTCCGTCCATCTGGATGTGTGTTCTGTGTCTCAGCTCAAGAGATGTTTCAACATCTCACTCCATGAGTTGATCTTGAGTTGGTCGATCTTTGTGAAGATCAAATTCTATAGAGTTTCCATCTCTTCTGTCATCATAGTTGGGTGAAGGTTACGAAAGCAAAGATGCCAAGATCAACATGTTGCAATGAATCAACAACTTTGAGGAGGATAGTTGGATCGAGAAGATTGAGATAGCTTGTGTACCCTTTGTCTTCTTGCCTCACGTCTTGAATCTCGGGATGAGATTCTTGTTTAGTGGGGGTGAGTTGTCACATACCTAGTCAGTCCTTGCATTAGGACTAGCTAGCGTGAGCATCACGTTTAAACTTTTCCAGAAACCTGAAATGGGGATGACAGAAACCCCAGCACCCCTCTTAACTCAACTAGGGTTTAATAAAATATTTTCCAATGTACCCAAAATGCCCTTCTAAAATGTTCATCATCTTTGCCTTGGTCTTAAACCTCTGACAAAAATGGTGCACAGTTTTCTAGGACATCCTAAGGTCACTGGATTAAATCATATGGTATTTGCATTTGGGCATTTAAATGCTATAAAATATTTTAAATGCCCAAATAATCATAAACAAAAATATCCCTGTTGGATATATCATACATAGTGGGCATGAGTAGTTTCATGATTTATGAACGTGCTTTAGCATTTTTAATAAAGCAAAACAAATACAGAAAAAAGAAAAAGAAAACAAAACAGAAATCAGAGAGAGAGAGAACACACCCGAGGCCTGGCACTGTAGCGGCCCAACTGGCCCAACTGCCAGTCATCACAGACCTCCCGCCAGGAGGACAGTGCGCGTGTGGCCATCGCACGCCGGCACGCGCCCCGGCCTCCTCCTGCTTGCCGATGGGCCCCTGGACGCGTGGCCGACTTCATCGGTGCCGTCCCAATCCCTCCGACTCGCTCACTCTTCCCCCCTGCTCTCTACCTCGCCGTTCCCCACCTCACCGAACGCGCCCGCCGCCCCCGACTAGCACCACCGCGGCCATCGCCTCTCCCTCGTCCCCTCCAGCTGTCCAAAAGCTCTACCTAGTCGCCCTCATCCTCTCTGCCGAGCCATGCAGTACCGGACGCCTCCGAACATCATCACCGCGGTCGTCTTCTACCTCAGGCAACCGAGATCGCCGGTGCCCGTTCGTCGTCTACGGTGCCTCCCCGAGCCTGCTGAGCCCTCCATTGGAATCCCAATGAGCTTATATGTCTTCCCCCTCACTCCCCATGCTCTATTTTGCGCTCTAGCCACCACCCCGCGAGCACCCGAAGCTGCCATCCGCCATTGCCGACGAGCTCGACGCTCTCGAGCTTCTCTGCTCGAACGCGTTGCACCACCTTGATTCTGGTGACATGAGGATGCCGTAGAGCCTACCCACGCAAGCAGTCGAGCATCCTAGCCTCGTTTTCGTCGATGTCATAGCTTCGGTCGCCGCCTTCGTCATTGATGCCGTCGTTGCAAGCCTCCCCTCGCCCAGCCGCCTGCTCAGTTGGATGCGGCACACTCCCAGCTGCACAAAGAGCCCCTCCGCCGTTCGAATTGTCGTCGGAGGCGGTTTTCCGACGCCCTCCGCCGCGTTCGGCCTCGCCGGCGGCTAACCGCCGGTCGTTTGACCTGTTCGACCGGGGTTTTGACCTCCCCTGGGTCGCTGAGAAGTGAGCCCCGGCCCTGCTAACTTTAGTTGAGTTTTTAACTAAGTTTAATTAACCCCCCTGACTCACTGACGTGTGGGCCCAGCTTTGTCAGTTGTTAGTTAGGTTGAACTAACCTTAGTTAGTTAGTAGTAGTCACTGGCGTGTAGGACCCA
This sequence comes from Secale cereale, assembly GCA_902687465.1. Taxonomy (NCBI): domain Eukaryota; kingdom Viridiplantae; phylum Streptophyta; class Magnoliopsida; order Poales; family Poaceae; genus Secale; species Secale cereale. The sequence goes on from LR738712.1 coordinate 478,132,009, forward strand.
CTGGTCAAGTTTGACCGGGACCAGCCCATTGACTATTGACGTTTGCATGATGTCATGCTGATGCAGTAAAGCATTTTCTGGAATTAGTTTAATTCTAAAATAACCAGAAAATTCCAGAAAATGCTTAAAACTTCTAAAATTCATATAAATTCAACCGTAGCTCCAAATGAAATAATTTATATATGAAAAATTATCAGAAAAATATGAGGAATCTGTATCTAGCATTTACTAGCATGTTTGAACAACTTATACTCACTGAATTGTACAAATCAATTAAAGGGAATTTGTAATGCTTCTTTTAGAGTTCGAATTTGAATCTTTGATTCAAATGAACTTCAACCAACATGGTAGCCTATTGCATTAGGACAATCAACAGCATATTGCCATGTCATGATCATGCATCATATTGTCGCATTGCATTGATTGAGATCTTCTCTGTTTGCCGGTTTTGTTCCCTCTCAGTGGACATAGCTCCGACGATGAGTTCGATGAGACCGATGAAGAGTATTACTATCTTCAGAAGTGCCAGGCAAGCAAACCCCCCTTGTTCATTTTGACACAATCCCACTCTCTCGCTTCTGCTCTCTCTTACTGCATTAGGACAACAACGCTTCAACTGTTACCTTGCTGCGGTAGTTGAACCCCTTTCCTCTGCATGACCTGTCATTGCCACTGTAAATAGTTGAAATCCACTAGCATGAGTAGTGTTTCAGCCATGTTGTGCCTACTCATCCATGCTTGCTTGTTATGTCTGCTATTGCTTAGAGTTGTGTCAGGTCTGATTCATCGGGGATAAATTGGAATGTGTAGAACATGTCCTACTGTTGAGAGCTAAGTGTGTGAACACGATTTGGTAAAGGTAGCGGTGAGAGGCCATGTAGGAGTACATGGTGGGTTGTCTCATTGAAACCGTCCTCAAGAAATGAGTTCTGTGTTTGTGATCTATGGACAGATACTACCACACATTGGGCTCCGGGCGCTCCAAGCTCTCTCGACTTATTAACTGCCCTAGTCCTCTGTCCAGGAGTTGCAATTAGTTTCTGGTGTTTGTAGTATACTGGAGGCCGCGCGCAGCGCTGACCCTTAGGGTGGGCTGTGATGCGGCAGGTACATGGCATGGTGTACCGAGTCGCCCGTTTGGTGTCTCGGGAACCCTGTACACATCGTTTGGGGCCGTGAGCGACACCCCGGCCGGATCTCCTTGCGGATGGAACCCAAATAAGCGATAAACCTGGACTAGAGACTTGTGTGGTTAGTCAGGTCGTGGTCGAGACCCTCACCAAGCTTCCGCTTGAAGGTTGCCGAGATACATGACGTGTACATGGCGGTAAGTGGCGAGAGCGTGTGTGAAGAAGTACACCCCTGCAGGGTTATAACTGATCTATTCGAATAGTCGTGTCCGCGGTAAAGGACTTCTTGGTTACCTGTACATTTCATAGTCAAGTGAAAGTGGATACTCTAAAATGCGCAAGATAAGCGTGAGTGCTATGGATGGCCTTCTGGTAGGGAGACGAGAGCAGATCCATAGTGGTGTATTGATGGGTGAATATGTGGACTCGTGTGCGCCACCTCAAAAGAGTTACTTGTAGTCGTAGTGCAAGATAGCCACTGAGTCAAAGCTGGTTGCTGCTGTTAAACTCCACCATTCCTTTGTTGATACTGATGCATATGTAGGTAGTTCTGATATAAGTCTTGCTGGGTACATTTGTACTCACATTTGCTTAATTTATGTTTTGTAAAGAGACTTCAGTCTCGCTAGTAGTTCTGCGTGGACTTCGACGTTTAGCTTGTTACCTCAGCTACGATCTTGTACCCTTGGGGGGTCTTGTAGATAGTCAGGCTTGATAGCCTTCTTCCTTTTTAGATGTCTGTACTCAGACATGTTTACATGTTGATGCTTCTGTTGCTTGTATGCTCTGTATGTTGGGTCATAAGACCCACTGCTTGTAATAAATGCTATGATGGCTCTTCTGGGACTTGTCTATATGAGATGTTGAGTTATGTTGTGATGCCATGTTGTACAGCACATACTCGCATGTTATGTGTACGTGTAATGTGTATTGCTATGTGTGGGATCCAACACCTAGTTGTTTACCCTTGGTAGCCTATATTATGGGGAAATGCCTCCTAGTGCTTCCACTAAGCCTTGGTAGCTTGCTACTGCTCCAGAACACTTAGGCTGGCCGGCATGTGTCCTTCTTCGTTCATGTGTCTGTCCCTTCAGGGAAATGTCACGCGTTGCTCCTTTAAGTCCATGTAGCTTGCTACGACTTGGGTTCATACGTTGATGACCGACACGATCGTTGCTGGGTCATGTATGCATGTCCCTGTAATTTAGCGCCACTTTTGGTTTACAACTAGTCATGTCGGCCCGGGTTCTCCGTCATATGGATGCTAGTGACACTATCATATACGTGCGCCACAATACAAAACGGTCCCGGGCCCGGAAAGGTGGCACCCGTGGGGATACCATGCGTGATGCCGCAAAGTGATATGATGTGTTACATGCTAAATCGGTGTGACTTAGGATCGGGGTCATGACACTATCGTCCGTCATCCAGGCCTTCTTTGGCTCTGAGGACCTTTGTCCATTGCTACTTCTCGAGCTTGTGTTGTATTCCCTCGAAGAGGAATAGGTGATTCCGCACAGTAGCGTAAGTGTTTCCCTCAGTTTTTGAGAACCAAGGTATCAATCCAGTAGGAGACCACGCGCGAGTCCCTCGCACCTGCACAAACAAATAAGAACCTCGCAGCCAACATGATAAGGGGTTGTCAATCCCTTCACGGTCACTTACGAGAGTGAGACCTGATAGATAGGATAGGATAATATTTTTGGTATAGGAACAGAAAGTAAATAATGCAAAGTAAAGTGGATGGAAGATTAATATGATGAGAATAGACACGGGGGCCATAGGTTTCACTAGTGGCTTCTCTCATAATAGTAGAATTCTATGGTGAGTGAACAAATTACTGTCGGGCAATTGATAGAAAAGCGCATAGTTATGAGAATATGTAGGCATGATCATTGTGTATAGGCATCACGTCCATGACAAGTAGACCACAACGATTCTGCATCTACTACTATTACTCCACACATCGACCACTATCCAGCATGCATCTAGAGTATTAAGTTCATAAGAACAGAGTAACGCCTCAAGCAAGATGACATGATGTAGAGAGATAAACTCAAGCAATATGATATAAACCCCATCTTTTTATCCTCGATGGCAACAATACTATGTGTGCCTTGCTCCCCCTACTGTCACTGGGAAAGGACTCCGCAAGATTCAACCCAAAGCCAAGCACTTCTCCCATTGCAAGAACTATAGATCTAGTAGGCCAAAGCAAACCAATAATTCGAAGAGAGTTGCAAGGATATTAAAATCATACATAAAAGGTTTAAGAAAAGAATCCAATATTGTTCATAGATAATCTTGATCATAAACCCACAATTCATCGGATCTTGACAAACACACCGCAAAAAGATTACATCGAATAGATCTCCCCGAAGATCGGGGAGAACTTTGTATTGAGATCCAAAGAGAGAGAAGAAGCCATCTAGCTAATAACTATGGAATAGAATGTCTGTGGTAAACTACTCACAACTCATCGGAGGGGCTATGGTGTTGATGTAGAAGCCCTCCGTGATTGATGCCCCCTCCGGCGGAGCTTCGTAACAGGCCCCAAGATGGGACCTCACGGGAACAGAAGGTTACGGCGGTGGAATAAGGGTTTCTTCGTGCTCCCCAATGTTTTCAGGGTGTATGGGTATATATAGGAGGAAAAAGTACGTCAGTGGAGCAACGTGGGGCCCATGAGGGTGGGGGCGTGCCTACCCCCCTGGGCGCGCCCTGCCCCCTCGTAGGCACCTCGTTTCTTCTCTGACATGGACTCCAAGTCTTTCGTGAAGATATTGTTCCAAAAATAACTCTCCCGAAGCTTTCATTCTGTTTGGACTCCGTTTGATATTCATTTTCTGTGAAAAACTGAAATAGGCAAAAAAACAGCAATTTGCACTAGGCCTTGGGTTAGTAGGTTAGTCCCAAAAATAATATAAAAGTGTGTAATAAATCTCATTAAACATCCAAAACAGAATATATAATAGCATGGAACAAACAAACATTATATATATGTTGGAGACGTATCAAGCATCCCCAAGCTTAATTCCTGCTCGTCCTCGAGTAGGTAAATGATAAAAATAGAATTTTTGATGTGGAACGCTAACCAACATAATTCTTAATGTAATTCTCTTTGTTGTGGCATGAATGTTCAGATCCGAAAGATTCAAGACAAAAGTCTATATTGACATAAGAATACTAATACTTCAAGCATACTAACAAAGCAATCATGTATTCTCAAAATAACATGGCCAAAGAAAGTTCATCCCTACAAAATCATATAGTTAGGCTATGCTCCATCTTCATCACACAAAATACTCAAATCATGCACAACCCCGGTTTCAGCCAAGCACTTGTTTCATACTTTAATTTTTTCAAACTTTTTCATCTTTCACGCAATACATGATCGTGAGCCATGGACATAGCACTATGTGGAATAGAGTGGTGGTTGTGGAGAAGACAAAGAGGAAGATGTTCTCATCAACTAGGCGTATCAATGGGCTATGGAGATGCCCATCAATAGATATCAATGTGAGTGAGTAGGGATTGAAATGCAACGGATGCACTAGAGCTATAAATGTATGAAAGCTCAAAAGAAACTAAGTGGGTGTGCACCAACTTGCTTGCTCACGACGACCTAGGGCATTTGAGGAAGCCCATCGTTGGAATATACAAGCCAAGTTCTATAATGAAAATTCCCACTAGTATATGAAAGTGACAAAACAAGAGACTCTCTATCATGAAGATCACGGTGCTACTTTGAAGCACAAGTGTGGAAAAAGATAGTAGCATTGTCCCTTTTTTTTCTTTTTCTGTTTTTTATTTTTCTTTTTTGGGCCTTTCTTTTTTTCTTTGGCATTTCCTTCTCTTTTTTCCTTTTTTTTCCTTTTTTTTCTTTGGGACAATGCTCTAATAATGATGATCATCACACTTATATTGATTTACAACTCGATACTAGAACAAAGTATGACTCTATATGAATGCCTCCGGCGGTGTATCGGGATGTGCAATGAATCAAGAGTGGCATGTATGAAAAATTATGCATGGTGGCCTAGCCACGAATACGATGTCAACTACATGAACATGCATGGAAATATGACAATGATGAAGCGTGTCATGGCAAACGGAACGGTGGAAAGTTGCATGGCAATATATCTCGGAATGGCTATGGAAATGCCATGATAGGTAGGTATGGTGGCTGTTTTGAGGAAGGTATATGGTGGGTGTATGGTACCGGTGAGAGTTGCGCGGTACAAGAGAGGCAAGCAATGGTGGAAGGGTGAGAGTGTGTATAATCCATGGACTCAACATTAGTCATAAAGAACTCACATACTTATTGTAAAATTCTACAAGTCATCAAAACAAAGTACTACACACATGCTCCTAGGGTAAGGGTTGGTAAGACTTAACCATCGTGTGATCCCGACCTCCACACAAAGGATGACACTCAATGAAATACCTTATGCTTCAAATTTGTCACACAACGGTTACCATACGTGCATGCTACGGGACTTGCAAACCTCAACACAAGTATTTCTCAAATTCACAATGACTCTACTAGCATGACTCTAATATCACCATATTCATATCTCAAAACAATCATCAAGTATCCAACTTCTCATAGTATTCAATGCACTTGTATGAAAGTTTTTACTATATTCATCTTGGATGCCTATCATATTAGGACTAGTTTTATAACCAAAGAACATTACCATGTTGTTCTAAGAGACTCTCAAATAGATATAAGTGAAGCATGAGAGATCAATAATTTCTACAAAATAAACCACCACCATGCTCTAAAAGATATAAGTGAAGCACTAGAGCAAAACTATCTAGCTCAAAAGATATAAGTGAAGCACAAAGAGTATTCCAATAAATTCTAAATCATATTTAATCCTCTCAAATGGTGTGTCCAGCAAGGATGATTGTGGCAAACTAAAAAGCAAAGACTCAAATCATACATGACGCTCCAAGCAAAACACATATCATGTGGTGAATAAAAATATAGTATCAAGTAGAGTTACCGATAGACAAAGACGAAAGAGGGGATGCCTTCCCGGGGCATCCCCAAGCTTAGTGTCGGTGTACAAAAAGAGGGGTACACTTTTTGTACCCCTATAACTGTACACGGGCAGTCTGAGCCACGGGAACCACCACACCAAGCGCAGCAGGGGAGGTGAGCCAAGGTAAGACCGAAGCTCGATGGAACTGGAGCAACGCCAAGAACAAGACCACAAAGAGCAAAGGGACGAAGCGGCTTCCCCCGGCAAGATCCTTGTCGGGAACCAGTTTCAGCAGCCCTGGCAAGATCCTTGCCGGGGCCGGCTCTGGCAGCCCCGGCAAGACCCTTGCCGCGGCAGCTCGCCCCACGCCTACGGAGCGGATCACCCTTGAGTCCACTGCCCCCATGGGGCAAGGATTCGGGAGATATCCCCGTGGTGGCATGCAGATCTTTGTGAAGACATTCAAGGACATATACACACACTAAGAGGACGACGACCCTTGGCGGGATCCCAGCCAAGGAGGACCACAAGGCCTTCGGCAAGCACCTTGCCGGGGATGACAGCAGGCGCCGCGGCAAGACCCTTGCCGGGGGCCCCGGCAAGGCCCTTGACGAGGACACCCCCAGGGCCACCGTCAGGCCTGCGCCAACTGAGTTTCCACTGCCCCATGCAGCTGTCAACCCAACCGGCTGGGCAGGCTCCTGCATGGCAACATGCAGATCTTCGTGGAGACCCGCCGTTGCGCCACCTCAGATGCCTGCCTGCCTGCCTACATGGCACCTCAGGCACCGCTGGCAAGGGCGCGTGTCAACACAAGGAGGGGCGGCGACGGACAAGACGGACGTCTCCCCTCGTCCCCGATAAAGCAAGGACACCTAAGCCAAGCGCATTAAATGTGCCTTGTCCTGTAATGCGAGGGATAACCTTGCATCACTGTACCCTTTCCACCTCCTGTGTGCCACTGTGGCAACCCATTTTTCCTATAAAAGGAGGCCCGAGGCGACCAGGAGAAGGATTCGGCTTTTTAGAACTCCTCACGACTCGGCTTTTGGAGCTCCTCACTAGCTGAAGAACACAAACATATAATCCATCAAAGCAGGAGTAGGGTTTTACGCATCTTTGCGGCCCGAACCTGGATAAAGGAACCGTGTGCTAACTGTTAGATCCGCTCTTCTCTCAACCCCGCGCACCGCAACCATAGTAGGGATTCTTGTGATCCCATAGGTGTCGATCCAAATACACCGACATCTTTAACGCGCCAGGTAGGGGGTGCAGTTGTGAGAATCGGCTTTAGCAGTTAGTTCGACGCTCCTTCATCATCATGGCGCCCAAGAAGAAGACGATGGTGGCGGTTGGCCAGTCGGAAGCCGGACAGCCCGTCCCAACGCGGGCGAGCAGCGGACCGGTCGCGGAAAGGACCCGGGGCGCTGCTCGCGAACACCAACGCCGTCCCACCAGCCAGAGTTTGGGAGGTGGCGATGTTTGTGCGCCTGGTAACGGGCCGCACACTGCCAGTTCCAAAGATGGAGCCAGGCCCTCCGCGGGTGGCACGGGGCCTTCCAAGGTCGCTGCCGCATCACCCGAAGGCAACGCAAGGGCCTCCAGAACTCCCATGCCGGTGCCAACGGCGCGCTCCTCTCAAGCAGCGCGTGACGAATGGCGTCGTCACCCCGAAGATCCCGGGCGTCGCCATGGGAAGAGCCCCGAGCGCCACTCCCAGGACGTAGAAGACCTGCCCGCCCGCCGAAGCACTGGTGGAGATGGTATGCGACCGTGGGATCGTGATGGGGCTCCTCCTGACACGGTCAGGGGTCGAAGCGTGTCGCGGTCCGTGCAGGTTTCGCTACCGTTGACCCCAGCCCAAGCCCTGGCGCGCGCACAGTTGCTCCTCGACTTTCCTCCCGTTACGAGGAAACTCGACGAATGGAGAGCCACCTTCAGAAGCCTTGTTGCCGTCACCAACAAGGATGAACCAAATCCAGCGGAGCTCCTGGGTCGACGCTCCGATGGAGTCCCACGCACCGGCGTCGGGAGGGCCGGCAGCGTCGTGGCTACGGTGCATTCGCCTCCTCCTCGCCCGGTGCCGCGTGCGTCGACTCGTCGGGACATCGCGGGCGACGCCATTTCCATAGCATCGGCCGACCCACGGACCCACGGCGACCAGCGTCAAGTTCTTTAGGAGCGAGCTCATGAAGACACTCGAACCACCATCGAGCGTCGGCGCGGAGCGTGCCACCAGTCAGACAGGCGAGCGGGGCCTGCTGTGGACCGCCCAGCACCGGAGAGCCCTGGGGGTCTACCTTACGAGGTAGGTTGTCCGGCTTTTACCCGTGAGCTGCGGCAGTTCCAGTGGCCCTCTCACCGCACCTTCAAGCCTGACGTTGGCGAGAAGTACAATGGCAAGACCCACCCGTCGGAGTTCCTCAGCATCTACACCATCGCGATGCAAGCCGCCGGGGCCCGCGATGATAAGGTGCTTGCGAATTACTTTCCGTTGGCTCTTAAACCTAACGCCATGTCGTGGTTGATGCACTTGCCAGTAGACTCTATTTCCTCCTGGTACGACTTGTGCCATGAGTTTGTTGGCACGTTTACTGGAGGTCACCAAGCCCATGGCCAAGCGAGTGACTTGCACGTCATACCCCAGAAGGAAGGCGAGAGTCTGCGCAAGTACATACAAAGGTTCAGCCGGGTGCAGTGCAACATCCCTGATGTTCACCCTGGCGCCATCATCAGCGCGTTCCATCAGAACGTGCATAACCGCAAGATGCGTGAAGAACTAGCGATGACCAAGGTGAAAGATGTGGCAGAACTCTATGTTCTCGCTGACAGATGTGCCCGGGCTGAAGAGGGAAGGAAGTACCCCGGCGAAGGTGCCGGCGCGGAAACCGACTCTTCAGATGACGATACTACCACCCAGGCAAAGAAAGGCCGGCACCGCAACAGGAAGCGCAAGGGTAAAGCCATGCTTGTCATCGAGGGATCTGATGACACCGGCTCCGCTAAGAAAACCAGGGCGGGTGACCCCGGCAAGGAAATTGTCGGGTGTGTCTCCTGCTGGGCCTTGGCGGCTGCCGAGAAGCCAGGAAACTCCGGCAAGCGATATTGCAAGATCCATCGCACCAAGGGCCATGATCTCCAGGACTACCGGCAGGTTGAGCTCCTTGCTGAGAAGCAGAGGGCTGAATATGAGAGGCGGGACAAGGAGAAGGGACATGATGGTGCTGAAGGGTTCGGCAAGAAGCGTGACGGCCAAGCCCGAGGCCGTGACAGAAGGCCCGAAGACGACGATCACAAGGAGGACGACGAGTCTGGCGACCAAGAATTTCCGAAAGCTACGGAGGCCATGTGCGTCGACGGCGGTGCCTCGCTGCATACTTCTCACCGCCAACTTAAACAGTGGGCGCGTGAGATTACAGCGGCGGAGCCGTCGTTCGGATGCCCAAAAGCCGTTGAAATGGTCCAGCTCACCTATCATCTTTGACGCTGAGGATCACCCCGATCGCACTACTGCGGTCGGGTCCTTTCCATTGTTGGTTTCGCCAACAATACGCAACCTCAAAGTGACAAAGATGCTAGTCGATGGCGGGGCCGGTCTGAACCTACTCTCGCCCACCGTGATCGAGAAGCTGCAAGTTCCTAATGGAGACCTCGAAGAGACGGGCACGTTTCAGGGGGTCAACCCGGGGAGGAGCCAACCAAAGGGGAAGGTCGCGTTGCCCCTGACTTTTGGAAGTGATCTGAACTATAGGACGGAGAGGATTGTGTTCGATGTTGCCAAGATCCCCTTGCCCTACAACGGGATCCTTGGCCGCCCAGCACTGGCCAAGTTCATGGCAGCGTCACACTACGCCTACAACACCCTGAAGATGCCAGGACCTGTGACGATCATCACCATCCCCTTCGATAAGAAAGATGTGCTGATCTACGCTGACCAACTGTACCAGCAAGCGGTTGCAGCAGCTGCCGCTACGAGGGCACTTGCTCCTGCCACTAGAGCCCGGGGAGGGAAGAAGAAGAAGACCGGTGAGACCTCAGACACCCACTCCGGCAAGCGTACCTCTTCAGAGTGTTGTGCTCCCATCGAGGATGTGCCAGAGAGCTCCACCGGAAAGAAGAAGGCCGGTGAGACCTCGGACACCCACTCCGGCAAGCGCACCTCTTCAGAGTGTCGCGCTCCCATTGAGGACGTGCCCGAGAGCTCCACCGGCAGGAACAAGAGGTCCAAGGCCACGCCGCCGGGAACCAAGAAGGTTTCCGTCAGGGAGGACGGCACACAAAGGGCTTTCACCATAAGCTCCTCCCTTTATGATAAATAGGAAGACGCGCTCGTCACCTTCCTGCGGGCGAATGTTGATGTGTTTGCATGGCAAGCATCCGACATCCCCGACGTTCCCAGGGAGGTGATCGAGCACCACCTTGTTGTCTGTCCCCATGCGCGGCCCATCAAGCAGAAGTTCAGGAAGCAAGCTTTGGAACGGCAAGAGTTCATCACAGGGGAGGTCCGGAAATTGGAAGCTGCGGGTTTGGTAAGAGGAGTGCTCCAGCCAACGTGGTTGGCCAATCCAGTGGTAGTGCGCAAGGCAAATGGGAAGTGGAGGTTGTGTATTGATTACATAGATATCAATAAAGCTTGTCCCAAGGACCCCTTCCCGTTGCCGCGCATCGACCAGATTGTTGACTCCATGGCTGGGTGCGACCTGCTGTCATTCCTCGATGCCTACTCTGGCTACCACCAGATCTTCATGGCAAGAGAAGACAAAGAGAATACATCATTCATCACCCCATGTGGTACGTACTGTTCCGTACGAATGCCTTTCGGGTGGAAGAATGTCGGCTCGACGTTTGCAAGGGCAGTCCAGATTGGTTTTGAACCCCAGCTCCATAGGAATATGGAGGCTTATATGGATGGTATAGTAGTCAAAACCAAGAACAGAGCAACCCTTATACCGGATTTACAAGAAACATTTGTCAACCTATGCAAGATCAACCTCAAGCTGAACCCTGAGAAGTGCGTCTTCGGCGTCCCGTCCGGCAAGCTTCTCGGGTTCTTTGTGTCACAGCGTGGGGTAGAGGCCAATCCGGACAATATCAAAGCTATAGAGCAGATTGAAGCACCCAAACGGGTCAAGGACGTGCGTCGGCTTGCTGGCTGCGTTGCCACCATGAGCAGATTCATTTCCAAGTCTGCCGAGCGCGCCCTCCCCTTCTTCAAGATTTTGAAAAAGGCAGGGCCGATGGAGTGGACGGCAGAAGCTGAAGCAGCATTACAAGATTTGAAGAGGTATCTTTCCTCCACGCCAATACTAGTTGCGCCTAGGCCACAAGAACCGTTGCTGCTATACTTGGCGGCGACGAACCAGGTGGTCAGCGCCGCACTAGTGGCACAGAGAGAAATTGATGACGGGGTCATAGCAGCGACAGAGCCTGGTGCCACTGGCGCAGAGACGACATGGCCGGTTGGAGTGCAGCCTAGGAAGAAAATGATGCAGCACCCGGTCTACTATGTTAGCTCCCTCTTGCAAGGGGCTAGATCAAGGTACTCCGGTGTGCAGAAATTGCTCTTCGGCCTTCTCATGGCCTCGAGGATGCTGCGTCACTACTTCCAGGCGCACGAGATCACTGTTGTCACTCGCCTCCCTCTACAACGGATATTGCACAATCCAGATGCAACGGGAAGGATTGTAGAGTGGGCACTGGAGCTGTCCAGCTTTGGCCTCAAGTTTGAAAGTACCTCGACGATTCAGAGCCGAGTCCTGGCAGAGTTCGTCGCAGAATGGACCGTAACGCCTGATGAAGAAGTCCAGGAAACGGCTCTCCCCGACAAAGAGGCGAGTTGCAACTGGATCATGTACTTTGATGGAGCTTTCTCCTTGCAGGGCGCCGGGGCTGGCGTACTGCTGGTCGCGCCCACTAGAGAGCACCTCAAGTACGTGGTCCAGATGCACTTCCCCAGGGAGGTATCAACAAACAACACTGCTGAGTATGAGGGGCTGCTTGCTGGTCTTAGGATCGCGGCGGACCTCGGAATCAAGAAGCTCATTGTCAGGGGCGACTCGCAGCTTGTCGTCAAACAAGTCAACAAGGATTACCAGAGCCCGTTGATGAAGGCCTACGTCGATGAAGTGAGAAAGTTGGAAGAGCGCTTTGATGGTATACAGGCGGAGCACGTTCCCCAAGCAGAGAACGACATCGCCGATTACCTGTCAAAGCGCGTTGCCCTCAAGCTACCTGTGGAACCAGGTACCTTTCTGCTTCAGCTTTCTCAGCCATCCGTTGATCCATCAACAGAGCAGAACAAGAGGAGGAAATCAGGGCCCGGCAAGTACTTTCCCGCCAAGCTCCCCGGAGCCGCCGGCAAGGATGTTGCCGGAGACACTGAGCCCGCCACAGGACGGCTAGCTCCGGCGGAGCGTCAAGCTTTTGCCGTCGAGACAGCTGCTCCCTTGACGGAGGAAATGCCTTCTGTCCTCGTGAAAGTGCAACTAATCCCCGGGTGGTTTTGGTAATTAATAACAACATATATATCATTGAACTAATATTATCTTGAGAATCATTTCAGAGAAGTTCGATGATATGGGTATGGAAATGTCTGAAGAAGTGGACCCCTCAAAATGCTAAGACAAGCATTGGCAAAAGCTCAAGACTCCATTTTTGGTTTAGTGATCAAAGATCACATTGAGTCCATAGGAAAAGCCAATACTATTAAAAGGGGATGAGGTTGTGTTAATGTTCTTGTTGCTCAAGTGCTTGGTGATCTAACTCCCTCAACTATCAGCACTATTCACTACTTAACACAAACCCTAACATCTCGGTCACACCGATTTCTCCAACTCAGTCCCACCGAGATGAACCACTTCAGTTGTTTCTCCAAACCCTAGCTTCTCGGTCAAACCGATTCTGAGTTTCGGTCTCACCGAAAAAGGGCTGCCAACCTTCTGTGATCAGTTGACATCAATTCGGAATATCCGAGTTTATATTTTCGGTCTCACCGAAATGGCAAACCCTAATCTTTGACTCACTTCGGTCTCACCGAGATGGTATTGTCGGTCCCACCGAAAATCCCAACGTTCACTATATTTGAACTTTCGGTCTAACCGAGTTTTCACTTCGGTCTGACCGAGATTGGTCAAATGTGTGTGTAACGGTTGGATTTTGTGTGGAGGCTATATATACCCCTCCACCCCCTCCTCATTCATGAGGAGAGCCATCAGAAAGTACCACCACTTCTACCATACACTTTCTGAGAAGTGAACCACCTACCCTTGTGTTGAGATCAAGCCATTCCATTCCTACCATATGAAACTTGATCTCTAGCCTTCCCAAGTTGCTTTCCACTCAAATCTTTCTTCCACCACAGCCACATCAGTGAGGAGAGTTGAGTGTTGGGGAGTTTATCACTTGAAGCACAAGAGCAAGGAGTTCATCACCATCAACACCGTCTATTACCTTTTGGGGGGTGGTGCCTCCTAGATTGGTTAGGTGTCGCTTGGGAGCCTCCGTCTTGATGATGTGGAGTTGAACCAAGAAGTTTGTAAGGGCAAGGAGATCGCCTACTTCGTGAAGATCTACCCCGAGTAAGGCTAGTCCTCCGTGGGCGTAAGCCGTGATGGAATAGACAAGGTTGCTTCTTCGTGGACCCTTTGTGGGTGGAGCCCTCCGTGGACTCGCGCAGCCGTTACCCTCCGTGGGTTGAAGTCTCCATCAACGTGGATGTACGATAGCACCACCTATCGGAACCACGACAAAAATCTCCGTGTCACCAAACTGCGTTTGATCTTCTCCACCTCTCTTTTACATGTGCAATTTACTTTCCGCTGCATATACTCTAGAATTGCATGTGTAGGGTGTTACTTGATTTGATCTTGTTTGTGAAACTGCCAAAAACTTTGCATGATCTAAAGGCAGATTTTTTATATTGTCAAGTAGTCTAATCACCCCCCCCCCTCTAGACCTACTTTCGATCCTACAAGTGGTATCAGAGCTTTGGTCTCCATTGCCTTGGTTTCCATTGCATTGGACTCCATAAGCTTGGTTTCACAACCTAGGAGAGTATGGCGTCTAGTGAGGGTAATTATCGTAGAGGTCCTTACTTTGATGGTACAAATTTTGCTAGTTGGAAGCATAAAATGAAAATGCATATTCTTGGTCATAATCCTGTCGCATGGGGCATTATTTGTGTTGGCATGCAAGGTGATTTCTTTGAAGAAGGAAAAGTTCCGGATCGCGAAGCTACACCCGAAGAGTTGCGGATGTTGCAAAACAATGCTCAAGCTTGTGACATTCTCTTCAATGCTTTGTGTCCCGAAGAGTTCAACAAAATCAGCCGTCTTGAGAATGCTAAAGAGATTTGGGATACTTTGGTTGAAATGCACGAAGGTACTAAATCTGTGAAGGAATCAAAGCTAGATATTCTTCAAGGTCAACTTGACAAGTTCAAGATGAAGGATGGTGAAGGAGTCGCTGAAATGTACTCTAGGCTTGCTCTCATCACAAATGAGATTGCCGGCTTAGGAAGCGAAGAAATGACCGACCGATTCATCATCAAGAAGATTCTAAGAGCTTTGGATGGAAAATATGACACCGTGTGCACTTTGATCCAAATGATGCCAAACTACAAGACCCTCAAGCCAACTGAAGTCATTGGAAGAATTGTTGCTCATGAGATGACACTTAAGGATAAGGAAGAGCTTCACAACAAGTCAAGTGGCGCTTACAAAGCTACAAGTGATGCTCCCACCACCTCAAGTGACAAGCTAATTTCCAATGAAGAGATAAGCCTAATGGTTAAGAACTTCAACAAGTTTTACAAGAATAGAGGCAAAGAAAGAAGCTCAAAGTCTAGATCAAGAGATGAGTCACCTCGGAGAGAGAGAGAAGGAGTAGAGATGATCGTTATGAACGAAGACCCTCTCGGAGAAGCAAGGATTCGGAGAGGAAAGACAAGTCATCAAGGAGCTACACAAGAAGAAGACATCAAGCTCATGTAGGTGAATGGGTCTCCGGCTCCGACTCCGACAATCAATTCGATGGAAGCTATCACTCCGACTCCGACTACAGTCAAGATGAAGGTGTTGCCGGTCTTGCTCTCGTATCCTCCAACTCCAACTCCTACGACTTATTTGATTCACCAAATGAGGGAATTGGAAGATGCTTCATGGCTAAAGGCCCCAAGGTAACACACCCTGAATTCATTGACTTTGATAGTGATGAGGATGACTTGCTTGGTGAAGATGAGCTCTTGCATGATAAATCTAGTGAGCTTAGTAATGATGAAAATGCTAGTAGTCTTTATAGTCGAGAAGAGTCGAATGACAATGCTATGAAGGAGATTGAGCGTCTAACTAAAGAACTAAACACTCTTAAGTTAGCTCATGAAACAACTCAAGAAGATCATAGAGAGCTCCTAAGATCTCATGAGAAGCTACGCTTCGAGAAGCTCACTCTAGAGCAAGAACATGAGTTTCTAAAAGCGATCAATGACGATCTTCGAAAGAAGAGTTCTTCATATCTTGCCAAACGACTTCTCTTGTCTAATTTCTTGCCACCTATTAAGACTAAGCATGACAATCATAAGAAAAATTCTTCCTCTAGTAGTAACAATAACAATGTTAAATCAAATGTTGTTGCTTCCAGTAGTTCTCTTGATTCCACTAACAATGTTTCAAGCCAAGTTACACTTGAGCAAGAAAATAGCTTATTGAAGGAAATCATAGAGAAAGGTGTCTACAAGAGTCTTGCCGGAAGCAAGAACTTTGAGGAGATTGTTCGCAAACAAGGAAGACACCGGAAGAATCAAGGGATTGGTTTTGAGCGAAAGTTCAACGCCGAAGGTGTTGAGTGGGAAGAAGATGACCTTCCACCACAAGACCACAAGCTAAAGGCCAAGGACAAGCTTCAAGAGGAGATTGATGCATTCATTGAAGCACCTCAAGCCATGGTCAAGTGGGTTCCCAAGGACACATCAAGTTCTACTTCGTCAAGCTCAACTACAACACCAAGGATTCCCATCAAGATGATGTGGATCCCAAAGAAGAAGAACTAGTAGGTTCTTGAGGGTGACTCCGCCAACAAACTTCACTCATATTCATTTTGGCAAGAACTTGTGCAATCAACTTCCACATCATGCACTTGTTCAAGGAGTCACAAACCCTCTTGTTGGTAAGTCAAGGGACAAGGTAATCATTGCTTTCATGGACATTATCTTTTGTGTACTTCACTCTATGTCCATGGATATTCTTGTTTGTTCCTTGTGGGACTAACCCATGTAGGTATTGAAAGTGCCCTAATCCAAGGATAGCTCTCAACTCTTGATGATCTACATCAACATTGAGCATCCACATCTTCAACATCTACATGAAGTCTTCTACGACAACCCAAGGTTAGTTTGACCCTTTAAAAGGGGTTCTCACATCTAGGGGGAGCTTTGCTCTAAAAAATGAGCTAAAGCATCTTCAAATGATGTGAACACATAAATGCTTTATGTAAAAGTGGTAACCCCACTTGTGCTTAAACGATGAGTATGACCTATGATCAAATGTTCTCATTTGGCTCCTAAGTCAATATACTCATATATAGATGATGATACGGTGTATCCTAGGGCCATCACCATGGACCCTCCTTCACCCCCTCAAGTACCTCAAGGACCGATGACACGTGCTCGTGCTAGAGCTTTCGAGACCGAGGTGACGTCACTCCTAGCCCAACTTCCTTATGAATCTTGCGAGACATGGTTGCTACCTCAAGCGAGTGTGCTTTGTGTGCTCAGGTGTGAAGGAGACCGCTTCGGAGAAGAGCGTGAAGGTGAACAAGTCCCCAAGGCCACGGACGAACTGATGCATCGAGAAGGGCAGAAGGGAGCTCCAGGCCCCGGACATCCGGCTCCATGGCCCGGACATCCGGCACCTGGGCCATCAACTACAGAAGGCCAGCAGCAACTGAAGCTACAGGGCCCGGACATCCGGCCAGGGCCCGGACATCCGGCCAAGCATGGCCCGGACATCCGGCCCCGGGCCCGGAAATCCGGCGCCTCTGTCCAGAGAGCGCCCGAAACCTGACCGCTCCAGCCCGGACATCCGGCTCCTCGCCCCGGACGTCCGGCACCCTTCGAAGACCCGGACATCCGGGCCGTCGCCCGGACATCCGGCCCCTGATCTGCCTGCGTGCAGCCCCCTGGGCCGAGGCCCATGTACCCATTCGCCCCGTAGACTATATATACTCCTCTCCTCATTCCGTTTAGGGTCAGCTGTGGTTTAGCTCATTTGACACTTGTGTGGATTTCTCCCACGAGACCGTGCGCCTCTACGGAGAAGATCCACTTCGGATTCAGGACCTCCTTCATCGGAGAAGATCCCCCGGGATATCAAGACCTCCTCCGGGAGAAGACTATCTGTATCACCGTTGTTGACCTTGGATCATGGATCTCAACCTTGTATCGCGAATCTAGCATTTGTGTGATTGCTTTCGTGTTGATTGAGTGTTTTCCTCTTGTGTTTCCCCCATCTTTCCCTTGTGATTCCCCGTGTCCATCGTGTGCCAACCTCCAAACGTGAAAGATCCGCTGATTAGGGTTCCACCCTGTATCATTATGGTATCTAGAGCAAAGGTTTCTCACGATTTTGGAGCCCCACACGTCGTTTTCTAGCCTGTTTTTGTCGTGTTCTTCCTAATTTCGAAAAATTCCCCACAAAAAGAGCCCCAAAAATTTTCTGTGATCTGTTGATTTGGCAAGATTTTGTTGAATTTGTTCCATGGATTTGCTGTGCCACGTGTGGATCTAGCTTTTCCTCCACTTTTCCCCAAATTTCATCCGAAAAAAAAATCCACCGAATTTTTGCCCCGAAACCCCCCTTTTTGCAACGTGTTCTTGCTGGCTCGGGCACCCCGGACATCCGGCTCGTGCCCCGGACATCCGGCCCGGCCCGGACATCCGGCCTTTGGCCCGGACATCCGGCCTCCCGCAGCCATTTTCCCCCACTACACCCCACCTCGCAAACCTCCGCCGCCTCTTCGTTCGGTGATCCATCCATTCTTCCGCAAACCACCACCGATTTTCCGCAACAACCACCATCACTTCACCGCTTCGAGTTTGGAAAATTTGTCTCCATTTGCCGTGGATACTTGAGTTGTGGTTTCACCGTTTCCTTGGATGTTTAGGCTACCTTGGGACGGCAAGACTTCGACGACACCATCGCTCAACTGCGGCAAGGACGGTAACATCGACGACACTTCGATCATTCTATCTTGCAATTGCATTGTCACCCTATGAACCATCTTTGCGTAGCTTTCCCATTGAGACTAGCCATTTGAGTATTGCCGGGCCACGACACTTGTGCACATTAGTGATACTCATATATATTGCATACCACATCATCTTGGTATATTGCATATCTCCTTGTGCCACAAGAGTGCTCCGCATACACAATAGCTACCTTGATACGAGAAGCATACATATGTGCCCAAAGAAAGAGCTCAAAAGCTTTTAAGCAAAAGAGCCAATCCAAGCAAAGAAACAATAGCATCATACGCCTTGCATCCAAAGAGATCATACATAGCAACATCATCTTGTGCTCAAGCATTGGCACATCATACACTCATAGCATACTTGTGATAGATAGTCGTTACGTTTTGCCCATATAGGTCGTGCACAAGTGCGTATCCGCCTATTAAGCAATCGGTTAGCGTCTCTCTAGCGTTGTGCAACACGAGCATTTTCCGTGGTTTACCACATTTTTCGCTCATCCTTCGTTGCACAACCACATTTATCTATCCGTGCGTGTGTTCCGTGTGCTACTCTTTGCTAGTGATCTACTTGTTGCATGAGCAAATTTGTGAACCATTTTCAACATCTTTGAGTCATTTTGACGATTGCATGGAATTTGTGCCACATCCTAACCGAGCTCCTCTCAAAGCTTTACTTGTGTAGGTGTGAGAATCGACACGAAGTGATACCAATAGTGCTATTTCCGGGTTACATTGTTGAGTGATCATTGATCCATTTTCAACCTCGGTTAAGGTACATTGATATTGTCTTCTCCTTTCTCCATTCACTTACTTGCTTGTGATGATGGATAGGCCAAGTTCATCTACCAACCCGATCTTCGACGATCCTCAAGAAGCAAACAACTACGTCACCAAACTACATCTATTCGGTGTCCAACGAGCTCTACATCAAGAGAGTGAAGCTATGCGAGAGTACATTGGTCAAGTTGCCGAGGACGCGCGACAATTCCAACAAAGCACCAAGGAGCAAATCGACCTCATCAACACCAACATGTCTACTCAATACAATGAGCTCCGGACATTGATCATCAACCGACGTTCTTCCTCAACATCATCTCATCGACGAAGCCGCTCAAGTCGACATACCGACTCAACGCAAGACTCAAGTACACCTACGTCAAACACTCTTCATCAAGCCGCACGTCAAGCTCGACATGAACATCGACATCCTCGACATGACAAGAGTTCCCAAGAGCTATTCGACGAGCAAGAAAATCGACGTCGTCAAAACCAAGCTACACTTGAGCAAGCACAAGAACGGCAACGACTACGCCAACAACAACAAGAGCGAGCTCGCCAATATCAAGAAGAACAAGATACCGAGGCTAACCGTCAAGCACAACAACGTCGAGAAGCTCAAGCTATGGAGGCGCAACGTGCTCTACAAGATGCACATCGCAATGTGGCAGCCCGCACTCGTCACACTCGTCAAGAAGAGGATTTCCTTCGAGATGAGATGCAAGAACGGCGCCATCTAGCAAGACTGCAAGAAGAAGCTCCTCCTCACGCGCGGCAAGAGCAACAACCCCAACAAGAACATCTTCCTCAACAAGAGCAACAAGATATGGCAAACCGCCAAAATCGAGATCATCCTCCCAATAGACAAGGAAACAATGATGAGCATCGCTATGGCAAGCTCAAGTTCACCATGCCAAAGTTTTCCGGAAGCATTGATCCCGAAGACTACCTCTCATGGGCATTGAAAGTTGACAAGATCTTTCGCCTTCACAACTTCGATGAAGAGAAGAAGATCGCTATGGCATCACTTGAGTTCCAAGACTATGTTCTCATTTGGTGGGAGCAAATCATAGAGAGAAGAGAAGCCAAAGGCGAACCTCCTATCACCACTTGGGCTCAAATGAAGGAAGTGATGAGAGCACGCTTCGTGCCTACACACTACAACCGAGACTTGTTCAAAAAGCTACAACTCCTCAAGCAAGGTACCAAGTCCGTTGAAGAGTACTACAAGGAGATGGAGATTGCCATGATACGAGCGAACATCACGGAAGATGATGAGCAAACTATGGCGCGATTCTTGAATGGACTCAACTATCCCATTAAGAAGATTGCGGACTTCCAACCATACAACAATCTCCTCGAGCTAGTACATCAAGCAACCAAAGCGGAGCGACAAGTTCAAGAAGACTACAAGTACTCCAAGTTCAACTCCAAGAACTTCGGCTCCTATAACCAAGCTTCAACGACTTCGGTTACTCCTCCTACCTCTATCAAGCCTTCTACAAACTTCGGTGACAAATCAAGCTACAAGAATGCGACTACCTCGAGTCGTCAACCTTCTACCAACAACTTCAAGCCAAGAGCTTCCTCAACTACAACTCCAACCGAAGATAACAACAAGACGAGCTCCATCAAATGCTTCAAGTGCCAAGGACGAGGCCACAAGTCATTTGAGTGCAAGACCGTTCGCACCATGATCATCAACGACGACGGATCATATGACTCCATGAGCGATGATGAGATGGGAGCACTTGAGCATGTAGCAATGCATCGCCAAGTCAATGAAGAAGAAGACAATCAAGTGTTTTGCGACAACGACTCAAGCCCCAACCTTGTTGTCTCCAAAGTCTTGACACTCCAACATCAACAAGATGAAGACCAACGTTGTCACATTTTCCATCCGAAGGCTGGCATCAATGGACGCGCCGTCAAGGTTATCATCGATGGCGGAAGTTGCCACAACTTGGCAAGCGACGAGCTATGCGACAAGCTTCATTTAGTCAAGACGAAGCATCCTCACCCCTACAAGGTCCAATGGCTCAACGACGCCGGAATTCTTCGCGTCGAGCACACCGTGCAAATCTCTTTCAAGATTGGCGCTTACGAGGACACACTTGAGTGTGATGTGATACCCATGTCCGTGTGCCACCTTATTCTTGGACGACCATGGCAATATGATCGTGGAGTCACACACAATGGACGGACGAATCACTATCACTTCAAGATGAAGGGCAAGGAATTCGTGCTACGACCAATGACTCCAAGTCAAGTAGCCGCCGACAAGCTTTTACCTACCACCCATCGTGGAGAGAATGGTGAGAGAGCGAGCCACCAAAAAGAGAGTGAGAGCCACAAGCCAAATATGAGCGACTCCACGATGAGCGACAAGAAGCAACTAGTGCTATTTGCTACCAAACGTGAGATGAGAGAAGTGTGTGAGAACCCATCGAGCGTCTTCCACCTTGTGCTTCTATGCAAAGGGGAAGCCAAGCCTACTAACACTTCACCACCTCCACCTTTTGTGTTGTCTAAATTGTTGCAGGAATTCTCGGACGTCTTTCCGGATGAGCTACCACCGGGTCTACCTCCACTTCGAGGGATAGAACACCGCATCGACCTCGTACCCGGTGCTCCCCTTCCAAACAAAGCTCCTTACCGCGTCAACCCCGAGGAAACGAAGGAGATACAACGGCAAGTGCAAAACCTCATCGACAAGGGTCACGTACGTGAAAGTCTAAGCCCTTGTGCCGTTCCCGTTATTCTCGTGCCTAAGAAAGACGGAACTTTTCGCATGTGTTCCGATTGCCGCCCGATAAATGCTATCACCGTTAGATATCGTCACCCTATTCCTCGCTTAGATGACATGCTTGATGAACTTTGTGGTGCCACCATCTTTTCAAAAATTGATCTTAAAAGTGGTTACTACCAAATTCGCATTCAAGAGGGTGATGAGTGGAAAACTGCTTTCAAAACCAAGTTTGGGTTATATGAGTGGCTTGTCATGCCAATGGGTTTATCGGAAGCACCCGGCACTTTTGTGCGTCTTATGCACTTTGTTCTTAGACCCTACATAGGTGTCTTTGTTGTGGTTTACTTTGATGACATTCTTGTGTTTAGCAAGTCGCTTGAAGAACATGTTGACCATGTACAACTAGTTTTGCAAGCACTTCGCAAACAACAATTGTACGCTAATATGGAAAAATGCACTTTTGGAGTTGACAAGGTTGTCTTTCTAGGATTTGTCGTATCTTCTCAAGGTGTTCACGTTGATGAAACTAAAATTGAAGCAATTAAAACTTGGCCTCAACCAAAGAATCTTATGCAAGTGCGTAGTTTCCTTGGTCTAGCCGGTTTCTATCGACGTTTTGTGAAGGACTTTAGCACCATTGCTATGCCTCTACACGCTTTGAGCAAGAAGAACGCACCCTTCATTTGGGGTCCTTCGCAAGACACCGCGTTCAATGAGCTTAAGAGCTTGCTCACGCACGCACCACTTCTAGCACTACCAAACTTTGACAAACCGTTTGAGATTCATTGTGATGCTAGTGGTACCGGCATCGGTGGCGTGCTAATGCAAGAAAAGCGCCCAATTGCGTACTTTAGCGAGAAGCTTTCGGGAGCGCAACTTAACTATCCTATCTATGATAAAGAGCTTTATGCCTTGGTGAGAGTTCTACGTGTTTGGGAACACTATCTTCGACCTCATGAATTCATTCTTCATACGGACCATGAGACACTCAAGTATCTCAGAGGTCAAACCAAGTTGAACAAGCGTCATGCTAAATGGAGTGAGTTCATTGAGTCTTTTCCCTATGTCATCAAATACATCAAGGGCAAAGAAAATGTTGTGGCGGACGCGCTTTCCCGCAAATGCATGCTTGTAACACAACTTGAGTTGAATGTGATTGGCTTTGAGCATATTAAAGATTTATATGAGCATGATCCTTTCTTTGCAAATGCCTATGCTAAATGCTTGACTCACACTTCTTGGGAGCATTACTACATCAAAGATGGATATCTTATGAGAGCTAACAAACTTTGCATTCCCGAGTCTTCGCTTCGTTTGCTTCTTTTGCAGGAATCGCATGGAGGAGGACTCATGGGACACTTTGGACGAGACAAAACGTTTGCTACACTCTCTAAGAACTATTTTTGGCCCAAGATGCTTCGTGACGTCTCACGCTTCACCAACCGCTGTTCTACATGCCGCAAAGCTAAGTCCAAAGCTCAATCTTATGGTCTTCATATGCCTCTTCCTATTCCATATCACCCATGGGAAGACATAAGCATGGATTTCATACTTGGCTTGCCTAGGACTCAAAATGGCAAAGATTCCGTGCTTGTCGTGGTAGATAGGTTCTCCAAAATGGCTCATTTCATTCCTTGTAACAAGATCGACGATGCTTCACATGTTGCAACTCTCTTTTGCAGGGAGATACTTCGCCTACACGGCGTGCCCAAAACGATCGTCTCCGACCGGGACGTCAAGTTCCTGAGTTACTTTTGGAAAACACTATGTGCCAAGCTCGGAATCAAGCTTCTATTTTCTTCGGCGTACCATCCACAAACGGACGGCCAGACGGAGGTGACGAACCGCACGCTATCCACTCTTCTTCGGGTGTTGATCAAGAGGAACATCCGGGAATGGGAGCATTGCTTACCAATCGCCGAGTTCGCCTACAACCGCGCAAGACACTCCACAACCGGCAAGTCTCCCTTCGAGATCGTCTACGGCTTCAACCCGTTGTCACCTTTGGACATCCTACCGCTTCCTCTCCAAGAGCGCACGAACATGGACGCAAGTGCAAGGGCAACTTATCTCAAGAAGGTGCACGAAGACACAAGGACGATGATCGAGCGACAAGTCCACCGTCGTGTCACCAAGCTCAACGTCAACAAGACACCGATGGTGTTCCAACCGGGAGATCTTGTTTGGCTTCACCTTCGCAAGGACCGCTTCCCACTCGAGCGCAAGTCCAAGCTTCTACCTCGCGCCGACGGACCCTTCAAGGTGCTAGCACGCTACAACGACAACGCCTACAAGATCGACATTCCACGAGACAAGTACTCCGTGAGCGATACTTTCAACATCAAGGACCTCTCTCCTTTCCATGGTGATGAAGATTTCGATCCGAGGTCGGATCTTTCCCAAGGGAGGGGAGATGATACGGTGTATCCTAGGGCCATCACCATGGACCCTCCTTCACCCCCTCAAGTACCTCAAGGACCGATGACACGTGCTCGTGCTAGAGCTTTCGAGACCGAGGTGACGTCACTCCTAGCCCAACTTCCTTATGAATCTTGCGAGACATGGTTGCTACCTCAAGCGAGTGTGCTTTGTGTGCTCAGGTGTGAAGGAGACCGCTTCGGAGAAGAGCGTGAAGGTGAACAAGTCCCCAAGGCCACGGACGAACTGATGCATCGAGAAGGGCAGAAGGGAGCTCCAGGCCCCGGACATCCGGCTCCATGGCCCGGACATCCGGCACCTGGGCCATCAACTACAGAAGGCCAGCAGCGACTGAAGCTACAGGGCCCGGACATCCGGCCAGGGCCCGGACATCCGGCCAAGCATGGCCCGGACATCCGGCCCCGGGCCCGGAAATCCGGCGCCTCTGTCCAGAGAGCGCCCGAAACCTGACCACTCCAGCCCGGACATCCGGCTCCTCGCCCCGGACGTCCGGCACCCTTCGAAGACCCGGACATCCGGGCCGTCGCCCGGACATCCGGCCCCTGAACTGCCTGCGTGCAGCCCCTGGGCCGAGGCCCATGTACCCATTCGCCCCGTAGACTATATATACTCCTCTCCTCTTTCCGTTTAGGGTTAGCTGTGGTTTTAGCTCATTTGACACTTGTGTGGATTTCTCCCACGAGACCGGTGCGCCTCTACGGAGAAGATCCACCTCTGGATTCAAGACCCCTAACGGGAAGATCCCACGGGATTCCAAGACCTCCTCCGGGAGAAGACTATCTGTATCACCGTTGTTGACTTTGGATCATGTATCTCGACCTTGTATCGCGAATCTAGCACTTGTGTGATTGCTTCCGTGTTGATTTGAGTGTTCTCTCTTGTGTTTTCCCCATCTTTCTCCGTGTTTTCCCCGTGTTCATCGTGTGCCAACCTCCAAACGTGAAAGATCCGCTGATTAGGGTTCCACCCTATATCAACAAGTCCAAGCTTCTACCTCGTGCCGACGGACCATTCAAGGTGCTCCATGGTGATGAAGATTTCGATCCGAGGTCGGATCTTTCCCAAGGGAGGGGAGATGATACGGTGTATCCTAGGGCCATCCCCATGGACCCTCATTCACCCCCTCAAGTGCCCAAAGGACCAAGGACTAGAGCTTTCGAGACCGAGGTGACGTCACTCCTAGCCCTACTTCTTTATGAATCTTGCGAGACATGGTTACTACCTCAAGCGAGTGTGCTTTGTGTGCTCAGGTGTGAAGGAGACCACTTCGGAGAAGAGCTTGAAGATGGACAAGTCCCCAAGGTCATGGACGAGCTGATGCAACAAGAAGACCAGAAAGCAGCTCCAGGACCCGGACATCCGGCCCCCTGGCCCGGACATCCGGCCCCTGGGCATCTCTCTACAGAAGGCCAGCCACAGGGCCCGGACATCCGGCCAGGGCCCGGACATCCGGCCAAGCACGGCCCGGACATCCGGCCTCGGGCCCGGAAATCCGGCGCTCCTGTCCAGAGAGCACCCGAGGCTCGGCTCTTCCCGCCCGGACATCCGGGCCCCCGCCCCGGACATCCGGCGCCCCGTGAAGTCCCGGACATCCGGCCCGCCGCCCGGACGTCCGGCCCCTGAAATGCCTGCGCGCATCCCCCGGGCCGAGGCCCATGTACCCATTCGCCCGTAGACTATATATACTCCTCTCCTCATTCCGTTTAGGGTCAGCTGTGGTTTAGCTCATTTGACACTTGTGTGGATTTCTCCCACGAGACCGTGCGCCTCTACGGAGAAGATCCACTTCGGATTCAGGACCTCCTTCATCGGAGAAGATCCCCCGGGATATCAAGACCTCCTCCGGGAGAAGACTATCTGTATCACCGTTGTTGACCTTGGATCATGGATCTCAACCTTGTATCGCGAATCTAGCATTTGTGTGATTGCTTTCGTGTTGATTGAGTGTTTTCCTCTTGTGTTTCCCCCATCTTTCCCTTGTGATTCCCCGTGTCCATCGTGTGCCAACCTCCAAACGTGAAAGATCCGCTGATTAGGGTTCCACCCTGTATCAGATGACCTAGTCATCGACAAATTGTGTGCTAGTAGCTAGAGTTTTGGTTGTGCATGTTTGACACATATTTCAGTTGCTATCTTATTGTGTGAGCATGTTGAATGCATGATTCTATTCATTCAAGGACATCCATTTGTGGTTTTGATTGTTTTGGTTTCTTTTTCTGGCCAAATGGATGGACAAGAATGCCTAAGCACCTTCCCTAGCTATCTATGCTATCTTGTCTCAAATTCTATTCATGCTTATATCACAACTTTGAACAAGTCTTTTTCGGACAGTCCGAGTGAGGAGCACTCGGAACCACCGATTCGTCTAAGGCTGACTTCCAAAACCTTCTAAGTCCTTTTCGGTCTGACCGGCTTCTCAATCTCGGTCCAACCGAAACACTTAGATTGATCTAGGTTTCATCTCGGTGAAACCGAGTTCAAAATCTCGGTCTGACCGATATGCGTAACTGCTCTGCAATTATGCATCTCGGTGACACCGAGTTTTTCAACTCGGTCCCACCGACAGCACGGGGTTATATATACTGAGGGCTGCGCGCGATCTATTCCTTTCAAACGTTCGCCCTCCAAGACCCCTGCTGCCGCCGCCCTGGTCTACGGATCGTCGCCTTCATCACCTGTGCGTCCTCACCGCAGGTCTCCGCCGCCGTCAACGGTAATCTTCTCCGCCGTTGCCGCCGTAGAGGGACACCACCAAGTTAGGGTGTGTCCCGATCCCTTTCATGCTCCACTTCTGATTCTTGCATGATAGGACTGCCCTGATTCTATCCAAGTTTGATATGATCCCAATACATTGTTCAGATCTTCTAGTTTCGAGGAAAATTCTTAGGTTTAGGTTTCCACGGAATGCATCTCGGTGAAGCCGATTCCTGAAACTCGGACTGACCGATTTGGTCTCTGACCATTGCACTACATAGTTCGGTCTGACCGAGTTGTGAAAATCGGAATGTCCGAATTGAAGTTTCTGTGAAACCCTAAGTTTTCGGTAGGACCGAAACCCATTTCGGTCTGACCGAAAGTGGTGTGTAGGTTCTGTTGAACACTTCGGTTACACCGAAACTTGAAATCGGTTTGACCGAAATACATTCTGTGAAAACTGAAAACTAAGTTTTTAACTCATTTTTCTTTTCAAAAACTTCTGCAGTTGTGATAACTCTTCTATTCTGCCTATACCTTATCTTTTCACAGGTCTTTCAGCCATGTCAGATGTCAGTGACAGCCAGAACAGGTCTGAATCACCATTTGCTGAAATTCCAGAGGCAGAAACAAGTCCTGCAAGCAGCTCTAGTGATGATGGTGAGAGGAGCACCCCTAGTGGTCTGCCTCCCGCAGCTACGAGAACCAGGAAGAAGAGAACTTCTGATGATGAGGATTCCGACTTTGTTGCTGAGGAAGTTACCTCCAAGCCCAAGAGGAATGTGGTTGCCAAAGAGCACCAAGGGCAGCAGCCAAGGAAAGGTACAAGCAAGGTAAAACAGTCTGCAGTTGCCAAGAAGCTCAACTTGGAAGAACCTGCTCCAAGCAAGGTGAAGAAGACTTCCAAGAGGAAGAGAGTTGTTTATGCTGAACCTCAAGTTGATGCTGATGCAGAAGAAGAAGAAGAAGATGCACCCCAGCCTCCTCCTCAGAAAGCTAAGTTCATGGGTGATGCTATTCGGGCTCAAGCCTCCTCCAAGCCCAAGAAGCCTGCTCCAGCTAAGGCAGCTCCAGCGAAGCCCAAGAGAACAACCAGAAGCATTCCAGCTTCTGAGAAGAACAAAGGTGAGATGCCACCTTCTGAGTCAGATGAAGAGCATGTGTTGCTCAAGCTCCGTCCCAAGTTGCCACTCCACAATGATGCTCATCCTCAAGCTGAGGACATGAAGGCAAGGAAGGACAAAGGTCTCAGGCTATGGAGACAGTCTGATCCATATGCCGTAAGAAGAAGGACTGCTGTGGACCCCAGATTCCACACCAGAGAGCAGCAGGATTTCTATGAGACTGTGCTAATGGATAAGAAGCCCATTGTTGCTGACACCAGGTATGTTGACTGGAAGTATATTGACAGTAGAGAGCATCGGGACTTCTTTCCCCATGTGCATGAGAGCTTTACTGCATGTGGAGTTGCTGATTTTGTGGGTCAAGAACTGACAGCATGGAATGACGAGATGATCATGCAGTTCTATGCCACAGCCCATTTCTACCCTGATGGCAAGATCACCTGGATGACTGAAGGTCAACGGTTTTCTTCAACTGTTGCAGAATGGGCAGAACTTCTGAACGCTCCTGTGCAGAGAGAGGACGACATTGATGTCTATGGGATTCCTAAGAAGAGTCATGATTCTATGAAGAATATGTACAAGGAGATCCCAGCTGCTGATTTGGAGGGATGGAAGCTCGGCTCAGTGTATTATCTCCAAGCAGGTCTGACCACCACTAACACTATTCTGAGGCATACTTTGATGCCTAAGTCAGGTGACCACCGGATGATACGAGGCTATTCTATCAACATGCTGCACATTCTCGATGAGAAGGCACCTTTTAAGGTGATGGACTTGATGGTAGAAACCATTAAGAGGACTGCAGCTGACCAGAAGAGGTCGTGTGGGTTTGCTCCGCAGATACAGATGCTCATCAACGCCAAGTTTGGCACGGGCAAATTCATGTTGGATAGGAAGCACTTGCCACTGCAGCCAGAGCATGAGGACAACGTAGTTGTGATGGATGAAGAGGATCCTACCTCAGTTGAAGGGCAAGCCAAGATTGAAGCTGCAAAGAAAGCCAAAGCTGACAAAGAGGCAGCAGCAGCAGCAGCTAAGCCAAAGAGCTTTGGAGATCAGATTTTTGAAGCAACCCGGAGAATTGAACAACGCCTGGCCAGCATTGAGCAATCTCAGGAGAGCCTTGAGAGGATTGTCGAGGACAAGATCCACGCTCTAGACGTGAAGCTGACTGAGATTCAGGTGTCTGTCAACAAGCTTGAGGCAGACATGGAGGAGACTAGGCAGGAGAGAGCAGAGCTTATGCAGGATGATCTAGTCCAGGACTCTCATCGCCAGGCTGCTCAGGTTCCCAGAGGATCCAGATCTGCAGCTATCCCAGTGACAGACTCCAGGGCTACCACTTCAGCACCAGCTACAGCTCCAGCAGTTCCTACAGCTCCAGCATCCACTCCTCCACCGCAGACATCAGCAGAGGTCTTCGCAGATGCAGCTATCTCTACACCGACATCGACCCAGACGGGAGCAGCCAGCCGAGCCCGCAGTGACGTTTAGCTCTATACCCTTTCGAACTTTTTGGTAACTTGTTGCCAAAGGGGGAGAAATTGTTATAGATCATAGGGCTTCGAGAGAGAGAGTGCTCTTTCGTCTTTCGTCTTTTTCGTCTTTTGCCAGTTTTCCTTGAGATACATTGGTTTCTTTTGGTTCCTGAAACTTTAAGTGTGCTTGCTACTACGTTTGATGCTACCTTAATGAGTGCTTAGCCATACTATGCTTTAATGTGTGCTTATTGCTTATCCTATGCTATTCCTTATTGTATGGCTATTTACTCTTGTCTTGGTGATTAAGTGCATGTTATTCATTCTTATCATTTTGTGCGCTCCACCAAGATGTATGTGACATGGAAGAGTGACCCATAATCCTAATCGATTGTGCATTTGCATTCAAACGCAAATTTCAAATAATGCACAAATTTAGGGGGAGCTCTTGTTTATCACATACTTCTCAAAGCGACGATGTTATTCATTGATTATATCTTTTGTCGAAGCTTTGATCTATATGTTGTCATCAATTACCAAAAAGGGGGAGATTGAAAGTGCAACTAATCCCCGGGTGGTTTTGGTAATTAATAACAACATATATATCATTGAACTAATATTATCTTGAGAATCATTTCAGAGAAGTTCGATGATATGGGTATGGAAATGTCTGAAGAAGTGGACCCCTCAAAATGCTAAGACAAGCATTGGCAAAAGCTCAAGACTCCATTTTTGGTTTAGTGATCAAAGATCACATTGAGTCCATAGGAAAAGCCAATACTATTAAAAGGGGATGAGGTTGTGTTAATGTTCTTGTTGCTCAAGTGCTTGGTGATCTAACTCCCTCAACTATCAGCACTATTCACTACTTAACACAAACCCTAACATTTCGGTCACACCGATTTCTCCAACTCAGTCCCACCGAGATGAACCACTTCAGTTGTTTCTCCAAACCCTAGCTTCTCGGTCAAACCGATTCTGAGTTTCGGTCTCACCGAAAAAGGGCTGCCAACCTTCTGTGATCAGTTGACATCAATTCGGAATATCCGAGTTTATATTTTCGGTCTCACCGAAATGGCAAACCCTAATCTTTGACTCACTTCGGTCTCACCGAGATGGTATTTTCGGTCCCACCGAAAATCCCAACGTTCACTATATTTGAACTTTCGGTCTAACCGAGTTTTCACTTCGATCTGACCGAGATTGGTCAAATGTGTGTGTAACGGTTGGATTTTGTGTGGAGGCTATATATACCCCTCCACCCCCTCCTCATTCGTGAGGAGAGCCATCAGAAAGTACCACCACTTCTACCATACACTTTCTGAGAAGTGAACCACCTACCCTTGTGTTGAGATCAAGCCATTCCATTCCTACCATATGAAACTTGATCTCTAGCCTTCCCAAGTTGCTTTCCACTCAAATCTTTCTTCCACCACAGCCACATCAGTGAGGAGAGTTGAGTGTTGGGGAGTTTATCACTTGAAGCACAAGAGCAAGGAGTTCATCACCATCAACACCGTCTATTACCTTTTGGGGGGTGGTGCCTCCTAGATTGGTTAGGTGTCGCTTGGGAGCCTCCGTCTTGATGATGTGGAGTTGAACCAAGAAGTTTGTAAGGGCAAGGAGATCGCCTACTTCGTGAAGATCTACCCCGAGTAAGGCTAGTCCTCCGTGGGCGTAGGTCGTGATGGAATAGACAAGGTTGCTTCTTCGTGGACCCTTTGTGGGTGGAGCCCTCCGTGGACTCGCGCAGCCGTTACCCTCCGTGGGTTGAAGTCTCCATCAACGTGGATGTACGATAGCACCACCTATCGGAACCACGACAAAAATCTCCGTGTCACCAAACTGCGTTTGATCTTCTCCACCTCTCTTTTACATGTGCAATTTACTTTCCGCTGCATATACTCTAGAATTGCATGTGTAGGGTGTTACTTGATTTGATCTTGTTTGTGAAACTGCCAAAAACTTTGCATGATCTAAAGGCAGATTTTTTATATTGTCAAGTAGTCTAATCACCCCCCCTCTAGACCTACTTTCGATCCTACACCTCGCCGTCGAGCCCCAGGCTCCAGCATGGGCGCAGCATACCGTCCGATTCCTCCAGACTGGGGAACTTCCTGAGGAGCAAGAAGAAGCGGAGAAAGTAGCCCGTTGGTCTGCTATGTACCAGTTCGTCGATGACGTCCTGTACAGAAAGAGACCAAACGGCATGAAATTGAAGTGCATCCCTCGAGAGGAAGGACTGGAGTTGTTGGCAGAGATACATGGAGGCATATGTGGATCCCACATAGGGTCAAGAGCCCTTGCCGGCAAGGCATTCCGGCAAGGCTTCTTCTGGCCCACTGCCCTCCAGGATGCGACGGCACTATTCACCAGGTGTGAAGCATGCCAGTTCCATTCAAAGAAACTTCATCAACCAGCTCAAGCCCTTCAAACCATTCCTCTCTCCTGGCCCTTCTCGGTCTGGGGGCTCGACATACTGGGCCCTTTCCCCCGCGCTGTCGGGGGCTTTGAATACTTGTACGTTGCAATTGACAAGTTCACAAAGTGGCCATAGGTGGAGGCAGTGAGGAAGGTCACAGCTCAGTCAGCCGTCAAGTTCTTCAAGGGACTAGTGTGTCGTTTTGGTGTACCCAACAGGATCATCACCGACAACGGCACCC
This sequence comes from Secale cereale, assembly GCA_902687465.1. NCBI lineage: Eukaryota > Viridiplantae > Streptophyta > Magnoliopsida > Poales > Poaceae > Secale > Secale cereale. The sequence goes on from LR738712.1 coordinate 478,164,297, forward strand.
AGTTCACAAGCCGCACCTTCATGCAATATACCCAAGACCTCGGCAGCAAAGTCTGTTTCGCTTCCGTTGCTCACCCCCGAAGCAATGGTCAGGCTGAGAGGGCAAACGCTGAAGTGCTGTGAGGGTTAATGACAAAGAGCTTTGACAGGCTGCACAAGAGCGGGAGGCGCTGGATTGATGAGTTGCCGGCGGTTCTTTGGTCGATCAGAATGACGCCAAATCGAGCCACCGGCCAGACACCCTTCACCCTGATATACGGGGCGGAAGCAGTTCTCCACACTGAACTCATATACGGGTCACCTAGAGTGCTTGCTTATGATGAGCTTGAGCAAGAGCAACTGCGGCAAGAGGACGCAACGCTCCTTGAGGAAGATCGTCTTCGGGCGGCTGTGAGAGCAGCACGCTATCAGCAAGCCTTGCGCCGCTACCATAGCCGCAAGGTCCGTGTCCGAAGCTTTGAGGAAGGCGACCTTGTTCTTCGGCGCGTTCAATCGGCCAGGAATACGAACAAGTTGACGCCAAAGTGGGAAGGCCCTTATCGGGTAATACGAGTCACCAGGCCTGGCGCAGTCCGCCTGGAGACCGAAAATGCCATTCCGGTGAGCAATTCCTGGAACATTGAGCATCTTCGCAAGTTTTACCCATAAGGCGCGGCTTGCCGGCCCCCCCGGCAAGCCACCCTTTTGTACAAGCCTTGCCGGCAAGGCATGTAACCCTTTGTACAAAGCCAGGCACAGACCCTAAGCATAAATAAATGAAGCGCTGGCACCCAAAGTTATAGCATGCATGCTGAGTCGAGTCTCGTCCTTGGTTAGGGTTGATAGTGCTTAGCAGTGGCTAACCCCTAGCTTAGAGGTCGAGTCTGCGTCTCTTTGTCTTTCCTATATCTCCTTTGGTTCATAGGACGCACAGACATCCTTGTCGAGGCCACTTGCGGAGAAGAAAGAGGAACAGATCAGCATCAAGGCCCCGGCAAGCCAGTGTTGCCGGGGACTACAAGAGCAAAGATTCGCCCACGGCGAACCAAGGTTGCCGGGGGCTGCGGCTTTAGATAAGTTCTTCGTCCCCTATCATGCATTCCATTATGGACTGAGGTATGTGAAATCTCGTTCTTTTCCTTAAGCTACCGTGCTCCCATAACTCTAGGTCCTAGGGCTCGTTCCTGGGACTAAGTTTGGTCGTAGTCGCGGCAGCGAAAAGGTGAGACGAGGAGCCTAAGACCACTTCATCCCTGCCTCCGCCAAGGGCGTGAGAAAGGTCGAGTGAAGTAGGGAGACGACAAGGCCTGTTGCCGGGCAAGAAAATGTTTATCTTAGAGATATCAGGGATTTATTCCCTGTTGTGGGTTCAACCTGCGAACAAATGGCCCGGCAAACATTCCTTTTTCATTACAAACATTCCACTCAGGTACAGTCCATAGGGAATGAAAAACATGAACAAGGAGATTAAAAGTTTTAAACTTAACAGATGTCCGAAGGCTTACAAACTAAAAAGAGATAAGATGCCCGTAATGTCTTTCTTGTCCCTCTCCTCAGGAGGTAGCTCAAGGAGGCGAGAAGGGCAAAAGGGGCGCCTAGGCGAGCTATGGGTGGCAGAAGACACCAAGAGGACATCTCGGTGGCCGCCCAAGGGCTGGACGGTGATGACGGCGCCGGAGGCAGAGCTCGAAGACGAGGCGGCACGACGTCAGTACGCGTCAAAGGCGTCGGTGCCCGCGTACTCCGACATGACGACCTTGCCGCCCGCCTTCTTCCTCTTCCTCTTCCGCAGCCTCCCTACGCCAGCCGCCAAGGAGGCGGCCCCGAGAAGTTCAAGGAGACGGCGACGCGGATGATGGGGTCGCCGGTGCCACCAGGAGCGGCGCCAGACACCTAGTCGGACCCATCATCCTGTCGTCCACCGCCCTCGTCGTCGCTGCCGCTGTCCTCCTCGTCACCCTCGTTCGAGGAGGAGTCTTCGTCATTGGAGGAGCTCTCCACGCAGCACCTCGCATGAGTCCCGAAGTGCCCGAAGACCTTGACGGAGAAATGGCCGTCCTCCATCAACTTGAAATGGAGGGTGAGCCCATCCGTCAGGCTGTGGATGCGAGTGAACGTCTTCCATCCTTGACGAAGATACATCACATGAGGGGCAGGGAAGTCGACGCGGACCCACGTGCCACTAATCCCACAGCCCCTCATGTGCAGCCGCAGCGACTCCGATGGATCCACCTCCATCTCCCGCGCAAATGGGGTCGGGAGATGAAGGCGACGGCGCGGCGGCCGCCGCAACCTGACGAAGAACTCGTAAGGGTCATCCCCAATATGGCCTTCCATTGGAGGAGGGGCTGCTGGCGGGGCCGAGGCCGGCGGGCCGCCCCGTCCTCCTCTTCCCCGAGCGCCCCGGCCTCGCCCACGGCCTCGCCCCCTCCCTCTTCCCCTCGTGGCCGGTTCTGCCGCCGCAGGTGCAGGAGAAGGAGGGACGCGTTGTCGAGCAGCGACCCTCGCCGCCACCGTTGAAGAGCCGGGATTTCCTCTCTCCATGGCGAATAGAAGAGAGGAGCAGAAGCTGTAGGAGAAAGAAGATGGAGGAGTGCGGGGCGCCGTCCCTTCCCTCCCGCTCTTTATAAAGGGGCGGGGCTGGGGCTCGACCGCCCCGCACGGCCAATCAAGACGCAGAAGGCGAGGGAGCTGGGACCGACCCGCCGCCCCAACCAGTGATGACTCGGTTTCCCGCCTCCACCGTTCGCCACCTCAACCGCATGGAGGGCACGTGGCGGACGTGCAGAACCGAGGGGACGGGTGTGGCGACCTCTCCCCACCCCGTGATCGTGGTGGGTGGACGCCTCGACGACCGCGCCTCGGCCCCATTCAGTAAATCGGCCGCACCTCCACGCCTCCCCCCGTTTACGGGGAAGGCGCGAAGCCGCCTCCTTTCGCATTTACTGTGACGTGACGCATGCCTGTGGAAACCGCCCCACGCATGCCGCCCACGTCACGCACGCCCCTCCACCCCGCGCCATGCGCGTGGGTCGTGGGAGGCGTAGCGCGTGGAAAAACTTACCATGGTGAGAACCGCCCTGCCTGCCCGCGCACCGTTCTGGGCCTAGCCCAACAACGCGTTGCGCTTATGTGTGGCCCAGGCCCGGGGGCTCCTGTCGGTGTACAAAAAGAGGGGTACACTTTTCGTACCCCTATGATTGTGCACGGGCAGTCTGAGCCACGGGCACCACCACACCAAGCGCAGCAGGGGAGGTGAGCCAAGGTAAGACCGAAGCTCGATGGAACTGGAGCAAGGCCAAGAACAAGACCACAAAGAGCAAAGGGACGAAGCGGCTTCCCCCGGCAAGATCCTTGCCGGGAACCATTTTTAGCAGCCCTGGCAAGATCCTTGCCGGGGCTGGCTCTGGCAGCCTCGGCAAGACCCTTGCCACGGCAGCTCGCCCCACGCCTACGGAGCGGATCACCCTTGAGTCCACTGCCCCCATGGGGCAAGGATTCGGGAGATATCCCCGTGGTGGCATGCAGATCTTTGTGAAGACATTCAAGGACAGATACACACACTAAGAGGACGACGACCCTTGGCGGGATCCCAGCCAAGGAGGACCACAAGGCCTTCGGCAAGCACCTTGCCGGGGATGATAGCAGGCGCCACGGCAAGACCCTTGTCGGGGGCCCCGGGAAGGCCCTTGCCGAGGACACCCGCAGGGCCACCGTCAGGCCTGCGCTGTGATGGCCTGGCTTATTAGGGATGATAGACTACTCATATCAATAAGGAATTCCTTCTTTTCCGGGAGCCCATTCGGATAGAACTCCAAAGTTAAGCGTGCTCAGCTTGGAGTAGTTTCAGGATGGGTGACCGACCGGGAAGTTGCTCCCGGGTGCGCACGAGTGAGGACAAAGTGCGCAGAAAAGACTAGTATTGATATGTGAGGCCAGTCTAGATCCCGCCAGGAGTAACGACCACCGGCGGGTGTGTCCGGGGCGTTACAAGTTGGTATCAGAGCCGACCCTCGCGGTTACACGGATGTTTGCGGACAGTTTGCAGTCATGTTATGCATGACGTTTGTGACCCGTCGTGGCACACGGCATGGCACATGTGCTGTCCTGGAAGCACAGACGGTTGTGCCAAGAGGGAACGTTCCTGTGGCCCGACGAGGACGTCGGTTCCTCTGAGTGAGGGTGTATGTGATGGCCTGGCTTATTAGGGATGATAGACTACTCATATCAATAAGGAATTCCTTCTTTTCCGGGAGCCCATTCGGATAGAACTCCAAAGTTAAGCGTGCTCAGCTTGGAGTAGTTTCAGGATGGGTGACCGACCGGGAAGTTGCTCCCGGGTGCGCACGAGTGAGGACAAAGTGCGCAGAAAAGACTAGTATTGATATGTGAGGCCAGTCTAGATCCCGCCAGGAGTAACGACCACCGGCGGGTGTGTCCGGGGCGTTACATGCGCCAACTGAGTTTCCACCACCCCATGCAGCTGCCAACCCAACCAGCTGGGCAGGCTCCTATGTGGCAACATGCAGATCTTTGTGGAGACCCGCCGTTGCGCCACCTCAGCTGCCTGCCTGCCTACATGGCACCTCAGGCACCGCTGGCCAGGGCGCGTGTCAACACAAGGAGGAGCGGCGACGGACACGACGGGCGTCTCCCCTCGTCCCCGATAAAGCAAGGACACCTAAGCAAAGCGCATTAAATGCGCCTTGTCCTGTAATGCGAGGGATAACCTCGCATCACTGTACCCTTTCCACCTTCTGTGTGCCACTGTGGCAACCCCTTTTTCCTATAAAAGCAGGCCCGAGGCGACCAGGAGAAGGATTCGGCTTTTTAGAACACCTCACGACTCGGCTTTTGGAGCTCCTCACTAGCTGAAGAACACAAACATATAATTCATCAAAGCAGGAGTAGGGTTTTACACATATTTGTGGCCCGAACCTGGATAAAGGAACCGTGTGCTAACTGTTAGATCCGCTCTTCTCTCAACCCCGCGCCTCGCAACCGTAGTAGGGATTCTTGTGATCCCATAGGTGTCGATCCAAATACACCGACACTTAGGCTTTTGGTTGTCCTTGAATTATACCTTGGGGTACCTTGGGCATCCCCAAGCTTAGGCTTTTGCCACTCTTTGTTCCATTGTCCATCAAATCCATACTCAAAACTTGAAAACTTCACAACACAAAACTTAGCCAAAATTCTCGTGAGCTCCGTTAGTATAAGTCAACAAACCACTACTCAAAGGTACTGTAATGAACTCATTCTTTCTTTATATTGGTGTTAAACATACTGTATTCCAACTTCTCTATGATTCATACCCCCCCCCCCCGATACTACTCATAGATTCATCAAAATAAGCAAACAACACATGAAAAACAGAATCTGTCAAAAACAGAACAGTCTGTAGTAATCTGTAACTTTCGAATAGTTCTGTAACTCTAAAAAAGTTGAAATAAATTGTTGGACGTGAAGAATTTGTTGATTAATCATCTGCAAAAATAATCAACTAAAAAGCACTCTCCAGTAAAAAATGACAGCCAATCTCGTGAGCGCTAAAGTTTCTGTTTTTTATAGCATGATCATATAAACTTCACACAAGTCTTCCCAAAGGTTCTACTTGGCACAAACACTAATTAAAACACAAAACCACATCTAAACAGAAGCTAGATGCAATATTTATTCCTAAACAGAAGCAAAAATAAATAAAATAAAATTGGGTTGCCTCCCAACAAGCACTATCGTTTAACGCCGCTAGCTAGGCACGATACAAGAATAGGTCTAGGTATTGCCATCTTTGGTAGGCAATCCATAAGTGGCTCTCATAATAGATTCGTAAGGTAATTTTATTTTCTTTCTAGGAAAGTGTTCCATGTCTTTATTTAACGGAAATAGGAATCTAATATTTCCTTCCTTCATATCAATAATTGCACCAATCGTTCTAAGGAAAGGTCTACCAAGAATAATAGGACATGAAGGATTACAATCTATATCAAGAACGATGAAATATACGGGTACATAATTCCTATTGGCAACAATAAGAACATCATTAATCCTTCCCATAGGTTTCTTAATGGTAGAATCCGCAAGATGCAAATTTAAAGAACAATCATCAAGTTCATGGAAACCTAACATATCACACAAAGCTTTTGGAATTATAGAAACACTTGCACCCAAATCACACAAAGCAAAGCATTCATGATCCTTAATCTTAATTTTAATAGTAGGTTCCCACTCATCATAAAGCTTTCTACGGATAGAACTTCTAATTCAAGTTTTTCTTCATAAGATTGCATTAAAGCATCAACTATATGTTTGATAAAAGCCTTATTTTGACTATAAGCATGTGGAGAATTTAGCATGGATTGCAACAAGGAAATTCAATCTATTACAGGGCAATTATCATAATTGAATCCCTTGGAATCCAAAATAGTGGGTTCATCGCTATGCAAAGTTTTAATCTCTTCTATCCCACTTTTAACAATTTTAGCATCAAGATCTAAAAACTCTGAATCACTGGGACGCCTTTTAACTAAAGTAGACTCATATCCAGTCCCATATTTATCAAGATTCATACTAGAAAACAAGGATCTAATAGGAGACACGTCAATCACTTTTATATCTTCATCTTTATTTTCATGATAACTAGAAGAACATGCTTTCATAAAGCAATCTCTTTTAGCACGCATCCTAGCGGTTCTTTCTTTGCATTCATCAATGGAAATTCTCATGGATTTGAGAGACTCATTGATATCATGCTTAGGTGGAATAGATCTAAGTTTCAAAGAATCAACATCAAGAATAATTATATCCATGTTTCTAGCCAACTCATCAATCTTAAGCAATTTTTCTTCAAGCAAAGCATTGAAATTCTTTTTTGAATTCATAAACCCTTTAACACTTGTCTCGAATTCAGAGGACATCTTACCAAAATTTCCATAAAAGTTATTGTAGGAATTACCATAATTATTAGAGGAATTACTAGGAAAAGGCCTAGGATTAAAGTTTCCTCTATAAGCATTGTTACCAAAATTATTCCTACCAACAAAATTCACATCCAAAGATTCATTATTATTTTGAATCAACGTGGATAAAGGCATATCATTAGGATCAGAAGAAGCGCTCTTCGTAGCAAATAATTTCATAAGTTCATCCATCTTTCCAATCAAAACACTAATCTCTTCAATAGCATGCATGTTTTTACTAGTAGATCTTTCGGTGTGCCATTGAGAGTAGTTAACCATAATATTATCTAGGAGTTTGGTGGCTTCTCCTAAAGTAATTTCCATGAAAGTGCCCCCCGCAGCCGAATCTAAAAGATTTCTAGAAGCAAAATTCAAGCCAGCATAAAAGTTTTGTATAATCATCCATAAGTTCAAACCATGTGTAGGGCAATTACATATCATTAATTTCATTCTCTCCCAAGCTTGTGCAACATGCTCATGATCTAGTTGCTTAAAATTCATAATATCATTTCTAAGAGAAATAATCTTAGCGGGAGGAAAATACTTAGAGATAAAGACATCCTTGCACTTATTCCATGAATCAATACTATTTCTAGGCAAATAGGAAAACCAAGTTTTAGCATGATCTCTAAGTGAAAACGGAAATAGCTTCAATTTAACAATATCATTATCCGTAACTCTCTTCTTTTGCATATCACACAAATCAACAAAGTTGTTTAGATGGGTAGCGGCATCTTCACTAGGAAGGCCAGAAAATTGATCTTTCATGACAAGATTCAACAGAGCAGCATTGATCTCACAAGATTCAGCATCTAAGATAGGAGCAATTGGAGTGCTAATAAAATCATTATTGTTGGTATTGGAGAAGTCACACAATTTGGTATTGTCTTGAGCCATAGTGACAAGCAAGCAATCCAACACACAAGTAAACAAGAGGCAAGCAAACGGTAAAACACACGGAAAAAGAAGGGCGAATAAAACGGCAAAGGTGAAGTGGGGGAGAGGAAAACGAGAGGCAAATAATGTAGTGCGAGGGATAAGGGTTTGTGATAGGTACTTGGTATATGACTTTGCATAGATCTCCCTAGCAACGGTGCCAGAAATTCTTCTTGCTACTTCTCGAGCTTGCGTTGTATTCCCACGAAGAGGAAAGGGTGATGCAGCACAGTAGCGTAAGTATTTCCCTCAGTTTTTGAGAACCAATGTATCAATCCAGTAGGAGACCACGTGTGAGTCCCTCGCACCTGCACAAACAAATAAGAACCTCGCAGCCAACGCGATAAGGGGTTGTCAATCCCTTCATGGTCACTTACGAGAGTGAGATCTGATAGATAGGATAGGATAATGTTCTTGGTATTTTTGGTATAGGAACAGAAAGTAAATAATGCAAAGTAAAGTAGATGGAAGATTAATATGATGAGAATAGACCCGGGGGCCATAGGTTTCACTAGCGGCTTCTCTCATGATAGCAAAATTCTACGGTGGGTGAACAAATTACTGTCGAGCAATTGATAGAAAAGCGCATAGTTATGAGAATATCTAGGCATGATCATTGTATATAGGCATCACGTCCGTGACAAGTAGACCGAAACGATTCTGCATCTACTACTATTACTCCACACATCGACCGCTATCCAGCATGCATCTAGAGTATTAAGTTCATAACAACAGAGTAACGCCTTAAGCAATATGACATGATGCAGAGAGATAAACTCAAGCAATATGATATAAACCCCATCATTTTATCCTCGATGGCAACAATACTATTGTGCCTTGCTGCCCCTACTATCACTGGGAAAGGACACCGCAAGATTGAACCCAAAGCCAAGCACTTCTCCCATTGCAAGAACTATAGATCTCGTAGGCCAAACCAAACCAATAATTCGAAGAGACTTGCAAGGATATTAAAATCATACATAAAAGGTTTCAGAAAAGAATCCAATATTATTCATAGATAATCTTGATCATAAACCCACAATTCATCGGATCTCGACAAACACACCGCAAAAAGATTACATCGAATAGGTCTCCTCGAAGATCGAGGAGAACTTTGTATTGAGATCCAAAGAGAGAGAAGAAGCCATATAGCTAATAACTATGGACCCCCGAAAGTTTGTGGTAAACTACTCACAACACATCGGAGGGGCTATGGTGTTGACGTAGAAGCCCTTCGTGATCGATGCCCCCTCCGACGGAGCTCTAGAACAGGCCCCAAGATGGGATCTCACGGGAACAAAAGGTTACGGCGGTAGAATTAGGGTTTCTTCGTGCTCCCCGATGTTTTCAGGGTGTATGGGTATATATAGGAGGAAAAAGTACGTCGGTGGAGCAACGTGGGGCCCACAAGGGTGGGGGCACGCCCTGCTCCCTCATGGGCACCTCGTTTCTTCTCTGACTTGGACTCCAACTCTTTCGTGAATATATCGTTCCAAAAATAACTCTCCCGAAGGTTTCATTCCGTTTGACTTCGTTTGATATTCCTTTTCTGCGAAACACTGAAATAGGCAAAAAAAATAGTAATTTGCACTGGGCCTTGGGTGAAAGTACAACTAATCCCCGGGTGGTTTTGGTAATTAATAACAACATATATATCATTGAACTAATATTCACTTGAGAATCATTTCAGAAAAGTTCGATGATATGGGTATGGAAATGTCTGAAGAAGTGGACCCCTCAAAATGCTAAGACAAGCATTGGCAAAAGCTCAAGACTCCATTTTTGGTTTAGTGATCAAAGATCACATTGAGTCCATAGGAAAAGCCAATACTATTAAAAGGGGATGAGGTTGTGTTAATGTTCTTGTTGCTCAAGTGCTTGGTGATCTAGCTCCCTCAACTATCAGCACTCTTCATTTTTCAACACACTCATAAGTAATCTCGGACAAACCGATTCTGCAAACTCAGTCCCACCGAGATGAACCACTTCAGTTATTTCCCCAAACCCTAATTTCTCGGTCCATCCGATTCTGAGTTTCGGTCCCACCGAAAATGGTCTGCCAACCTTCTGTAACCAATTGACAGCATTTCGGAATATCCGAGTTGTTGTTTTCGGTCACACCGAGATGGCAAACCCTAACCTTTGACTCACTTCGGACACACCGAGATGGTATTTTCGGTCCCACCGAAAATCCCAACGTTCACTATATTTGAACTTTCGGTCTGACCGAGTTTTCACTTCGGTCTCACCGAGATTGGTCAAATGTGTGTGTAACGGTTGGATTTTGTGTGGAGGCTATATATACCCCTCCACCCCCTCTTCATTCGTAGAGAGAGCCATCAGAAAGTCTACCACTCCTACCATACACTTTCTGAGAAGTGAACCACCTACCCTTGTGTTGAGATCAAGCCATTCCATTCCTACCATATGAAACTTGATTTCTAGCCTTCCCAAGTTGCTTTCCACTCAAACCTTTCTTCCACCACAGCCATATCAGTGAGGAGAGTTGAGTGTTGGGGAGATTATCACTTGAAGCACAAGAGCAAGGAGTTCATCATCATCAACACCGTCTATTACCTTTTGGAGGGTGGTGCCTCCTAGATTGGTTAGGTGTCGCTTGGGAGCCTCCGTCTTCGAGATGTGGAGTTGAACCAAGAAGTTTGTAAGGGCAAGGAGATCGCCTACTTCGTGAAGATCTACCCCGAGTAAGGCTAGTCCTCCGTGGGCGTAGGCCGTGATGGAATAGACAAGGTTGCTTCTTCGTGGACCCTTTGTGGGTGGAGCCCTCCGTGGACTCGCGCAGCCGTTACCCTCCGTGGGTTGAAGTCTCCATCAACGTGGATGTACGATAGCACCACCTATCGGAACCACGACAAAAATCTTCGTGTCACCAAACTGCGTTTGATCTTCTCCACCTCTCTTTTACATGTGCAATTTACTTTCCGCTGCTTATACTCTAGAATTGCATGTGTAGGGTGATACTTGAATTGTTCTTAATTGTGAAACTGCCAAAAACATTGCATGATCTAAAGGCAGATTTTTTATATTGTCAAGTAGTCTAATCACCCCCCCTCTAGACCTACTTTCGATCCTACAAGTGGTATCAGAACCTAGGAGAGTATGGCGTCTAGTGAGGGTAATTATCGTAGAGGTCCTTACTTTGATGGTACAAATTTTGCTAGTTGGAAGCATAAAATGAAAATGCATATTCTTGGTCATAACCCAGCCGCATGGGGCATTATTTGTGTTGGCATGCAAGGTGATTTCTTTGAAGAAGGAAAAGTTCCGGATCGCGAAGCTACACCCGAAGAGTTGCGGATGTTGCAAAACAATGCTCAAGCTTGTGACATTCTCTTCAATGCTTTGTGTCCCGAAGAGTTCAACAAAATCAGCCGTCTTGAGAATGCTAAAGAGATTTGGGATACTTTGGTTGAAATGCACGAAGGTACTGAATCTGTGAAGGAATCAAAGCTAGATATTCTTCAAGGTCAACTTGACAAGTTCAAGATGAAGGATGGTGAAGGAGTCGCTGAAATGTACTCTAGGCTTGCTCTCATCACAAATGAGATTGCCGGCTTAGGAAGCGAAGAAATGACCGACCGACTCATCATTAAGAAGATTCTCAGAGCTTTGGATGGAAAGTATGACACCGTGTGCACTTTGATCCAAATGATGCCAAACTACAAGACTCTCAAGCCAACTGAAGTCATTGGAAGAATTGTTGCTCATGAGATGACACTTAAGGATAAGGAAGAGCTTCACAACAAGTCAAGTGGTGCTTACAAAGCTACAAGTGATGCTCCTACTACCTCAAGTGACAAGCTAATTTCCAATGAAGAGATAAGCCTAATGGTCAAGAACTTCAACAAGTTCTACAAGAATAGAGGCAAAGAAAGAAGCTCAAAGTCTAGATCATATGATGAAAAGAGATCTTCTAGCCGTGATCAAAACTGCTACAATTGTGGAAGACCCGGACACTTCTCAAATGAGTGTACGGCTCCCCACAAGAGAAGAGAAGAATCTCCAAGAAGAAGAGCAAGAGATGAGTCACCTCGGAGAGAGAGAAGGAGCAGAGATGATCGTTATGAACGAAGACCCTCTCGGAGAAGCAAGGATTCGGAGAGGAAAGACAAGTCATCAAGGAGCTACACAAGAAGAAGACATCAAGCTCATGTTGGTGAATGGGTCTCCGGCTCCGACTCTGACAATCAATCCGATGGAAGCTATCACTCCGACTCCGACTATAGTCAAGATGAAGGTGTTGCCGGACTTGCACTAGTATCCTCCAACTCCAACTCCTACGACTTATTTGATTCACCAAATGAGGGAATTGGAAGATGCTTCATGGCTAAAGGCCCCAAGGTAACACACCCTGAATTCATTGACTTTGATAGTGATTAGGATGACATGCTTGGTGAAGATGAGCTCTTGCATGATAAATCTAGTGAGCTTAGTAATGATGAAAATGCTAGTAGTCTTTATAGTCGAGAAGAGTCGAATGACAATGCTATGAAGGAGATTGAGCGTCTAACTAAAGAACTAAACACTCTTAAGTTAGCTCATGAAACAACTCAAGAAGATCATAGAGAGCTCCTAAGATCTCATGAGAAGCTACGCTTCGAGAAGCTCACTCTAGAGCAAGAACATGAGTTTCTAAAAGCGATCAATGACGATCTTCGAAAGAAGAGTTCTTCATATCTTGCCAAACGACTTCTCTTGTCTAATTTCTTGCCACCTATTAAGACTAGGCATGACAAGCATAAGAAAAATTCTTCCTCTAGTAGTAACAATAACAAAGTTAAATCCAATATTGTTGCTTCTAGTAGTTCTCTTGATTCCACTAACAATGTTTCAAGCCAAGTTACACTTGAGCAAGAAAATAGCTTATTGAAGGAAATCATAGAGAAAGGTGTCTACAAGAGTCTTGCCGGAAGCAAGAACTTTGAGGAGATTGTTCGCAAACAAGGAAGACACCGGAAGAATCAAGGGATTGGTTTTGAGCGAAAGTTCAACGCCGAAGGTGTTGAGTGGGAAGAAGGTCAATACCCTACTCCACAGTCTGTCTCACAAAAGGAGAAGTATGATCCTACTTCTTCCAATGTGGAACAAGCTCAAGATGACCTTCCACCACAAGACCACAAGCTAAAGGCCAAGGACAAGCTTCAAGAGGAGATTGATGCATTCATTGAAGCACCTCAAGCCATGGTCAAGTGGGTTCCCAAGGACACATCAAGTTCTACTTCGTCAAGCTCAACTACAACACCAAGGATTCCCATCAAGATGATGTGGATCCCAAAGAAGAAGAACTAGTAGGTTCTTGAGGGTGACTCCGCCAACAAACTTCACTCATATTCATTTTGGCAAGAACTTGTGCAATCAACTTCCACATCATGCACTTGTTCATGGAGTCACAAACCCTCTTGTTGGTAAGTCAAGGGACAAGGTAATCATTGCTTTCATGGACATCATCTTTTGTGTACTTCACTCTATGTCTATGGATATTCCTGTTTGTTCCTTGTGGGACTAACCCATGTAGGTATTGAAAGTGCTCTAATCCAAAGGATTGCTCCCAACTCTTGATGATCTACATCAACATTGAGCATCCACATCTTCAACATCTACATGAAGTCTTCTACGACAACCCAAGGTTAGTTTGACCCTTTAAAAGGGGTTCTCACATCTAGGGGGAGCTTTGCTCTAAACATTGAGCTAAAGCATCTCCAAGTGATGTGAACACATAAATGCTTTATGTAAAAGTGGTAACCCCACTTGTGCTTAAACGATGAGTATGACCTATGATCAAATGTTCTCATTTGGCTCCTAAGTCAATATACTCATATATAGTTGACCTAGTCATCGACAAATTGTGTGCTAGTAGCTAGAGTGATTGGTTGTGCATGTTTGACACATATTTCAGTTGCTATCTTATTGTGTGAGCATGTTGAATGCATGATTTCATCCATTCAAGGACATCCATTTGTTGTTTTGATTGTTTTGATTTTTCTGGCCAAATGGATGGACAAGAATGCCTAAGCACCTTCCCTAGCTATCTATGCTTTCTTGTCTCAAAATTCTATTCATGCTCATATCACAACTTTGAACAAGTCTTTTTCGGACAGTCCGAGTGAGGAGCACTCGGAACCACCGATTCGTCTAAGGCTGACTTCCAAAACCTTCTAAGTCTATTTCGGTCTGACCGGTTTCTCAATCTCGGTCCAACCGAAATGCTTAGACTGATCTAGGTTTCATCTCGGTGAAACCGAGTTCAAACTCTCGGTCTGACCGATATGTGTAACTGCACAGCAGTTATACATCTCGGTGACACCGAGTTTTTCAACTCGGTCCCACCGACAGCATGGGGTTATATATACCTGAGGGGCTGCGCGCGATTTCTTTCTTCAAACCGTTCGCCCCCAAGACCCCTGCTGCCGCCGCCCTGGTCTACGGATCGTCGCCTTCGTCGCCTGTGCGCCCTCGCCGCAGGTCTCCGCCGCCGTCAACGGTAATCATCTCCACCGTTGCCGCCGTAGAGGGACACCACCAAGTTAGGGTGTGTCCCGATCCCTTTTCGTGCTCCACTTCCGATTCTTGCACGATAGGTTTGCCATGATTCAATCCACGTTTGATATGTTCCCTATACAATAGTTCAGATCTTCTAGTTTCGAGGAAAATTCTTAGGTTTAGGTTTCCACGGAATGCATCTCGGTGAAGCCGATTTTTGAAACTCGGAATGACCGATTTGGCCTCTGGCCATTGCACTGCGTAATTCGATTTAACCGAGTTGTGCCAATCGGAACGACCGAAAAGAAGTTTCAGTGAAACCCTAAGTTTTCGGTAGGACCGAAACCCATTTCGGTCTGACCGAAAGTGGTGTGTAGGTTTCTGTTGAGTACTTCGGTTGCACCGAAACCTGAAATCGGTTTGACCGAAATACATTCTGTGAAAACTCAAAACTAAGTTTTGAACTCATTTTTTTGCAAAAACCTCTGCAGTTGTGATAACTCTTCTACTCTGCCTATACCTTATCTTTTCACAGGTTTTTCAGCCATGTCAGATGTCAGTGACAGCCAGAACAGGTCTGAATCACCGTTTGCTGAAATTCCAGAGGCAGATACAAGTCCTGCGAGCAGCTCCAGTGATGATGGTGAGAGGAGCACCCCTAGTGGTTTGCCTCCTGCAGCCACCAGAACCAGGAAGAAGAGAACTTCTGATGATGAGGACTCTGACTTTGTTGCTAAGGAAGTTACCTCCAAGCCCAAGAGGAATGTGGTTGCCAAAGAGCACCAAGGGCATCAGCCAAGGAAAGGCACAAGCAAAGTGAAGCAGTCAGCAGTTGCTAAGAAGCTCAACTTGGAAGAGCCTGCTCCAAGCAAGGTGAAGAAGACTTCCAAAAGGAAGAGGGTAGTATATGCTAAACCTCAGGATGATGCTGAAGAAGAAGAAGAAGAAGCACCCCAGCCTCCTCCTCAGAAAGCTAAGTTCATGGGTGATGCTATTCGGGCTCAAGCCTCTTCTAAGCCCAAGAAGCCTGCTCCAGTCAAGGCAGCTCCAGCCAAGCCCAAGAGGACAACCAGAAGCATTCCAGCTTCTGAGAAGAACAAAGGTGAGATGCCACCGTCTGAATCAGATGAAGAGCATGTGTTGCTTAAGCTCCGTCCCAAGTTGCCACTCCACAATGATGCTCATCCTCAAGCTGAGGACATGAAGGCAAGGAAGGACAAAGGTCTCAGGCTATGGAGACAGTCTGATCCATATGCTGTAAGGAGAAGGACTGTTGTGGACCCCAGATTCCACACCAGCGAGCAGCAGGATTTCTATGAGACCGTGCTAATGGATAAGAAGCCCATTGTTGCTGACACCAGGTATGTTGACTGGAAGTACATTGACAGTGAAGAGCACCGGGACTTCTTTCCCCATGTGCATGAGAGCTTTACTGCATGTGGAGTTGCTGACTTTGTGGGTCAAGAGCTGACAGCCTGGAATGACGAGATGATCATGCAGTTCTATGCCACAGCTCACTTCTATCCTGATGGCAAGATCACCTGGATGACTGAAGGTCAAAGGTTTTCTTCGACTGTTGAAGAATGGGCAGAACTTCTGAACGCTCCAGTGCAGAGAGAGGACGACATTGATGTCTATGGGATTCCTAAGAAGAGTCATGATTCCATGAAGAATATGTACAAGGAGATCCCAGCTGCTGATTTGGAAGGATGGAAGCTAGGCTCAGTGTACTATCTCCAGGCAGGTCTGACCACCACTAACACTATTCTGAGGCATACTTTGATGCCTAAGTCTGGAGACCACCGGATGATTCGAGGCTATTCTATCAACATGCTGCACATTCTCGATGAGAAGGCACCATTTAAGGTGATGGACTTGATGGTAGAGACCATTAAGAGGACTGCAGCTGACCAGAAGAGGTCGTGTGGGTTTGCACCGCAGATTCAGATGCTCATCAATGCCAAGTTTGGCACGGGCAAATTCATGTTGGATAGGAAGCACTTGCCACTACAGCCAGAGCATGAGGACAACGTAGTTGTGATGGATGAAGAGGATCCTACCTCAGTTGAAGGACAAGCCAAAATCGAAGCTGCGAAGAAGGCTAAAGCTGACAAAGAGGCAGCAGCAGCAGCTAAGCCAAAGAGCTTTGGAGAACAAATTCTTGAAGCTACCCAGAGGATTGAACAACGCCTGGCCAGCATTGAGCAATCTCAGGAGAGCCTTGAGAGGATTGTCGAGGACAAAATCCACGCTCTGGACGTGAAGCTGACTGAGATTCAGGTGTCTGTCAACAAGCTTGAGGCAGACATGGAGGAGACAAGGCAGGAGAGAGCGGAGCTTATGCAGGATGATCTAGTCCAGGACTCTCATCGCCAGACTGCTCAGATTCCCAGAGGATCCAGATCTGCAGCTATCCCAGTGACAGACTCCAGGGCTACCACTTCAGCACCAGCTACAGCTCCAGCAGTTCCTCCAGCTCCAGCATCCACTCCTCCATCGCAGACATCAGCAGAAGTCTTCGCCGATGCAGCTATCTCTACACCGACATCTACCCAGACGGGAGCCGCCAGCAGAGCCCGCAGTGACGTTTAGCTCTATACCTTTTCGAACTTTTTGGTAACTTGTTGCCAAAGGGGGAGAAATTGTTATAGATCATAGGGCTTCGAGAGAGAGAGTGATCTTTCGTCTTTCGTTCTTTTGCCGGTTTTCTTTGTGATACATTGGTTTCTTTTGGTTCCTGATACTTTAAGTGTGCTTGCTACTACGTTTGATGCTACCTTAATGAGTGCTTAGTCATACTATGCTTTAATGTGTGCTTATTGCTTATCATATGCTATTCCTTATTGTATGGCTATTTACTCTTGTCTTGGTGATTGAGTGCATGTTACTCATTCTTATCATTTTGTGCGCTCCACCAAGATGTATGTGACATGGAAGATTGGCCCATAATCCTAATCGATTGTGCATTTGCATTCAAACGCAAATTTTAAATAATGCACAAATTTAGGGGGAGCTCTTGTTTATCACATACTTCTCAAAGCGACGATATTATTCATTGATTATATCCTTTGTCGAAGCTTTGATCTATATGTTGTCATCAATTACCAAAAAGGGGGAGATTGAAAGTGCAACTAATCCCCGGGTGGTTTTGGTAATTAATAACAACATATATATCATTGAACTAATATTCACTTGAGAATCATTTCAGAAAAGTTCGATGATATGGGTATGGAAATGTGTGAAGAAGTGGACCCCTCAAAATGCTAAGACAAGCATTGGCAAAAGCTCAAGACTCCATTTTTGGTTTAGTGATCAAAGATCACATTGAGTCCATAGGAAAAGCCAATACTATTAAAAGGGGATGAGGTTGTGTTAATGTTCTTGTTGCTCAAGTGCTTGGTGATCTAGCTCCCTCAACTATCAGCACTCTTCATTTTTCAACACACTCATAAGTAATCTCGGACAAACCGATTCTGCAAACTCAGTCCCACCGAGATGAACCACTTCAGTTATTTCCCCAAACCCTAATTTCTCGGTCCATCCGATTCTGAGTTTCGGTCTCACCGAAAATGGACTGCCAACCTTCTGTAACCAATTGACAGCATTTCGGAATATCCGAGTTGTTGTTTTCGGTCACACCGAGATGGCAAACCCTAACCTTTGACTCACTTCGGACACACCGAGATGGTATTTTCGGTCCCACCGAAAATCCCAACGTTCACTATATTTGAACTTTCGGTCTGACCGAGTTTTAACTTCGGTCTCACCGAGATTGGTCAACTGTGTGTGTAACGGTTGGATTTTGTGTGGAGGCTATATATACCCCTCCACCCCCTCTTCATTCGTGAGGAGAGCCATCAGAAAGTACCACCACTTCTACCATACACTTTCTGAGAAGTGAACCACCTACCCTTGTGTTGAGATCAAGCCATTCCATTCCTACCATATGAAACTTGATCTCTAGCCTTCCCAAGTTGCTTTCCACTCAAATCTTTCTTCCACCACAGCCATATCAGTGAGGAGAGTTGAGTGTTGGGGAGATTATCATCTGAAGCACAAGAGCAAGGAGTTCATCATCACCAACACCGTCTATTACCTTTTGGGGGGTGGTGCCTCCTAGATTGGTTAGGTGTCGCTTGGGAGCCTCCGTCTTTGAGATGTGGAGTTGAACCAAGAAGTTTGTAAGGGCAAGGAGATCGCCTACTTCGTGAAGATCTACCCCGAGTAAGGCTAGTCCTCCGTGGGCGTAGGCCGTGATGGAATAGACAAGGTTGCTTCTTCGTGGACCCTTTGTGGGTGGAGCCCTCCGTGGACTCGCGCAGCCGTTACCCTCCGTGGGTTGAAGTCTCCATCAACGTGGATGTACGATAGCACCACCTATCGGAACCACGACAAAAATCTCCGTGTCACCAAACTGCGTTTGATCTTCTCCACCTCTCTTTTACATGTGCAATTTACTTTCCACTCAAATCTTTCTTCCACCACAGCCATATCAGTGAGGAGAGTTGAGTGTTGGGGAGTTTATCACTTGAAGCACAAGAGCAAGGAGTTCATCATCATCAACACCGTCTATTACCTTTTGGGGGGTGGTGCCTCCTAGATTGGTTAGGTGTCGCTTGGGAGCCTCCGTCGTGATGTGGAGTTGAACCAAGAAGTTTGTAAGGGCAAGGAGATTGCCTACTTCGTGAAGATCTACCCCGAGTAAGGCTAGTCCTCCGTGGGCGTAGGCCGTGATGGAATAGACAAGGTTGCTTCTTCGTGGACCCTTCGTGGGTGGAGCCCTCCGTGGACTCGCGCAGCCGTTACCCTCCGTGGGTTGAAGTCTCCATCAACGTGGATGTACGATAGCACCACCTATCGGAACCACGACAAAAATCTCCGTGTCACCAAACTGCGTTTGATCTTCTCCACCTCTCTTTTACATGTGCAATTTACTTTCCACTCAAATCTTTCTTCCACCACAGCCATATCAGTGAGGAGAGTTGAGTGTTGGGGAGTTTATCACTTGAAGCACAAGAGCAAGGAGTTCATCACCATCAACACCGTCTATTACCTTTTGGGGGGTGGTGCCTCCTAGATTGGTTAGGTGTCGCTTGGGAGCCTCCGTCGTGATGTGGAGTTGAACCAAGAAGTTTGTAAGGGCAAGGAGCTCGCCTACTTCGTGAAGATCTACCCCGAGTAAGGCTAGTCCTCCGTGGGCGTAGGCCGTGATGGAATAGACAAGGTTGCTTCTTCGTGGACCCTTCGTGGGTGGAGCCCTCCGTGGACTCGCGCAGCCGTTACCCTCCGTGGGTTGAAGTCTCCATCAACGTGGATGTACGATAGCACCACCTATCGGAACCACGACAAAAATCTTCGTGTCACCAAACTGCGTTTGATCTTCTCCACCTCTCTTTTACATGTGCAATTTACTTTCCGCTGCTTATACTCTAGAATTGCATGTGTAGGGTGATACTTGAATTGATCTTAATTGTGAAACTGCCAAAAACTTTGCATGATCTTAAGGCAGATTTTTTATATTGTCAAGTAGTCTAATCACCCCCCCCCCTCTAGACCTACTTTCGATCCTACATTGGGTTACTAGGTTAGTCCCAAAAATAATTTAAGAGTGTATGATAAAGCCCATTAAACATCCAAAACAGAATATGTAATAGCATGGACCAATCAAAAATTATAGATACATTAGAGACGTATCATCCATCTGTTGTTGAAGGTATCCTGCTCGGTGAAAGTGCAACTAATCCCCGGGTGGTTTTGGTAATTAATAACAACATATATATCATTGAACTAATATTTACTTGAGAATCATTTCAGAAAAGTTCGATGATATGGGTATGGAAATGTCTGAAGAAGTGGACCCCTCAAAATGCTAAGACAAGCATTGGCAAAAGCTCAAGACTCCATTTTTGGTTTAGTGATCAAAGATCACATTGAGTCCATAGGAAAAGCCAATACTATTAAAAGGGGATGAGGTTGTGTTAATGTTCTTGTTGCTCAAGTGCTTGGTGATCTAGCTCCCTCAACTATCAGCACTCTTCACTTTTCAACACACTCATAAGTAATCTCGGACAAACCGATTCTGCAAACTCAGTCCCACCGAGATGAACCACTTCAGTTATTTCCCCAAACCCTAATTTCTCGGTCCATCCGATTCTGAGTTTCGGTCTCACCGAAAATGTACTGCCAACCTTCTGTAACCAATGACAGCATTTCGGAATATCCGAGTTGTTGTTTTCGGTCACACCGAGATGGCAAACCCTAACCTTTGACTCACTTCGGACACACCGAGATGGTATTTTCGGTCCCACCGAAAATCCCAACGTTCACTATATTTGAACTTTCGGTCTGACCGAGTTTTAACTTCGGTCTCACCGAGATTGGTCAAATGTGTGTGTAACGGTTGGATTTTGTGTGGAGGCTATATATACCCCTCCACCCCCTCTTCATTCGTGAGGAGAGCCATCAGAAAGTACCACCACTTATACCATACACTTTCTGAGAAGTGAACCACCTACCCTTGTGTTGAGATCAAGCCATTCCATTCCTACCATATGAAACTTGATCTCTAGCCTTCCCAAGTTGCTTTCCACTCAAACCTTTCTTCCACCACAGCCATATCAATGAGGAGAGTTGAGTGTTGGGGAGATTATCATCTGAAGCACAAGAGCAAGGAGTTCATCATCATCAACACCGTCTATTACCTTTTGGGGGGTGGTGCCTCCTAGATTGGTTAGGTGTCACTTGGGAGCCTCCGTCTTTGAGATGTGGAGTTGAACCAAGAAGTTTGTAAGGGCAAGGAGATCGCCTACTTCGTGAAGATCTACCCCGAGTAAGGCTAGTCCTCCGTGGGCGTAGGCCGTGATGGAATAGACAAGGTTGCTTCTTCGTGGACCCTTCGTGGGTGGAGCCCTCCGTGGACTCGCGCAGCCGTTACCCTCCGTGGGTTGAAGTCTCCATCAACGTGGATGTACGATAGCACCACCTATCGGAACCACGACAAAAATCTTCGTGTCACCAAACTGCGTTTGATCTTCTCCACCTCTCTTTTACATGTGCAATTTACTTTCCGCTGCTTATACTCTAGAATTGCATGTGTAGGGTGATACTTGAATTGATCTTAATTGTGAAACTGCCAAAAACTTTGCATGATCTTAAGGCAGATTTTTTATATTGTCAAGTAGTCTAATCACCCCCCCTCTAGACCTACTTTCGATCCTACATTGGGTTACTAGGTTAGTCCCAAAAATAATTTAAGAGTGTATGATAAAGCCCATTAAACATCCAAAACAGAATATGTAATAGCATGGACCAATCAAAAATTATAGATACATTAGAGACGTATCATCCATCTGTTGTTGAAGGTATCCTGCTCGGTGAAAGTGCAACTAATCCCCGGGTGGTTTTGGTAATTAATAACAACATATATATCATTGAACTAATATTTACTTGAGAATCATTTCAGAAAAGTTCGATGATATGGGTATGGAAATGTCTGAAGAAGTGGACCCCTCAAAATGCTAAGACAAGCATTGGAAAAAGCTCAAGACTCCATTTTTGGTTTAGTGATCAAAGATCACATTGAGTCCATAGGAAAAGCCAATACTATTAAAAGGGGATGAGGTTGTGTTAATGTTCTTGTTGCTCAAGTGCTTGGTGATCTAGCTCCCTCAACTATCAGCACTCTTCACTTTTCAACACACTCATAAGTAATCTCGGACAAACCGATTCTGCAAACTCAGTCCCACCGAGATGAACCACTTCAGTTATTTCCCCAAACCCTAATTTCTCGGTCCATCCGATTCTGAGTTTCGGTCTCACCGAAAATGGACTGCCAACCTTCTGTAACCAATTGACAGCATTTCGGAATATCCGAGTTGTTGTTTTCGGTCACACCGAGATGGCAAACCCTAACCTTTGACTCACTTCGGACACACCGAGATGGTATTTTCGGTCCCACCGAAAATCCCAACGTTCACTATATTTGAACTTTCGGTCTGACCGAGTTTTCACTTCGGTCTCACCGAGATTGGTCAAATGTGTGTGTAACGGTTGGATTTTGTGTGGAGGCTATATATACCCCTCCACCCCCTCTTCATTTGTGAGGAGAGCCATCAGAAAGTACCACCACTTCTACCATACACTTTCTGAGAAGTGAACCACCTACCCTTGTGTTGAGATCAAGCCATTCCATTCCTACCATATGAAACTTGATTTCTAGCCTTCCCAAGTTGCTTTCCACTCAAACCCTTCTTCCACCACAGCCATATCAGTGAGGAGAGTTGAGTGTTGGGGAGATTATCATTTGAAGCACAAGAGCAAGGAGTTCATCATCATCAACACCGTCTATTACCTTTTGGGGGGTGGTGCCTCCTAGATTGGTTAGGTGTCGCTTGGGAGCCTCCGTCTTCGAGATGTGGAGTTGAACCAAGAAGTTTGTAAGGGCAAGGAGATCGCCTACTTCGTGAAGATCTACCCCGAGTAAGGCTAGTCCTCCGTGGGCGTAGGCCGTGATGGAATAGACAAGGTTGCTTCTTCGTGGACCCTTTGTGGGTGGAGCCCTCCGTGGACTCGCGCAGCCGTTACCCTCCGTGGGTTGAAGTCTCCATCAACGTGGATGTACGATAGCACCACCTATCGGAACCACGACAAAAATCTTCGTGTCACCAAACTGCGTTTGATCTTCTCCACCTCTCTTTTACATGTGCAATTTACTTTCCGCTGCTTATACTCTAGAATTGCATGTGTAGGGTGATACTTGAATTGTTCTTAATTGTGAAACTGCCAAAAACATTGCATGATCTAAAGGCAGATTTTTTATATTGTCAAGTAGTCTAATCACCCCCCCTCTAGACCTACTTTCGATCCTACAAGTGGTATCAGAACCTAGGAGAGTATGGCGTCTAGTGAGGGTAATTATCGTAGAGGTCCTTACTTTGATGGTACAAATTTTGCTAGTTGGAAGCATAAAATGAAAATGCATATTCTTGGTCATAACCCAGCCGCATGGGGCATTATTTGTGTTGGCATGCAAGGTGATTTCTTTGAAGAAGGAAAAGTTCCGGATCGCGAAGCTACACCCGAAGAGTTGCGGATGTTGCAAAACAATGCTCAAGCTTGTGACATTCTCTTCAATGCTTTGTGTCCCGAAGAGTTCAACAAAATCAGCCGTCTTGAGAATGCTAAAGAGATTTGGGATACTTTGGTTGAAATGCACGAAGGTACTGAATCTGTGAAGGAATCAAAGCTAGATATTCTTCAAGGTCAACTTGACAAGTTCAAGATGAAGGATGGTGAAGGAGTCGCTGAAATGTACTCCAGGCTTGCTCTCATCACAAATGAGATTGCCGGCTTAGGAAGTGAAGAAATGACCGACCGATTCATCATTAAGAAGATTCTCAGAGCTTTGGATGGAAAGTATGACACCGTGTGCACTTTGATCCAAATGATGCCAAACTACAAGACTCTCAAGCCAACTGAAGTCATTGGAAGAATTGTTGCTCATGAGATGACACCTAAGGATAAGGAAGAGCTTCACAACAAGTCAAGTGGTGCTTACAAAGCTACAAGTGATGCTCCTACTACCTCAAGTGACAAGCTAATTTCCAATGAAGAGATAAGCCTAATGGTCAAGAACTTCAACAAGTTCTACAAGAATAGAGGCAAAGAAAGAAGCTCAAAGTCTAGATCATATGATGAAAAGAGATCTTCTAGTCGTGATCGAAACTGCTACAATTGTGGAAGACCCGGACACTTCTCAAATGAGTGTACGGCTCCCCACAAAAGAAGAGAAGAATCTCCAAGAAGAAGAGCAAGAGATGAGTCACCTCAGAGAGAGAGAAGGAGCAGAGATGATCGTTATGAACGAAGACCCTCTCGGAGAAGCAAGGATTCGGAGAGGAAAGACAAGTCATCAAGGAGCTACACAAGAAGAAGACATCAAGCTCATGTTGGTGAATGGGTCTCCGGCTCCGACTCTGACAATCAATCCGATGGAAGCTATCACTCCGACTCCGACTATAGTCAAGATGAAGGTGTTGCCGGACTTGCACTAGTATCCTCCAACTCCAACTCCTATGACTTATTTGATTCACCAAATGAGGGAATTGGAAGATGCTTCATGGCTAAAGGTCCCAAGGTAACACACCCTGAATTCATTGACTTTGATAGTGATGAGGATGACTTGCTTGGTGAAGATGAGCTCTTGCATGATAAATCTAGTGAGCTTAGTAATGATGAAAATGCTAGTAGTCTTTATAGTCGAGAAGAGTCGAATGACAATGCTATGAAGGAGATTGAGCGTCTAACTAAAGAACTAAACACTCTTAAGTTAGCTCATGAAACAACTCAAGAAGATCATAGAGAGCTCCTAAGATCTCATGAGAAGCTACGCTTCGAGAAGCTCACTCTAGAGCAAGAACATGAGTTTCTAAAAGCGATCAATGACGATCTTCGAAAGAAGAGTTCTTCATATCTTGCCAAACAACTTCTCTTGTCTAATTTCTTACCACCTATTAAGACTAAGCATGACAAGCATAAGAAAAATTCTTCCTCTAGTAGTAACAATAACAATGCTAAATCCAATATTGTTGCTTCTAGTAGTTCTCTTGATTCCACTAACAATGTTTCAAGCCAAGTTACACTTGAGCAAGAAAATAGCTTATTGAAGGAAATCATAGAGAAAGGTGTCTACAAGAGTCTTGCCGGAAGCAAGAACTTTGAGAAGATTGTTCGCAAACAAGGAAGACACCGGAAGAATCAAGGGATTGGTTTTGAGCGAAAGTTCAACGCCGAAGGTGTCGAGTGGGAAGAAGGTCAATACCCTACTCCACAGTTTGTCTCACAAAAGGAGAAGTATGATCCTACTTCTTCCAATGTGGAACAAGCTCAAGATGACCTTCCACCACAAGACCACAAGCTAAAGGCCAAGGACAAGCTTCAAGAGGAGATTGATGCATTCATTGAAGCACCTCAAGCCATGGTCAAGTGGGTTCCCAAGGAAACATCAAGTTCTACTTCGTCAAGCTCAACTACAACACCAAGGATTCCCATCAAGATGATGTGGATCCCAAAGAAGAAGAACTAGTAGGTTCTTGAGGGTGACTCCGCCAACAAACTTCACTCATATTCATTTTGGCAAGAACTTGTGCAATCAACTTCCACATCATGCACTTGTTCATGGAGTCACAAACCCTCTTGTTGGTAAGTCAAGGGACAAGGTAATCATTGCTTTCATGGACATCATCTTTTGTGTACTTCACTCTATGTCTATGGATATTCTTGTTTGTTCCTTGTGGGACTAACCCATGTAGGTATTGAAAGTGCCCTAATCCAAAGGATTGCTCCCAACTCTTGATGATCTACATCAACATTGAGCATCCACATCTTCAACATCTACATGAAGTCTTCTACGACAACCCAAGGTTAGTTTGACCCTTTAAAAGGGGTTCTCACATCTAGGGGGAGCTTTGCTCTAAACATTGAGCTAAAGCATCTCCAAATGATGTGAACACATAAATGCTTTATGTAAAAGTGGTAACCCCACTTGTGCTTAAACGATGAGTATGACCTATGATCAAATGTTCTCATTTGGCTCCTAAGTCAATATACTCATATATAGATGACCTAGTCATCGACAAATTGTGTGCTAGTAGCTAGAGTGATTGGTTGTGCATGTTTGACACATATTTCAGTTGCTATCTTATTGTGTGAGCATGTTGAATGCATGATTTCATCCATTCAAGGACATCCATTTGTTGTTTTGATTGTTTTGATTTTTCTGGCCAAATGGATGGACAAGAATGCCTAAGCACCTTCCCTAGCTATATATGCTTTCCCGTCTCAAAATTCTATTCATGCTCATATCACAACTTTGAACAAGTCTTTTTCGGACAGTCCGAGTGAGGAGCACTCGGAACCACCGATTCGTCTAAGGCTGACTTCCAAAACCTTCTAAGTCCATTTCGGTCTGACCGGTTTCTCAATCTCGGTCCAACCGAAACGCTTAGACTGATCTAGGTTTCATCTCGGTGAAACCGAGTTCAAACTCTCGGTCTGACCGATATGTGTAACTGCACAGCAGTTATACATCTCGGTGACACCGAGTTTTTCAACTCGGTCCCACCGACAGCATGGGGTTATATATACCTGAGGGGCTGCGCGCGATTTCTTTCTTCAAACCGTTCGCCCCCAAGACCCCTGCTGCCGCCGCCCTGGTCTACGGATCGTCGCCTTCGTCGCCTGTGCGCCCTCGCCGCAGGTCTCCGCCGCCGTCAACGGTAATCATCTCCACCGTTGCCGCCGTAGAGGGACACCACCAAGTTAGGGTGTGTCCCGATCCCTTTTCGTGCTCCACTTCCGATTCTTGCACGATAGGTTTGCCATGATTCAATCCACGTTTGATATGTTCCCTATACAATAGTTCAGATCTTCTAGTTTCAAGGAAAATTCTTAGGTTTAGGTTTCCACGGAATGCATCTCGGTGAAGCCGATTTTGAAACTCGGAATGACCGATTTGGCCTCTGGCCATTGCACTGCATAATTCGGTTTAACCGAGTTGTGCCAATCGGAACGACCGAAAAGTAGTTTCAGTGAAACCCTAAGTTTTCGGTAGGACCGAAACCCATTTCGGTCTGACCGAAAGTGGTGTGTAGGTTTCTGTTGAGTACTTCGGTTGCACCGAAACCTGAAATCGGTTTGACCGAAATACATTCTGTGAAAACTCAAAACTAAGTTTTGAACTCATTTTTTTTGCAAAAACTTCTGCAGTTGTGATAACTCTTCTACTCTGCCTATACCTTATCTTTTCACAGGTTTTTCAGCCATGTCAGATGTCAGTGACAGCCAGAACAGGTCTGAATCACCGTTTGCTGAAATTCCAGAGGCAGATACAAGTCCTGCGAGCAGCTCCAGTGATGATGGTGAGAGGAGCACCCCTAGTGGTTTGCCTCCTGCAGCCACCAGAACCAGGAAGAAGAGAACTTCTGATGATGAGGACTCTGACTTTGTTGCTGAGGAAGTTACCTCCAAGCCCAAGAGGAATGTGGTTGCCAAAGAGCACCAAGGGCAGCAGCCAAGGAAAGGCACAAGCAAAGTGAAGCAGTCAGCAGTTGCTAAGAAGCTCAACTTGGAAAAGCCTGCTCCAAGCAAGGTGAAGAAGACTTCCAAAAGGAAGAGGGTAGTATATGCTGAACCTCAGGATGATGCTGAAGAAGAAGAAGAAGAAGCACCCCAGCCTCCTCCTCAGAAAGCTAAGTTCATGGGTGATGCTATTCGGGCTCAAGCCTCTTCTAAGCCCAAGAAGCCTGCTCCAGTCAAGGCAGCTCCAGCCAAGCCCAAGAGAACAACCAGAAGCATTCCAGCTTCTGAGAAGAACAAAGGTGAGATGCCACCGTCTGAATCATATGAAGAGCATGTGTTGCTTAAGCTCCGTCCCAAGTTGCCACTCCACAATGATGCTCATCCTCAAGCTGAGGACATGAAGGCAAGGAAGGACAAAGGTCTCAGGCTATGGAGACAGTCTGATCCATATGCTGTAAGGAGAACGACTGCTGTGGACCCCAGATTCCACACCAGAGAGCAGCAGGATTTCTATGAGACCGTGCTAATGGATAAGAAGCCCATTGTTGCTGACACCAGGTATGTTGACTGGAAGTACATTGACAGTGAAGAGCATCGGGACTTCTTTCCCCATGTGCATGAGAGCTTTACTGCATGTGGAGTTGCTGATTTTGTGGGTCAAGAGCTGACAGCCTGGAATGACGAGATGATCATGCAGTTCTATGCCACAGCCCACTTCTACCCTGATGGCAAGATCACCTGGATGACTGAAGGTCAAAGGTTTTCTTCGACTGTTGAAGAATGGGCAGAACTTCTGAACGCTCCAGTGCAGAGAGAGGACGACATTGATGTCTATGGGATTCCTAAGAAGAGTCATGATTCCATGAAGAACATGTACAAGGAGATCCCGGCTGCTGATTTGGAAGGATGGAAGCTTGGCTCAGTGTACTATCTCCAGGCAGGTCTGACCACCACTAACACTATTCTGAGGCATACTTTGATGCCTAAGTCTGGAGACCACCGGATGATACGAGGCTATTCTATCAACATGCTGCACATTCTCGATGAGAAGGCACCTTTTAAGGTGATGGACTTGATGGTAGAGACCATTAAGAGTACTGCAGCTGACCAGAAGAGGTCGTGTGGGTTTGCACCGCAGATACAGATGCTCATCAACGCCAAGTTTGGCACGGGCAAATTCATGTTGGATAGGAAGCACTTGCCACTGCAGCCAGAGCATGAGGACAACGTAGTTGTGATGGATGAAGAGGATCCTACCTCAGTTGAAGGACAAGCCAAAATCGAAGCTGCGAAGAAGGCTAAAGCTGACAAAGAAGCAGCAGCAGCAGCAGCAGCAGCTAAGCCAAAGAGCTTTGGAGAACAAATTCTTGAAGCTACCCAGAGGATTGAACAACGCCTGGCCAGCATTGAGCAATCTCAGGAGAGCCTTGAGAGGATTGTCGAGGACAAGATCCACGCTCTGGACGTGAAGCTGACTGAGATTCAGGTGTCTGTCAACAAGCTTGAGGCAGACATGGAGGAGACTAGGCAGGAGAGAGCAGAGCTTATGTAGGATGATCTAGTCCAGGACTCTCATCGCCAGACTGCTCAGATTCCCAGAGGATCCAGATCTGCAGCTATCCCAGTGACAGACTCCAGGGCTACCACTTCAGCACCAGCTACAGCTCCAGCAGTTCCTCCAGCTCCAGCATCCACTCCTCTACCGCAGACATCAGCAGAAGTCTTCGCCGATGCAGCTATCTCTACACCGACATCTACCCAGACGGGAGCCGCCAGCAGAGCCCGCAGTGACGTTTAGCTCTATACCTTTTCGAACTTTTTGGTAACTTGTTGCCAAAGGGGGAGAAATTGTTATAGATCATAGGGCTTCGGGAGAGAGAGTGCTCTTTCGTCTTTCGTTCTTTTGCCGGTTTTCTTTGTGATACATTGGTTTCTTTTGGTTCCTGATACTTTAAGTGTGCTTGCTACCACGTTTGATGCTACCTTAATGAGTGCTTAGTCATACTATGCCTTAATGAGTGCTTATTGCTTATCCTATGCTATTCCTTGTTGTATGGCTATTTACTCTTGTCTTGGTGATTTAGTGCATGTTATTCATTCTTATCATTTTGTGCGCTCCACCAAGATGTATGTGACATGGAAGAGTGACCCATAATCCTAATCGATTGTGCATTTGCATTCAAACGCAAATTTTAAATAATGCACAAATTTAGGGGGAGCTCTTGTTTATCACATACTTCTCAAAGCGACGATATTATTCTTTGATTATATCGTTTGTCGAAGCTTTGATCTATATGTTGTCATCAATTACCAAAAAGGGGGAGATTGAAAGTGCAACTAATCCCCGGGTGGTTTTGGTAATTAATAACAACATATATATCATTGAACTAATATTTACTTGAGAATCATTTCAGAAAAGTTCGATGATATGGGTATGGAAATGTCTGAAGAAGTGGACCCCTCAAAATGCTAAGACAAGCATTGGCAAAAGCTCAAGACTCCATTTTTGGTTTAGTGATCAAAGATCACATTGAGTCCATAGGAAAAGCCAATACTATTAAAAGGGGATGAGGTTGTGTTAATGTTCTTGTTGCTCAAGTGCTTGGTGATCTAGCTCCCTCAACTATCAGCACTCTTCACTTTTCAACACACTCATAAGTAATCTCGGACAAACCGATTCTGCAAACTCAGTCCCACCGAGATGAACCACTTCAGTTATTTCCCCAAACCCTAATTTCTCGGTCCATCCGATTCTGAGTTTCGGTCTCACCGAAAATGGACTGCCAACCTTCTGTAACCAATTGACAGCATTTCGGAATATCCGAGTTGTTGTTTTCGGTCACACCGAGATGGCAAACCCTAACCTTTGACTCACTTCGGACACACCGAGATGGTATTTTCGGTCCCACCGAAAATCCCAACGTTCACTATATTTGAACTTTCGGTCTGACCGATTTTTCACTTCGGTCTCACCGAGATTGGTCAAATGTGTGTGTAACGGTTGGATTTTGTGTGGAGGCTATATATACCCCTCCACCCCCTCTTCATTCGTGAGGAGAGCCATCAGAAAGTACCACCACTTCTACCATACACTTTCTGAGAAGTGAACCACCTACCCTTGTGTTGAGATCAAGCCATTCCATTCCTACCATATGAAACTTGATCTCTAGCCTTCCCAAGTTGCTTTCCACTCAAATCTTTCTTCCACCACAGCCATATCAGTGAGGAGAGTTGAGTGTTGGGGAGATTATCATCTGAAGCACAAGAGCAAGGAGTTCATCATCACCAACACCGTCTATTACCTTTTGGGGGGTGGTGCCTCCTAGATTGGTTAGGTGTCGCTTGGGAGCCTCCGTCTTTGAGATGTGGAGTTGAACCAAGAAGTTTGTAAGGGCAAGGAGATCGCCTACTTTGTGAAGATCTATCCCGAGTAAGGCTAGTCCTCCGTGGGCGTAGGCCGTGATGGAATAGACAAGGTTGCTTCTTCGTGGACCCTTCGTGGGTGGAGCCCTCCGTGGACTCGCGCAGCCGTTACCCTCCGTGGGTTGAAGTCTCCATCAACGTGGATGTACGATAGCACCACCTATCGGAACCACGACAAAAATCTTCGTGTCACCAAACTGCGTTTGATCTTCTCCACCTCTCTTTTACATGTGCAATTTACTTTCCGCTGCTTATACTCTAGAATTGCATGTGTAGGGTGATACTTGAATTGATCTTAATTGTGAAACTGCCAAAAACATTGCATGATCTAAAGGCAGATTTTTTATATTGTCAAGTAGTCTAATCACCCCCCCTCTAGACCTACTTTCGATCCTACACTCGGCCAATAACCGTTGTTGTTCCTTCCTCAAGCTTCGAGCCGTGGCTCTAAGCTACCGCTTGAACCGTTCTTGGTCCAGAGGGTCTTCGGGGACAATGAAATCTTCGGGGACGAGGCTTTCCTACTCCTCGAAAAGAGGGAGGTAGTTGCTATCCTCAGAACCATCGATGTCCTCGGGGTCGCCATTGTTTTGGGGCTCACCATTGTCGTCGTGGCCCTCAGCAGCGGTTGGTTTTTGTCCAGGGGTGGCATTGTTGCCGAGCTCCTTCATGTCGTATGGAGCGGCATCATCTCCGGTGCCATTGTTGTCTTCCTTGGTCCTTCCACATCCCCTGGATCGCTTTCATTGGCGATGGTGTTTGGATGACTCCTTGCAGGGTCCTCGCCGTCTTCTTTGGGGGTGTCTACCATGTAGATGTCATAGGTAAAGGTTGTCGTCCACTTTCCCATGCTGGGAGTTGTTGGGGGCGGCTGCCATATCGGGCATGGCGCCGTCATCCCCGTCCATGTCATCGGCCTCCTCGGAGGCGTATTCTAGCATATCAGTTAAATCATCAATAGTGGCTACCAAGTGGGTGGTGGGTGGGACGTAAAATTACTTGTGGTCTCCCTCAAGTCCAATCTATTCGTGGATCGAGGATAGACCATCTGTAATGCTCATTCTCTGCATCCCCTCTAACATCTCGCTCAATATCGAGAGGTCGGCCAGATTTGTCGTCTGGCGTCCTTCGGAGTTAACCTACGGTATGGCAGCACAAGGGGTGCGTTCGGCCAAGGCCGACCCTTGGTTTTTAAACATTGAGATCGGATCCAAGCTCAAGGCCAGATCCAGGGCAGGCGCCAACCCGGAGACGGGATCATAAGAAAGGTACAAAGTTGAAGCTATATGATTTCTGGGCTCCTCAAGTAAGGCTGAGAACCTAGTGAAAATCAGATCGCCCCGAGCATCAATGACGTACTCAAGGCTACCAAACTTGATTCGTTGCTCGGGGGCGAAACTGTTGACCTGGTCAAGGTGACCGGTCGAATTGGCATGCGGCACAATGTCGCCGAACACGAGGAGCTGGCCGGGAATGAAGATGTCTCCGGAGCTGATGTCATCACTAATGACTGAATGAGTCATCGATCCTTTGGCGATCACACAACAAAACTCTCAATGAAAGCACCAATGTTGGTGTCAAAACTGGCAGATATAGGGTAGGGGGTCCCGAACTGTGGATCTAGAATCAAGGGTAACGAGGGACACGATGTTTACCTAGGTTTGGGGCCTCTCGAAGAGGTAAAACCCTACGTCCTGCTTGATTGTATTGATGGGTGTATGAGGATTACAGGGTTGATCTACCACGAGATCGGATGAACTAAACCCTAAATGAGTTGGATGGTTCTTCTTCTTCTAGCCTCTACGGACTAAACCATTTGGTTTATATAGGCACTAGGGGTATCTAAGGTTACACATAGTCGGTTGCAAACAAGGGATAAACGCACATATGCCATCTGCCTAGCGTTGAAGTGCACGCCTAAAAGGATCGATATGGTTGATTAGGGCGGGGGTGAATAGGCAACTAACAATTTTAGCTTTTCTTTAGCAAATTACACTTAGCATCAAATAGATTGTCTAGATATGCAACTACATGAGGAACCTATATGATGCAACAACAACAAGTAGATAAGCAAGCAAGGGATACAACACAATAAAACCTTGCACAAGAAAAGGTAAGTGATAACCAAGAGTGGAGCCGGTGGAGACGAGGGTTTGTTACCGGAGTTCCTTCCCTTTGAGAGGAAGTATGTCTCCGTTAGAGCAGTGTGGAGGCACAATGCTACCCAAGAAGCCACTAGGGCCACTGTATTCTCCTCACGCCCTCACACAATGCGATATGTCGTGATTCCACTATTGGTGCCCTTGAAGGCGGCGACCGAACCTTTGCAAACAAGGTTGGGGCTATCTCCACAACTTAATTCGATGCTCCCAACGACACCACGAAGCTTCACCACAATGGAATATGGCTCCTAGGTGACCTCAACCATCTAGGGTGCTCAAACACCCAAGAATAATAAGATCTGCAAGGGATTAGTGGGGGGATCAAATTTCTCTTGGTGGAAGTGTAGATAAGGTCCTTCTCAACCATCCCTCGAGAATCAACAAGTTTGATTGGATAGGGAGAGAGATGGGTGAAAATGGAGGTTTGAGAAACAATTGAGCTTGGGGAGGGAAGAGGTGGTCTTCTTGGGGAAGAAGACCACCTTTATATAGTGGGGGAAAAGATCCAACCGTTATCCCCTCTCTCAGCCCGCACGACGCGGTACTACCGCAAACAGATGTGGTACTGCCGTAGAGGGTTGCGGTACTATTGCTGTTGGTTGTGGTACTACCGCTTGCGCAGCAGTGGCCAAATGAGGGCCTGTTGCATAGGACAACGAACGGTAGAACCTCCGAAGTGGTACTACCGCGCACCCCTATGGTACTACCATAAGGCAGGCATCAATAGGCACAAAATAAGCACGAAATTAATAAATTACTTATGTACCTACTTCCGCAGAGGTTGGAGCCGAGCAAAATTCCGGCACGGTAGTACCGGATAGGAGTCGCGGTACTACTGCAAGAGGGCGGATGTAAAAAATTACATCTGCGCCTACTTCCGCATTCGGCGGCTTTAGGGCAGTAGGCAGCTGTACTACCGCTGGCCACTACGGCACTACCGCTCCCTTGAGCAGTACTACCGCATGCCACTGAGGCTTTAGCACTTGGCTGCCTTCCGATCGCAGAGACATGGATAAATGATGGTGCTCCATCGAAGTGAAGGAAAGGTGGTGCAAAGGAATAGATGTGTACATGTTGATTCCACCCTAACCTTTCTGACGCGGAACCCCTCTTAATAGTACGGCTTTCCTACGACTCAAATCCACTAAAAGGAAATGTAGAGAACAGACGTCTTTGATAGACTCCGAGGGGCACCGAATCATCGTGTGCCTAGTCATGAGATATCTGAAATGCTCAACGCACACGATTAGTCCGCAAATGCATTGTCAACAATCACCAAAACCACTTAGGGAGAAATATGCCCTTACAACGCCAAGTCTTCATAGCTTTCCACCCAGAGCATGGGGTTATCTGAAGTTCGGCCGTCCTTGTCAAAATCCGAAGTGGCCCACCAGTCTGGCCCACTAGAGAGAGGCCGGTAACCCGAGGACCCTCCCTATCTGAGACACCCTCAACAGGCGACATCATCATGGGGATGCCAGAACACTTCGACGAGAAAGAAGAACAAAACGGGTAACAAGAAGAATGGTGTAGTGAGCATGTGAATGACTCAGGAGGATATCGGCACACCTAGGGTTTGGTAAAGTATCACAAAGCAAGGGAACATCACATAATAACCAAAGGTTCACTCGAATGCCACGCGTGTAATCATAGGGACCTATATGGACGTCCACGATTCCGCTATCGGCCATTGAATGAAGGGGTTTCGTTCATGTCTATGATTACCAAACCAATAGGGTCACAAGCTTAAGTTAATCACAATCTATTGAGTGTTAGTAGGATGAGATTATCAAGGATTTATTTGTGGAATTTTTTCATTAATATTTGGAAACGTTTCGTGATGAACCAGAAGCGTTTCAGGGTCACTGGAAGGGTTTTAGAGTTTGTCGGGCAATACCGTATATTCCTGATAAACAATATATATGTGGAAAAAATATCGGAGATGTTAAATTACATATAAAATTCTCTAGTAATTGTTACAGGATTTTATATTTAATTTAATATCAACGAGCCTTAAAAGTCCTAGTGGTGGAAGGCAACTTGGGCCACAAGGGCCCAAGTGGAGTTGACACCCCCTTCCCCATTCCTTCTGGGGGCGATTCCCTCCTTGGTGGCAGCCTTCCTCACGCGATCTAACCTATATATACTTGAGGTATTGGCCCTATTTTCTACACAAGTTTTGGAGCCTCCCCTAGTTCATCTAGTTCTAGTTCTAGTTGGTCCTACACTACTGCAGGATGCTGCTAACGCGACACTACGATCAGAGACCCTTTGATGAAACTGTGTGCGATGTAATAATCGAAAACAGTGGTGTAAAAAACCCGTCAAAAAAGCTCCAAAACGTTTGCGATGACGGATGCATCAAACATGGTTCAGATTTTAGTTGCGTGTGTGATGCAGAGCATACGGTTCAGTTCAATTAACTGTTTGCGATGAGGCAACACAAAAGAAACGGGCAGCCATATGAAGGCGTGTGTGATATACAGCATACGGTTCACTCGGATGAACTGTTTGTGATTAGGCAACACAAAAGAAATGGTCAACCAGATCAAGGTGTGTGCGATATACGGCATGCGGTTCACTCGGCTTTGTCGTCAGTGTGTGGCAACCGTTCGCTCCCCACTAGCCTCTTCTTGTACCGTGGCAACCGCCCACCACCTCTTCGCCTTTCCCTCTCGATTTGGAACTCCTGTCGCACGCTCTTCCTCCCTCCATTTGCCTTCACCCTTTCCTTCTGCCATTGTTCGATCATCTTCTCCATGGAGGGAACAGGCCAGAAATGACCCCGTTATTCTTGCCCTGATCTGAAAGATGACGTGGTCGTGGAACTCATTGATCGGTGCGACGTCATCACCTCGGCTAGCATGGCAGGTTCGTTCAAGACCATTCTCAACTCAACAAATAACATCATTACAAGCAACCCAAGGGTCCAGAAGCGGTTTGATCTCCCCTATATTCTTCACCGTGACCCTGATCACTGGCGCGGGGACGACGGAAGCCTCGCCTTGTGCAAGTTGATGCCGCTTGATAATGGTACGTGTGATGTTAAGATGCCATCGCTTGATTGTAAGGCTTAGGCAGGCGCAAATTGAGATTGGGTTGTTTATGTTGGGTACAACTGCGAGTGGGGACTTGTGAATGTGTACACTCATCACCGAGTTCCACTTCCAAAAATCTCAGACTGCCCTGAAGCTGAGCACACCGGTATTCTATGTATGTTCAAATACGATCATGGTGACTGTCGTCTACGGAAGATAGCAATCTTTCGAGTTCCCAGCCGCTCTTGGAATTACACGAACTATGAAGTTGTTGCTATCTTTGACAAGATTGTTGCCGTCCTTGCTTCCACGACTCGATGGATATTGCTCGAAAATCAATTTATGTACATGGATGAGTACTGTGATGCAATTCAATACGAGGGTCTTGTGTTTGCTGCCACCATTCGTGGCACTGTTTTTGCATGGAATCCTTATGGTTTCGGTACGTTTGTCCTCCAGCGTAATTATAAGTGTTTCATCCACATGCATGTGGGTTAGCTAGCTAGTTTCCCTTTACTAATTAACCTTCTTGTGTTTCCAAGGTCCTATGAACATTCCACCACCTATACTTGAAAAAATTATAACCAAGGGGGAGATGACGATGGTGATGATCACGAGCATGAGGACAAGCAAGAGCCATATACTCGGTGACTTGTTGTATGTAATCAATGGTACATTTGCATATGTGTCCATCAACTCACGCATGCTAGTGGTGTCCATAGGAACACTGTTAGTGATTTTAGTTGCAAAAATTAGATAGTGCTAGTGATTTTTAGCTACATATTTTGACAATCGCAATGTTACAAGGTTGACAAATGGCAATGTTACTAGATAAACAAATGTCAATCTTTCCAGTTTGACAAATGGCAACATACCCAATATGACGGATGCAAATCTTACACAATTGTTTCTACGTGGTTGCACACGGGTCATCCAAAACAACTGTTTGCATTGAAGGGATGCACAAATCCTGCACTACGAATTTTCCCTTAACTTATGGGGGAAGACCATAGCTCTCACTTTGCATACGGGTGTTCTATCTAACACATTTGCTATCAAGAGCTACACAAATCCTGCTTGGCACATTTTCCCTTGGCTTCCTAAGGAAGTTGTCGGTTTGCATACGGGTGTTCTAACCAAAACGTTTGCGGTGAGTGTTTTATATTTAAAAACCATTGACATTTTTTCAAAAGAAAGCCGTTCGATAAGTCTGTGCATTAAGAGAGAAAAACGCAAGTTTGTTCAAACCATATCTTTCATTCAGCAACACTGCGAATTTATATTCATATGATCGAGAATTCGAGATACAGTATTAAACCCCAAAAAAACTATTTCCGGCGGTGGTGAAGGCGGCGTGCCGCGCCGTCATTATCGTTGTCGTCCTCCGGGACACCGTTGTTGAAGTCTTCAAGGCAGCACAAAATGTTCTTCACTTGTAAATCAAACATCATGTCGACACAGGCGCTGGCGCTCGCATGTACACGAGCTCGCGTGGGTGCGCGGAGACCTCACTGACGCCCGCGGCTTCCAGCTCTACGATAGTGCTCGGCGACTAGCCCGTCAATGCTATGGGGATGGTCGCTGGCGCGGTCGCGGGGATGGGAGCTGAGACGGGAGAGGGGGTAGCAACCGCCACGGCCAGCTCGTTTTGGGCCATGTCCATGAGGCTCCATTCCTCCTTATTTACTATCTCCTCCGACTCGGAGTCTACTTCACCAAACTTGGAGACTAGTGGCAGATGATCATTCTACGTCATGGCGTTGGTGGAGGTCTGCGGGAGGGAGTGGAATGGGAGGCGAACAGTAAGGCCGCCCGTATTAAACAGCGGCTCGGGCGCCATTAATGGAGAGGAAGGCGGGCGGCCATGGAAGTCGAAGGGCTCGCTTCCTAGTGAGCATGCGCAGCGTACAGCTCGCACGCTTCTCGGTGAGCCTGCGCATTGGAGGACAGCTTGCACGCCTCTCGGTCAGCATGTGCACCGGACTCCGCTCGCACGCCTCCCGTTCAGTCAAGGTCAAGCAGCTGTCTGCACGGCACCTCCTATATCCATTGAAACGAAGACACGTGGCGTCACATGAATGCTTAATAGAACGCACACGATTTCAATTATACAAACGTTTGAGATATTAAAGTGGCAGCAATTTTTCAAAATGTCTTTGTTGGTTGTTATTCGAGTGCGCCTTCTCTCAAAATGGACACGAAAAATACCACAGCATGTCTGGTGCCATTCCATGATAGCATGCCAAGTTTCATGAGTTTCAGGCGAGTTTTGGATTTACTAGAATTTAAAAGCAAAGTATCTCAATGTTTTGCCGACAATCAACGGTGCCCTAGTGTTTGAAATTCATTTCCATTTCTTGCATGGGACCTAAGCATGCTCCCAAGGACATAGATTTGATTTTTCAGCCAATCTATATGCATTAGAGCATGTGCATGTAGTTCAAATTTGAATTATGCACATAAATGCATTCAAAACTCAATTAATGCATAAAAATGTCCAAATGAACCCCAAAAAATCCCCAAAATTGACACAACACTCCTATTGTTCTATGTTGACACTGGATTTTTTTTTTGAAAGCAATAAGAGGCGATGGATATCGTTTCGTCCCTAAAGGTGGGATGTTCCCTACCGAAACCATCAGGCTTGTTGTGAGAAGCTCTGGTTTGTGAGAAGCATATCCCCAAACCTGCCCCAAATGGGAAAAAATTACCACGGCATGTTGATGCCACTCCATGATAGCATGCCAAGTTTTATGAATTTCAGACGAGCTTTGGATTTACTAGAATTTAAAAACCAGGTATCTCAATGTTTGCGGCCGAGTGACTATGGCAGGGTGTTTGACATTCATTCCCATTTCGTGCATGGGACCTAAGCATGCAACCAAGGGCACAAATTTGAATTTTCAACCAATTTATATGCATTAGAACATGTGCATGTAGTTCAAGTATGAATTATGCACATAAACGCATTGAAAACTCAATTAATGCATAGAAATGTCAAAACAAACCCCAAAAAATCCCAAAAATTGACACAACACTCATGTTGTTCTATGTTGACAGGAGAAATTTTTTGAAAGCAATAAGAGGCAACAGATATCATTTCGTCCCCCAAGGTGGCACGTACCCTACCGAAACCATCAGGCTTCTTGTGAGAGAAGCTCTGCTTTGTGAGAAGCTTATACCACAACCTGCCCCAAATGGTACAATATTTTTTACCCCAGCATGTTGATGCCATTCCATGATAGCATGCCAAGGTTCATGAATTTCAGACGGGTTTTGGATTTACTAGAATTACAAAAGCAAGTACCTCAACATTTGCCAAGAGCCACGGTGTCCTGCTGTTTAAAATTCATCCCCATTTCTTGCATGGGACATAAGCATAAACCCATGGACACATATATGATTTTATAACCCATGTTGGTGCACCGGACCATGTGCATGTGCTTTAATTTTGAATTGTGCACCTGAAATGGCTAGAAAACCAATTTAATGTATAAAATTTCCAAACAAACCGTGAATAATTCCAATTTTTTTACGACGCACATATAGTTCTATGTTCACTGCAGATAAAAGGTCTAGCAATTCAAACGTCGTCCATTGCCATTGTGACCCCATTATGTAATACAAATCAAGACGAAAATAAGTAAATCCCACACAGTTTATTATCACCAACCGTGTGAGATGCAGCACAAAATATCTTGGAGCACCATCGGATTATAGTACGCGTAAGGCTTACGCGAGAAGGTGCGACGGCTACAGTCCACGGCCCGCTCTGAATAAGGGACCGTGCCTGATGACACTTTGCGCGCCAGTTTTTTTGCTGAAGCGATTCCAAATTTTCGGCTTCTGCGGAAATATCTACCTCCTCGCCCCCTCCCCCTTACCAAAAGCCACAGTTCCCCTTTTTCGCCTTCCTTTCCAAGTTGAAACCTCCACTCCTTGCTTTCAGCGCCGCCTCCTCGCCGGCGACCCTCCTTCACGCTGCTCGGCCTCGCCTATCCAGGCAGGTAATCCACACCCGACCCC
Organism: Secale cereale; assembly: GCA_902687465.1. Classification (NCBI taxonomy): domain Eukaryota; kingdom Viridiplantae; phylum Streptophyta; class Magnoliopsida; order Poales; family Poaceae; genus Secale; species Secale cereale. The sequence continues at coordinate 478,204,397 of LR738712.1, forward strand.
CATCCTCCTCCTCCTTCCACATCCCACATGCCCCGACCGCCTGTGCGAGCGCGACAACTTCCACCCAAATCACCGACCCCTCCACCAAATAAGCGCTGCCCTAAGCCATGGTGCACGCGATATAGCCAGGATCTCAAGGAGCATGTGGCAGCGGAGAAGCAAATCGCGGTCGCACACGCGGATGAGGTCCCGATGGCTGCCATTCGTGCCGACCCCAAGATCTTGGAGGAGCACCTCATCGTCGAGGCCACCATCGACGCCTCACGCACTGACGCCGCGACGCGGTTGGCTGCTTTAAACGGCAGTTCGTGGCGTTTTCTCGAGGCCACCGTAGTTGCCTTCGATGAAGACTACAAGGTGTTTTATTAGCATGCACGTTCTTACCTCATCTCGAGAGCCAGCAGGTTGGTGCCCGGAGCGGCTCAGGCAACTCACCACTATGACGAGGGCACCCACGAAGCGGAGGCCTCACCCTCTTCCATGTCCAAGGAGCCAATCATCATCGATATCTCCGACAATGAATAGCTTGTCTTATTAGCTCACTATAAGGACCCATGTTCAGTTTGCTAGCTACTGCCTTTCCTTAACAAATTCTAGTGAATTGTGCTATCTACTTTTACCATGCAATCTTCTGCTCTAGAGTATATGTTCTATATGTCGTGCAATGTGGTGTTCAGTAAACTGTTTGGTTCAATTCTGCGAATGTGATGTTCAATTCTTCAGGGTGCAATTTTCCAAGTTGTCAAGCATGCTTGGGTTGGTTAACTGTCTGATCTTCTATTAGGAGTATGTTATATTATGCAATGTGGTGCTCAGTTGATGTTTGGTTCATTTGTTGTGGTGTTTAGTTAACTGTTTGGTTCAATTCTGCAATGCGATGTTCAATTGTTGTGGGTGCATTCTGTTATTGTATACCATGTGAGAAATAAAGTGAATTTGGCTGTACTAAATACATGAGAAACAAATACAATTGCTATATTTCCAAGTTGTTAAGCATGCCTGGTTTGGTTAACTGTATGATCTTCTATTAGGAGTATGTTATATTGTGCAATGTGGTGCTCAGTTAACGTTTGGTTCATTTGTTGTGGTGTTTAGTTAACTGTTTGTTTCAATTCTGCAATGCGATGTTCAATTGTTTTGGGTGCATTCTTAGTATACCATGTGCGAAATAAATCGAATTTGGTTGTACTAAATACATGAGAAACAAATACAATTGCTATATTTCCAAGTTGTTAAGCATGCTTGGTTTGGTTAACTGTCTGATCTTCCATTAGGAATATGTTATATTATGCAATGTGGTGCTCAGTTAACATTTGGTTCATTTGTTGTGGTGTTTAGTTAACTGTTTGGTTCAATTCTGCAATGCGATGTTCAATTGTTGTGGCTGCATTCTGTTATTGTATACCATGTGAGAAATGAATCAAATTTGGTTGCACTAAATACATGAGAAACAAATACAATTTCTATATTTCCAAGTTGTTAACCATGCTTGGTTTGGTTAACTGTCTGATCTTCTATTAAGAGTATGTTATATTGTGCAATGTGGTGCTCAGTTAACATTTGATTCATTTGTTGTGGTGTTTACTTAACTGTATGGTTCAATTCTGCAATGCGATGTTCAATTGTTGTGGTTGTATTCTATTATTGTATACCATGTGAGAAATAAATCGAATTTGGTTGTAATAAATATATGTGAAACAAATACAAAGTCTATATTTCCAAGTTGTTAAGCATGCTTGGTTTGGTTAACTGTCTGATCTTCTCTTAGGAGTATGTTATATTGTGCAATGTGGTGCTCAGTTAACGTTTGGTTCATTTGTTGTGGTGTTTAGTTAACTGCACATGCATGGTCCGTTGTCCAATAGCAAATTATTGTGCAATTGCAGGAACCATTCTAATAGTTAGGTTTTTATCAATTTGGTCTGGCACATGTAGGTCCTGCTGTCAGAGGTTTTGACCCACTGTTCGACCCTTTTTGCATATGGGGAAATGAGTTGTCCATGAATATCAATCAAGTCAAGAAACTCAGAAAGATTGTTAGGATAAAGAAATTAGCGACAAAAAACAACAATATCTTTGTCTGCACAATGAAGAAGACATCAGTTCACTACAAGATGGTACTAACTATTATACCTTGCCTTTTTTATTGGGATAATTGGTTTTATACCCTTAGTTGTGTCCCCCTCGTCAGGATTGCCCTAGTTTATGAAAACACGTGGTCTTGCCCAACCCACTTTGGCATCTTGTGCTTTTGCCCTTTGACCATTTGACCGTCACTTTGAAAACTTCATAACTAAATTATAAAAGTGCGAATAAGATGCCAAAATGTTTGGATAAACATCAACTGTATGTCAATGTCACTTGCATTCATGACAAAAGTGTAGGTAAGTGCCCATCCAGGTTTTAGCTTTCATGATACCACCATGAACAGTAAAATCTAAATAAAAAACTAAAAAAATCAAAAACAAAGTTGGTGGCAAAGAATGACAAATGTTGTGACTTGCCAAGTTTTACCAGGGAATGACATTCGTCGAAGTCGTGGCAAACAAAATAATCTATTTTTGAATGTTGATTGTTTTTTTGCCATGACTTCCACGAATGTCATTCCCTAATGAAACTTGGCAAGCAGTTCAAACATTTGTCATTCTTTGCAACCAACTTTTTTTATATTTTTTATATTTTTTTTGTTCATGGTGATATCATGAGAGCTAGAAATAGGATGTGCACTTACCAACACTTTTATCATGAATGCAAGTGACATTGACATACCGGTGATGTTTTTTTGAACATTTTGGTATCTTAATTGAATTTTTCTAATTTAGTATGAATTGGTTATGAAGTTTTCAAAGTGACGGTCGAATGGTCAAAGGGCAAAAGCACAAGACGCCAAAGTGGGTTGGGCAAGACCACGTTTTTTCAGAAACTAGGGCCAATCCTGACGTGGGGGACACAACGAAGGGTATAAACCAATTATCCCTTTTTTATTCCTTTGCCCCATTTCCAATATAGAGAAGATATTTATGTAGATCCTTGTTTTCAGACCTTTCCAAAGCAGTTCACTGATGATTACCTCTCAAACCACCTCCATGGTCAGGAGGCGAGGAAGGTTTTCATACAACACCCACGGTTCAATATTGAAGTGTTTCTGAAGAGGACGAAGGACGGACGGTCAATCAACCACAGGCATTGGACTAAAGTTGCAAAGACCTTCAACATGAATGAAGGATCAATATTCGCCTTCCGCTTCAACAGTTTTTCAGATGAGATGCATCTGTCTATATACCGTCTATGATGCTAATTTCGAGAGGTTCTACATGTTGCATGTGAAACTTGGTGTTTGTGCAGTTGTGTAATGGGGTAGCTGAGTGCTGAAGCTATATCATGTTGTACTCTGATGTATTTCAATTATGAAATCATGCTTCCTTAATATGGAAATGAAATATATTATGTGATTAATATGAATGTTAATTAGATTAATAAATGGATTATTAATAATAGGGCAATTATCCTGCTAATTCGGTTTTGCTATTGCAAACGGTTATTAAAAAAATACCGTGGGCGATGACCTCAGAAAACGCACACAGTTTCTAAGAATAAACCGTGTTGGATCAATGAACAATCACGCACGACTTTCTCTTGAAAATTGTTTGCGTCAGGCCACCTTGCGCAAACGTTTACCACATAAAAATTGTGTGTGATGGACAGCCTTTGCCACACAGTTTCTTCTACGGACCGTGTGTGATGCATTCGATAACGCAAACGATAAAATTGTTAATATCATGTACAATGGTAACGCTATCACAAATGATTTAAGGGGAAAAATTGTGTGTGATGTACCTTTGAACGGAAATGTTTTCCTTGGAGCGACTGTGTGGGATGTACATACGAACGGAAACGTTTAGCGGGGACTGACTGTGTGGGATGTACTTGCGACCGGAAACAATTTCGCTTGTATAATTGTATTTTTTTAGCTCTACTGTACGTATTTCCATATTTGAGCGCCCCCCGATCGCACATGACCTCATTTTGCCGAGCGTGTGTGCTAGGAGGGCATATCCCCGACGGTTTCTGAGTCATGTGGGAAGAACCCCCTATCATCGTCACTCACTAGGAGATGGTTCCAAATGTCGTCGCGGAAACGGGTTAAAAAACGTTTGTATAGCACCGACGCATAGCTAGTTGACTAATTAGAGTTAGACCATAACTGAATGCCTAGTGTGGTTCCAATATCCCCCCTCTAATTCTCTCGCGGCAATTAGCTCTAGATGGCGCAGTACTGCTGGATCATGCAGACCGTACGCTTGCAACCAAGTAGAGATGTTGTGCTTTTGGTCTTCCATTCAAGGGAGGTTCATGGGATCGTCATCAACGGTTTGAGGGACTCCAAGTGAGATCTACACCGACTCGTCTTCCACTGCACTTTGGAGTCGGTAACGATCGTTGATCCAAACCCTTTATGCATCTTTATATTGTTCATGGGTGATCGTAGGGCGTTTTTTTTTTGTTTTCTGTTACATTTCCCAACACAAACTGCATATAGGATTATTCAAACATGTAAATTCCATCATACCGAAATTTTGGTGGGGTTGCAAACAGGGAGAAAGGAAACAAGCATGGGTTTCATGGGAAGTGATGACAAGACCAAAGTATCTAGGAGGTCTAGGCTTCAGGGATCTAGAACTTTTTAAGTTGGCTTTGCTAGCAAAACAGTCTCATAGAATTTTGCAGGACCCGACATCCTTGAGTGCAAGGATCCTTAAGGCTTCATACTTCCCTGATGGTACAATCCTTAACGCTGAATTGGGTTCTCGGCCATCTCAAATCTGGCGTGATGTCTTAGAAGGTAGAGACATAATGAAGCAGTGCATTATTTGCCGAATTGGGAATGGCTAGTCTACGGATATCTGGGCTGATAATTGGATTCCAAAAGAGTTTTCCCGGCGACCAATTGTATCTCTCGTTGCGGACCATCCTATGAAGGTATCTGAGCTATTATCACCGGCCATTGCCTCGTGGAACGAAAATTTGGTCTGGAGTGTCTTCCTACCCATTGATGTTGTTGAGATACTCAGGATTCCAGTGTGCACTCAAAGTATTGCCAATTTTTGGGCATGTCATCCAGACAAGAAAGGTCGATTCACTGTTAGCTCGGCATACAAGTTTATAATCAAGACCAAAATCCACAGAGAGAATTGGCTTGAAGGGAGGGTTGGATCCTCATATAATACGAGAGAGGAGAAGTCAGGTACTTCTCTATGGAATATCATTGTTACATTGAAAATCTGGGTGTTTAGTGGAGACTGGCCCGACATTCCCTACCAACCACTGATGTGCTACATGATTCGGATATGGCACGGGATAATCAGTGCCCACTATGTGGAGGGAAAGACTCGTGGCCGCGTGCACTTCTTTCATCCACCATGGCCAGATGTACATGGGCACTCTCATATGCGGAACTAGTGGAGAGGATGACAGATAACAAAGAACCTACAACAAAGAACTGGATGTTCGAACTTCATGATAGTCTGAGCCATGACAACTTCACTAGGATGGTTGTGACCTTATGGGCTATATGGTATGCAAGGAGAAAGGATATTCATGAGTGGATCTTCCAAAGCCCGCATCAAACCTATTCATTTGTAAACTTATTTCTCAATGATTTGATGTTGCTACCAAAGCCAGAACCACGGCTCAACATCACAACGAGAGAAAGTGTTGATAGATCCCAATGCTGGCTACCATCACCGGAGGGTGTTATGAAAATAAATGTTCATGGAGCGGTCGCCCGACAGGGATAGACAGGTGTCGTAGCTGTGATTTGTCGTGATCATAATAGCCTATACTTGGGATCAGCTACTGTTGTGTTTAGTGGTGCTACGGATCCTACGGTACTTGAAGTTTATGTGTGTCGCAAATCACTAGCATTGGCGGAAGATCTCAGACTACAGAGGATATGTATTACTTCAGACTGCCAAGGGAGCGTCAATGACATTGATCAAGGCACGGGAGGCCCTCATGGCACAATCATGCATGAAGTAATAGAAAGAAAGCGTACGCGTGGTCGCACGGCAACGGCGGCGTGCGTGTGGCACCCTCCCTGGCAGCGCGAGTAGGAAGGAGGAGCTACACGGGAGGCGTAGGCGTTACAGAGAGATGGGCTTCGGATGGCCGAGATCGGGCTGCAGCGGGCCCTAGTGCTGTTGTGGCTTGGAGTAGTTGACCTCGATGTCAACTTCACATACAACAACATTCTACATCAGAGAAGGTTTGTGATACAAATGCCTACTCCTTTACTAGTTTTTATTAGTTTCAACTCATCGTATTGGTTGGATTAGCACATATTATCTATGATACCAATGCCTTCTCCTTTCCTCTGTTATATGCATTTCCCCTCTTGTTGGTAAACTTCAGTTTCGAGTAGACCTTGGCAGCCTATCCACTAAACTGCTAACTATATCATAGTGTAAATAAAACTGCCTCGGTGTTTTCTTCCTTGATTCAGTTTTTTTCCTTGTGTACATCATTGATAAACTAAATAGATAGTTTTCACCCTTCTTTTATTGCCATTTCACTCTGTTTTTTTGCCTGTGAAGTTGGCAGGGCATTTAAATATGAATCGCCACATAAAAAGATCAGCGGCATCTCATACTCTCGTTGAAGTGATGTACGTGTTCCAAACTATTTTTCAAGTTTCAGGTCAGAGTCTTTACTCTAAACCATAGTCACTGGGGATGTCAGAGTGTGCGCGAGTCAACTTCAGGACCTTGCATCTCAAAAGTGAAGAAGAAAGAACCACATCTTTCTTTGATCTTTTGTGATTATCAGCGAATGACATCCATCCAAAGACGAAAGCACGTGCACGTGCATGATTTTTCCACATTTGTAGCAACCTTTACAATGGTATTTGTGTACTTTGGACTATAAGGTGTAGAGTTTATGTTTATAGCATGATTAGAAATCCTTTTGTGGTCTGATTTTTTTTGGCATGTTATATGTATATAATTTTTCGTGTCCTAATTTTTTTTGAACCAACCCAGTATTTTACGCCTCATGGAGAATCATGTTTGAACCTTTGAGTTTGTAGGTTTTATTGCAATCAAGTAAATTGACTTATTGTCACAAACATGAAGAGTTTATCCTATTAATAAACTCATATATATGTTTGTATGGATTTTCACAACATTCATTTTCTTAAAATACACAGGGTTTTTGAAGACTGGGAAAGAGTCACCTATGTCAACACCATGAGCTATTACCATTGAATAGAATCGTGCTATAGAGTGGCATGTTTTCAGAAATGATGTAAAAGACAGAGCTTGACTGGTTATTGGGTTTGAACATTAGATATTTTCTATGGCACGTATAAATATAATTAACATGACATTGATGTTAGAAGTTATGTGAATATGTTTTTCTAAAGGAGTTTGATTCTAATGATTTTGCAGGAGCTTGATTGGTGATAATTTGTTTAATGGAAATTGGTTGCTGATTATTGCTTGCGATGATGCATATTGCTATGATGGCTAATCAGAGTCATCCTTCGTATTGCAACCTGGCATAAATAAAGGTTGCAAAAATATAGCTCTGGGATATTGTATGATAAAAATTAGTGAGCTTAACTAATGAATTGTGCAACTGAAAATATTCAGAAGTCATGATAAGGTTGAGATGTCATTCAGTTGCATCACGCGGTGAGATCGAATGAGATTTTTGCAAGTGTTATTTTTTCATATGACACAAATGGTGGGTAAATGAAATACATATGTTAACATTGGTTCTATAATCTTTTTTTATGATTCTCTTTTGTTTTTTTATTAAAGATTTTATTATTATTCCGTGTACATATTTTAATAGGATGTCAAATATCCCAGAGTTTATCTATATTGTGTATTCCGTCGGATGTCCAAGAAATTGTGACATGTGTGCATAACATAGATACTTTGATTTATCATATACAATATGTTATACCTATTACTGATCCTTCATTGACAAAAATATTTGAGGTATAATATAGTTTCCTATTACTGATTTGACGACATGGAGCAGTGGCAGCGGTAACATCTGTTGGCCAATTTGGAGGGGAGCAGAATAACAACGAGCAGCAAAGTGTGGACTGGTTCAACATCAGCCAATAGAATCGCGCCAACATCAGCCAGACCGACTGGTTTGAGCTCCTGCCATGCCTTCCTAAGAGCATCTCTAGCAGAACCCTTAAAAACCGGCCCTTAAGAACATGTTTAAAGGACCCTTGAAACCGTTTTTATGGTGCGAAACTGGACCGAAAAGAGCAGACACCGTATCACGAACTATATTCGGAACATACATTAAGCAATCATCCCTCTCCGGCCAAAACCGTCCCGCTCCGGCCGCGCCATGCCTCAACCATGCCCGCCCTGGCTCCCACCCGCCCCCATCTGTCCAGCACCAGCCATGCACGCACTGGCCCGGCCGCACCCCGTCCCGGCCGCGCCTAACCGCGCCATGCTTCGACCCGCCCCAGCCACGCCCGCCGCCGCACTCCACCCCAGCCATGCCCGCCCCTGTGGCGCCTCCGCCACCCCGGCCGCGCCTCTCTCGCCCTTCTCCGACGCCGCCCCGCCTTGATTCGGCCCGCCGGCGGCCTGCTCCACCCCGCCCGTGGCCGGCGGTGCCTTGGCAGTGAAGGTCGAGCCGGCCACAATTTCGAGCGGTATCGACAAATTCCGGCATGTGGCGACCTTTGTCGGTGTGCGGCGTCAGATTTCGACGAGTTTCGGGTTGATTTCGGCCAGTTCCGCGACGGCGCATATGCTCCGACGAGGTTTGGCCATTTACGAGTTGAAACTGAATACTTCCTTCCAACCTGTACATATAAGGTTCTCGCGTATGGATTCTCGGTGCCCCTTAAAAAATTTAATGGTCGATTGAACTTTACGGGATCTGCTAGGGACCGTTTTTTCAACCGAAACTGTAAATGCTGAATTTTTTTACGGGTTTGACCGCTTTTAAGGGATCTGCTAGAGACGCACTAACTATCTTGTGAGTTGACCTTTGCTCGGAAAAAAGGTCCTAGAGGTTTAGAGGAACACTAGAGATTTTATTTTCCAGGTTTTGAATGCTAATACACGTTTCTAAGTTATATAGTGCAAGCAGTTGAGTTGGCTTGAAATTTCCGGTAGAACTGAAGGTCCTTCTCGAGCGTGTGCAGTTTGATGTAACATCATGCGGTTTGTGATGTTGAATCAGTGTTTAGCAAGAACAACATAGCGCTTATGTATTTTGTGTGTACTGACCTGATGCAAATATATCATGTGTAACGCCAGACAAAGTACAAAGGTAATGTAGATTCCGTGTAATGATTTGATTTTCAAACAATATTGTGTGTCCTTAGAAAAATTGATATTCGCAAAGTTTGTAATGACAAGTAATGTATGTAAGTGTACATTATCATACGAATATTGGTCTCCATATGATATTTTCCCTATAATCAATTACTCGAGGATGTGACTGAGTACAATATATGATGGTGACTTGGTCAAAATCCATTGCATCTTTTTCTAGTCATTAGCGACCAAAACTATTACAATTACGGTTTCCTGATTAAAATTCAAAATGGGTGTCGTGGTGGGACACCTACTGCAGCGGGCCCACATGTCAGTGGCCCAACTACATCACGTCAGGGAGTTACTTCCATGATGGTGGAGGTGGTGGGGGCATTCTGAGCCCGGTGTGACATTGATAGGTTGAGAGCCGGAGATGGTGGGTGGAAGACGAAGAAAGGTAATGATTTAACGATAAAAAGTTGATAATGCTATTGATGTGCATACAATACTAAACATATATGTTTAACCACAATTGTTATTAAATTATTAGAATATATATATGCCCCCTTTACAATACTAAACATATATGCCCCCTTTACAACGCATGGGCAATTTCCTTGTGAGGATGAGGCATAGGGGGTGGACATAGCTCGCACGAGCGAGTCTAAAACTTAATCGGTGATGGTGCATGGGGTGCGGGG
>LR738712.1:478214564-478246192 GCA_902687465.1 Secale cereale
GGGGTCGGAGTTGTTCATCGGGGTGAGGCTTAGATGGATGGGTGGGGCGACAACCAGTATGGTGGTGGACGAGGTCGAGAGGAGGGTGGGGCGGCGATATCTGCCGGCCGCGAGGGTGGGGGTGGAAGCAGGAGGTTAGGTCTGGGGTAGGCCATGGTTGAGGAGGAGGAATCGTAGGGCTGGACCAAAAGCTCGAAGCTCGCGAGCTTAATGAGCGCTTGATAGTTCGGCTCGTTAAGCTCGTGACTCGCTTCTTAATGAACAGAGCCAATCATTGATTTCAGCTCGTTAAGCTTAATGAGCTTAACGAATGGGCTAACGAGTTTGACGAGTAACTCGTTAAGCTCGTTAGTAACAACATAACACATATTTTCATCTTACCTCACAAAATTTTCGTAGCACCTCGTCCCATCCACTCAATATAATACATATAGGAGGCAAGAAAATAGTGCATTTTATTTTGTAGTCACCATCTTCCTTTTTAAAAACCAAATCTACATGCTTATCGTGTGGACTGTAACACATCAAAATCTGTTAACGAGCCTAGCGAGCGCTCACGAGCTTAACGAGCTTTAAACGAACCGAGCCGAGCAAGGTTTTCTGCTCGTTAATCTTAACGAGCTTAACGAGCCGAGCCGAGCAAGGTTTTCTGCTCGTTAATCTTAACGAGCTTAACGAGCACGAGCTTAACGAGCACGAGCTTAACGAGCCGAGTAGCTCGTTAATCCACCCCTAAGGAATCGTCACAAAACAAGAGGAAGAAGATGAACAGGTGACGACGTGCTCCTAACCGTTGGATATTGATTTGATGGCCAAAGATAAGAGTGACAGACGTGAAGAAATTTTTAGGTATAGGTGCCCCTCTTGATTTATTTCCAATCATTTGTCGTAGTAATGAACGGGTTGCTACGGGCCTTGACCAGAAGAAGAAGACGAGTCAAGGGGGAGGCCAGATCGGACGACTACGGGAAGCCTGATCGAACGACAGCGGGGCGACCGACCGAATCTGGCATCGGTCGTCAGATGCCTAGCATCGCCCTTTTGGGATCCCTTGGCATGTCATGCTTCCTTTCTTCACGCCATATTCAGTTTGTATGAAACTAATCTCATAATTCATATGTGTACAAGTTAGCAGCATATTTATCTTGACTAATAAAGAGATTATTCCATGCCTATGACTACGAATAACGAGTGCGTAGTACAAAACGGATCTCAACCAGTAATATAATCATACAATATGCAGGTTTACCTTACATTTTGCCCGTTGTAGATATTGGCCGACATGTTTGGTTGATGTTTGGTTGGGTAATACCGGTGACCCAATTCTTATACTCCCTCCGTCCGGAAATACTCGTCATCAAAATGGATAAAAGGAGATGTATCTAGATGACATCTCCTTTTATCCATTTTGATGACGAGTATTTCCGGACGGAGGGAGTATGTATGAACATTATTCCGAATTGATAAAGTCGGCGAGATTTCCTTAAAAAAAAACAATCACCCACCCTGCAGTTAAGCCCAGTCTGTGGCAGAACAACGAACGCTCCTGGCTGTCCTGCGCTTGTATACACGACCACTAGTTAGTGGCCATAGGAGTCGGAAGCCCCCATGGCCAAGCAAAAGGCCTCGCTTCCGGTGATCCGCCGCCGCATAGGCGGTGTCGGTTTGTTGCGCTGGGTGGTGCGGGTCGCCTCCAGCATAGTGCTCTGGACGGCGCTCCTCCAGCTCTCCACCTTCTTCGGTCTTCCCCTCTCGCCGCTCCGCGCCGCCCGGCCGTCCTGCATAGGGAACCGCAATACCTCTGCAACCGCCTCCGCCGTAACCGCCGTCGCCTCCGACGTTGCAGGGGACCTTGCGCCCCCAGCTCTACCTACCAGGAGTAAGTGGTTCTTGTCTTCTTGATCTCGCCGTCCGGCGATTCTTTGTTCTGGGTTGGGTTCTTGGAATCTGTTCCTACCTACTCCAGTTCTCCTTCGTTGAGGGGCTCGCTATCTCAGTAACGGCGGTCCAAATGTGGTTGCTGACAGCATTCGTGAGATAGGATCGAATCGTTTACCGGGAATAGAACGAATGAGCCCTGTCAATTTGAGTCATTCTTGGTGTAGATCGTTAATCTGGTGCCATTGGGATGTTCAGAAATTCATTATTGCCGAAGTTGTGAGTTCATAGTTGCATGATTTCACTTGATTAGTGCCTGCCTTGGTTCTTTTAGTTTTCAATGCCGATTTGGTGGATTGGTCAAAAATGGATTTCGATGGGCTCTTGTGACGGAGACTGGCTAGAGAATAATTGATTGTCTTGGTGTTGTCTTATGCTGTTTCCAGTTAGTTGGTGAGTTGGGGTCGCTTTGGTCCTGTGATGCGAGTCCTTATGCCAAAAAGTGGGGTCTTAATTTGTGTTTTGGCTTGTTGACAAGGTGCATTTGTGTCGTTTCCATAGGAATGCTACTAGGCCTAATATCTGTTGTAGACATGGAGATAATTGGTATTTAAGGAAAACTTTCTGTTTCGGCAACGTGGAAGTTTTTCCCTGTTACACAGTGAGGTTCTAAACACCATGTTGGTGATACATCCAACAGAAACAGTTTGTAGCTCCCTTTGCAGTAAATTTCATTGCTCAAGAATACAGTTTCCTCATCTTCACCTGAGCCTACTGTGTAGTTTGATTTTGACATATATGCTGGTAGAGTGGTAGTGGTGTTGATAATAGCAGAACTGTTTACGCTGGCACAATGATAAGTTCAGGCAGAGTAAATCTTTCTTTCTCTCCTGTAGGATCTTACAAAAGTAACGGTTATCTTCTTATTTCATGCAATGGCGGTCTGAACCAAATGCGAGCTGCGGTTAGTAATGAATGCAAACTCTCTGGTCTTGTGTTACTGAAATGTTAGCTTTCATCTACAGCTATAGCGTCCACCTATGCTCTGCTAATGCTCCATGAAAGTTTCTCTTGTACAGATATGTGACATGGTAACTGTAGCACGATATTTGAATCTGACCATGGTTGTACCTGAACTTGATAAGCAATCCTTCTGGGCTGATCCTAGGTGTGTGGTTCTCACACTTCCTTTTGGTGGTTGATTATGCAGTTAGAACTTGCAATTGCTGACTCGATGTATTTGTACTTTGCAGTGACTTTGGAGATATATTTGATGTGAATCATTTCATCTATTCTTTAAGAGATGAGGTGAAGGTTATCAGAGAACTCCCACATAAGTTTAATGGGAAAGTTCCATTATCAATGCAACCAATCAGCTGGTCTAGTGATAAATACTATTTGAGACAGGTTAGAAGTAATCTTCCTCCAAGAGATAGATTTATACTTCTGTTCTATCCTCTGCTTGATTCTTACTGTCAGAGCTGCCTTCCTTCCAGATCTTGCCTCTTGTACGAAAGCACAAGGTTATACGTTTTAGCAGGACAGATTCTCGTCTTGCGAACAATGGCCTTCCTCTGAAGCTCCAAAAGCTTCGCTGCCATGTTAACTACAATGCATTAAGATTTACACCATCCATTGAGGCCCTAGGCAACAAGATGATATCGAGTCTCAGGAAAACTGGATCTTTTGTTGTGCTTCATCTGAGATATGAGATGGATATGCTCGCCTTCTCTGGCTGTACACACGGATGTTCTGGTCAAGAAACAGCAGAGCTCACGAGAATGAGGTTCCTTCGGCGATACAGCTTTTCAGTTAACCATATTTTCTCCTCCCATCCTTTGTATTGAATGTTCATTTTTGTCTGTTCTTTGGACCTCAGGTATGCATATCCCTGGTGGAAAGAAAAGGAAATAGACTCTGAGAAGAAAAGGCTTGAGGGACTCTGCCCGCTTACACCTGGGGAAACAACATTAGTGCTCAAAGCTCTTGGTTTCCCCAGGGACACTAGGATATATATTGCCTCAGGTGAAATCTATGGTGGTGAAAAAAGATTAGCTGCATTGAAGGCAGAGTTCCCTAACATCGTAAGCAGATCGTCCAGAATTTCTCGCTAACATTAAAATGATGCTTATCTGATATTCAAACTGTAGGTGCGTAAGGAGATGCTTTTATCTGAAGATGAGCTACACCTCTTCCAAAAACACTCGACTCAAATGGCAGCTCTGGACTATCTTGTTTCTGTCGCGAGTGATGTTTTTATTCCCAGTAACGATGGAAACATGGCTAAAGTTGTGGAAGGACACCGCAGGCATGTCTATTTCTGACCTTCCTAATATGAGCATATTTTCTTCTTGCCACCATGTCTATGTGTTATTATGACATGATTAGCTGGGTGGGAAGTCTAGTGTACAGCTATCGTGTGGATGTAGATGTTTGCTTTGAAGAATCGCGGCTATAGTGAAGTGAGCAAGAGTAAAATGAACACCCCTAGGTTAACTGAGAGGTGTATATGTTGCAAATGCAGGTTTATGGGCTTCCACAGAACTATACAGCTTGATAGGAAGAAGCTGGTTGAGCTTATAGATCTTTTTGAAGACCAGGAGCTGTCATGGAATGAGTTCTGTACTGCTGTCAAGGAGCTACATGAGGGCCGAATGAGCCAGCCCACGAGAAGAAAAGTCATCGCTGGGCAGCCTAAGGAAGAAGACTACTTCTATGCAAATCCTTACGAGTGTCTTGGGCCTGCTAGAAAGAGAAGGGAAAAGCTAAAACATACCGATTGATTGGTATACTTGGGTGCCAGATTGATTGGTATAGAAGGATACTCGTCCTAATAACCTGATTAGCTGACTGCAGTAATGGCATAACAAGCTTCAGTAGCCTCCTCATGTACCTAAAGACAGTGCTCATATTTTTCGCCGAGCCTCCACTCATGAAGTTGTAACACTGCTGTGCATGTGCAACCTATAGCTCAGCAGAGTATTCTTCTGGATTGGATGATCCACATGGGAGGTGGAGGAGCTTATGCCACCCAGAGGCTTGATGAGGGTTTCCCAGTTCTTCATGTTTTCTGATGATGCGGCCTTACTCAGCTATAAGTGCAACATGTGAGTGAACTGTAGATGTAGATCTAACTTCTCTTGGGTCAGCACGAGATGCTATGTTGTAGTGTTAGATTGCAGCATTTGTTTTTGATGTACATAAACCTTGCTCAAACTCCTCGAATGGAAAATGCACTGCATCTTTTTTTGCAAGTGCAAATGATTGGCATGTCGATGCAAGGTATTGAGCTGGTAACTAGGGCATGCATGCTTTGTACTCCGTTTGTTCCCAAATATTTATCTTTCTAGAGATTTCAATAAGTGACTACATACAAAGCAAAATGATGAATTTACACTCTAAAATATGTCTACATACATCCGTATGTTGTAGTCCGTTTGAAATGTCTAGAAGACAAATATTTGAGAACGAAGGATGTAGACGTACTCCCTCCGTCCGGAAATACTTGTCATCAAAATGAATAAAAGTGGATGTATCTAGATGTATTTTAGTTCTACATACACCCATTTTTGTCCATTCTGATGACAAGTATTTTCGGACGGATGGAGTACTACACATGTGCCGCACACCATACTGAAACTTGTGGGAGATTTTTAGCGATCACCTGGTAGCCGCGATCTTAATATATTGATACCACAAACACTCCATTTGTTTTTGAGTGAAAGCCACCATGGCATACTTTATTGATCTCAAATAACACTTACATCGTTTACGAGAGAGTTATGGATAAAATCTCCGATCCAAGTACAAGAAATCTACTCCCAAAACTAAATATAGCAATTTCATGAGCAGTACAATTTGCTTTGCATAAACAATGCTTGAAAAGGGACGTGGAGTTTCTACGCCTGGGACAAATGTTTCTGGTGTGAACAGTGAAATTAACAAAACTGAATTTTGTTTGGCATACTTTATGACATGTTTGTTGTGCGTGCAAAATTTCATCATGAAATCACATTGGTGTAAGGTGTGGTAAAAAACTCAATACTCTGAAAATGTTACTTTCAAACGCATTTTGAAGCTTTGATTTTTTTATTTTTTTTGCCATGACTTTCACCAATGTGATTTTTTGATGAAATTTTGCATGCCCAACAAACATTTTTTAAAGTATGGCACCAAATAAATCAAAAACTTTATTTTATTTAACTGTTCACATCAGGAGTATTTGAGCTCAGATGTAGAAAGGTACTTCCGCTCGAAAAGGGCATCCCAATCTCCACGCATGAAACTTCCATTTGCATCCCGGATGACTGCCCCTGTAGCTCCCTCTCCTTCGTCGTGATGATATGCCGCATCAACATTTAATTTCAGCATATCACTCGGACCACCATGTGACCTCCCGAGAAAGTTCCAGAATGGTTGTAGTGACAAGCCATGAAATCATCAATGTTAAGAGGAAATTTTAGGATACGGTTCGCATCAACCGTCGAGAAACTATAATTAATTAAGGCTTCATTCCAGTTTCCAGTCAACGATCGATCAAGTCCAAAACCTTTTACAATAAAACTCTCCCTTGCATTGTCAATATCTTTCCGTCTGGGCTGGTAGGTATCCAAGGATCTTTCCAAATATTTATCCCCATGCGTTGCTGCGTGATTTAAAAAATTAATTTTGGATACATTCTGTATGAATGAAATGATCTAAATCAAAAGCTATTATTTTCAAAAGTAATCATATGTGAACAAAGAGTATGCATGTACGTGGAGATGAAACGATTAAATTGGGGTATGTATGTGCTACAAAATAATTTTAGTGGATGATGACGTGGCACATTTGATGATGTGAAGGGTTGCATGTTGAGAGAATTAGATTTAGTGGGGATCAACTATTTATGTATTATAGATTTATACTATCACCATTGCCAACCCTCCATATGCATCCTCTGTTAAAAGTTTATATGTCTGACATAATGTTTTGCCAAGTGAAGGGTGATCCTTTTTGCCCACCCTAAGTATGCTTTGATTTGGATAATGCTTAGCTTTCAAAATTCTAGCGCAAAGTGGATCTGGATTAACTAAAAGTCCCCATACTCTCTCCGTCCGGTGAAGAGTGTACATCTAGAAATTTTAGCACAAATTATAGAGTTGAGTAAAAAATGCATTGAAAAGATGCAAACCACCATCTCTCTTCTCTTTAATTACCCAATACCCAATGAGCTAAGTGCATGTAGAAATTAAGAAGACCATGTGTAGATTGTTATTGGTCTTGATTACCGTGTGATGGGAGGAAAGTATTTTTTTCCCACTTTAAAGTGCATTGGAAAGATAGAAGTACACTCTTTTGTGGACAAATTTTGAAGCTAGATGTACACTCTTCACCGGACGGAGGGAGTACTTGTTTAGCCATCATTATAAGATTAAAATAGTGGAAATCCCAAAAACCGAGGGCTCCTTGATTTTTGGGGAAACATGATTCCCAACAAGCATAACGTTGTATCTTCTCATTGTTTTCGCAGTATTCCTGCTAAAACTTTGCTATAACATCGGCCATACACTTGCACACTCATTGTGGGAATTAAAAGAACTGACATAGCATACACAGGAATAATGTGAGTTACAGATTTCAACCAAGTCTCTTTTTCAACAACTTATTCTCCTTCCGTCCATTAATTCTCGGCATATTCTTCTCAATAAAGTGCTTAAAACAATCGCTTCTTTCGGTTTCAACAAAGGCAGGCAAACCCAGATATCTATCTGACGGAGCTTCAGTATCAATATTCAGAAGAAGGCAAATATCTGCTCTCAAATCCAGACAACTGTTAGGATAGAAGAAAATGCTAGATTTTGCCACACTACCAACTGACCTGAGTTTGCACAGGAAGTGTCAACAACCTATTACAAGTTATATTATTCATATCCGCCTTCATGATAATCAAAAAATCGTCAACCAATAAAAGACGGGAGACCGACGGTGCATTCCTGCACACCCTACCATCAATGCCACCAACTTCTTCATGCAACAATAGACTCGGCAAAACTTAAAAAAAAATCCCTCAAAAAAAGAATAGACTCAGCAAAACTTCCGAACACAACAAAAAAAGGTGAGGTGAAAGAGGATCTTCTTGACGGAGCCCTCTTGTGGGAATGAATCCTTCATTTCACCAAAACATTATCAGTTATTAGTCTACCTGCATGGCACAAACACACTCTGAGTTGGGTCAATAATTTCTGAAAAGATGGAATTTAACCGACTGGAGAGCATCTTTTGTAAGCAACATTGCACAAACTGATTGGATAGCCCTAAGTAATCAATTATGGAGAATCATTCCATCCCTCCGGTATATGCCTACTCCCATGAATGGCGTCAGTCATGATCTCTTCTCCAATTTAGTGCCTGTTCGGAATCACTCTAAGTATATGTCTGACACAATGTTTTGCCAAGTGAAGGGTGATCCTTTTTGCCCACCCTAAGTATGCTTTGATTTGGATAATACTTGGCTTTCAAAATTCTAGCGCAGAGTAGATCTGGATTAACTAGAAGTCCCCATACTTGTTTAGCCATCATTACAAGATTAAAATAGTGGAAATCCCAAAAAACAAGGGCTCCTTGATTTTTGGGGAAACATGGTTCCCAACAAGCACACCGGTGCATCTTATTGTTTTCGCCGTCTTCCCACTAAAACTTTGCTATAACATCGGACATACACTTGCACACTCATTGTGAGAATTTAAAAAACTGACATAACATACACAGGAATAATGTGAGTTATAGATTTCAACCAAGTCTCTTTTCCAACAACTTATTCTCCTTCCGTCCATTAATTCTCGGCATATTCTTCTCAATAAAGTGCTTAAAACAATCCCTTCTTTCGGTTCCAACAAAGGCAGGCAGACCCAGATATCTATCTAACGGAGCTTCAGTATCAATATTCAGAAGAAGGCAATATCTGCTCTCAAAATCCAGACAGCGGTTAAGATAGAAGAAAATGCTAGATTTTGCCACACTACCAACTGACCTGAGTTTGCACAGGAAGTGTCAAGAACCTATTACAAGTTATATTATTCATATCCGCCTTCATGAGGATCTTCTTGACGGAGCCCTCTCGTGGGAATGAATCCTTCGTTTCACCAAAACATTATCAGTTATTAGTCTACCTGCGTGGCACAATCACACTCTGGGGTCAATAATTTCTGAGTCAACCTGCCTTGCACAAACAGACTCTGAGTTGGGTCAATAATTTCTGGAAAGATGGAATTTAACCGACTGGAGAGCATCTTAGAAATATTTTTTGTAACATTGCACAAACTGATTGGATAGCACTAAGTAATCAATTATGGAGAATCATTCCATCCCTCCGGTATATGCCTACTCCTATGAATGGCGTCAATCGTGATCTCTTCTCCAATTAAGTGCCAGCATCTCCAACACAAACATTCAAGTTGTTATGTAAACAAGGACACAAACACAAGGAAAACCATCTGGTGCTATGTTGGAACTGAATATGTACTTCACAAAATGAACAATTTTAATAGCTCATATTTTTAATATGTTTTGAAAGAAACACATTCATTCCAGCGGCTAATTTGTGATGTGTATCATCAAACCTGAATAATAATAATAATGATAGTGATAATGTTAATAATAATGCCGCTCCAACAGTTACTAGCTAAGTTGCTATCACTGTCAGCAAACCACAAGCAACACGGTGATACAGGTACATCACACTAAGAAGTATATATACTTTACACCCCAAAATCGTGACACAGCAGAAATGCGAAGACCGGTTAGTTCTCAAACTATACAACCAAAAGCTACTCGAAATATGAACATTTGGAGCAGATCCCCAACTGAAAAAAATCAACCAACCATTCACATGCTACCTAACTGCCTGCCACCTTGTTACAGTCATAGCTCCGAAAGTATGGCAGGAATGTAGTGAGAAAGCTCAGCAGTAAGAGACTGAAACCCATTGACAAGTTGCGTGTGGAACTCCTGGTCTTCTTCCCCTATCAATCTAAAATGCACACGGATTGCACGCTTGCAAACAGCCATGAATTCAAGCAATGCAGCTATCAGCTGTTGCAGTTCTTGAGACCGGAGCCTGGTTGCAGGCTCTCCGGATAAGAAAGCAGTGCACACGCTTAATACACCACTGTTGACCTGCATCACAGCATTTCGAGAAAATCAGCAATAGAAATAAATAGACGAGCAAACAAAAGTTAAAACTACAGAACTCCCGTGGTTCATATTGCACAAAGTTGCAGCCCTTACCTGAACAGCCACACTTCCTTGGAGTATCCTTTGCAGGCTTTGAAGTCTTGGTAGTTGATCACCTTCAGAGCTCCGTGGTTCTTCTAGTTCATTTCTCAATGCAGCTGTCCTTGTTTCAATCATTCCAATCGCATTCTCAACAGGTGAAAACTCTAGAGATTCAGATTTTATCACCACCAGACGATTTACCAGAGCAGGAAAGGAACCCTCTGTCTGCAGCACTGTGCGTCTCTTCCATTGATCTTCTAGGCCGCCTTGCGTTTTTCCGTTCTTTGTGAATGGTGTGTCGAAAAGGAAACGGTCAAACACACGCGCACGAACAGAACCAGTGGATAAAGAGAATATCCTTTCCCTCCTGCTCTCCAAGTCCTCGTCCTCCATTACAGGATCAACGGCAGTTATTTGTAGATAGCATACACCAGGTTGCAGCTCATCAGCATTGACTTGCCTCGAGTCAGGAATGATATGTAACGTGTGATTCACATCCATCTTAGCCTCATAGGTATGACTAAGCTTCTCCATAATGTCACCCAGACGAACATCCCGCGGCTCCCTAAACACATACTCCCTTTTATTGAGCTTGCCAAATCGTTCCCCATAGAATCCAACTCTGTAGTAGGTAGCATCAATGAACGGGATAGGGCTAGCCTCCTGTTCAAGAATTGACTCATATATGTTTGTGAGTGACGTGTGACACTTAGCCAGCTGCCCATAAGACCTTCTGCTTTTGTACACAGGAATGATAAGTTCCTGGATACTGGCAGAGAAGTGGTAAAGTTCAGCTTGTGCGAAGAGTTTGTTCGCAAGTTGAAGATACTTGACGGCCGAATCCACAGTAAGCTTGGATGCACCATATCCTTCAACTTCTGCTGCAGCTACTTCTGCACCTATATCAGTGCCCACAATAGGGCAAATCCTACAGAGGGAGGCAACATGCTCCTTGCTCCACACAGCATCGTTCCTTCCAACAAGTGCCTGTAAGAAGGGTCCGAAGGTCATAAAACTCCATAGGGAAATTACAGGAATAGAAGAACAGAAGTTAACATTATAACCTGCATGATCACACCAGCTACAGCAACTGCACACTGCGCGGCCTCAGCCCATGACTGCATCTCCTGGTGCGCATCACAAAGGTGCAGTAACCACATAATGTGAAGATCCGGAACAGGGGCATAGGCCAATGCTAGCTTATAGAAGCCCTCAGCAGCTGCACACCTATCCACACTCATTACAGAACCCTGAAAAGAACATTAAAATTTACAGGTTCAGTACTTCAAGAAAATCAGATGCATAAAAATGACATCTCTAGAAGTATAATCACATATTAATAGTGTTCCGGTTGTCCAGATGACATGAACAAATGGTAACTTTCTTCAGTCAGCCATCCCCATTTTAGCCCAATATATGCTACTCCTTCTGATCCAAATTAAGTGTCGCAGCTTTGAACTAACCCCAGTTCAAAACTGGGGCACTTATTTTGGATCGGAGGTAGTACATCACTTTTATGGACAGCACAGTAATGATTCTTTCGCCAAACTTGCTTACCAAAAGGGCGTGTTCAAGGCCAGCATCAAGGGCCTGGACTAGACACTTTGATAGATGCTTAACCTCTACCCAAGACCACCTATTGTCCGTGGAACCTTCAGCAGTCACTTCCAGTGCTGTAACAGGAAGGCCACAATCATTCAACTGATCCTTACTCCTTACATCAGCCATTTCCTCCAGTGATTTCCTAAGACGCCGAGCTTCACCACTTTCTTCAAGAGATCCATCGGATTTCATCTGAGTTACTTGCACATCAGATAGCAGTTCTGACAAAGTAATAGTCAACATGACCCTCAGCCTTGTGGTGCTCTTGAAATAGTTGAATGAGTTCTAGAAGCACAAAAAAAAAACATCTGTATCAGGACAATTTGTTTCATGATTTTGTAGAACTCAAATTCAGCAAGCAGCTTACCCTAACAAGGATCTGCAACCCAACTACGGCCCTTTTTCTAACAGAATCATTTCGGAATACAGCAAGTCGCAAAAGATGAAAAGCAATTTGCTTTAAGAAGCGGTCATTCTCCCTTGCCATCAGTGTGGCACCATGCAGACTAAATATATTATAGACCACAGGAAGGAAAGCTTTCCAAAAAGTCAAGGGCTGGCTCCTAGATAAAAGACCCATCAAGATAGATGTTATACAATCGAGCTTAGCATAGTCAGTTGAGATGCTTCGAGAAGCTGCAGCAACTGAAAACTTCTCAATTATTCCCAAGACTTCAAGGCTCACAGCAGTACTAAGATTTTCTTCCCAGAGTTCCTGTAGGAATTTTCTGTCAGACTGAAGAAAGTTCAAATCACCACAAGATTCATGGGAATGTAATACTTACCAACTTTTGTCTCAATATTGGATGTAGGGACTCTCTCAGTGCCCTGGCTGTTGATCCTATTCTTGAAGATTGCGCTTGCGCAAGTGCTTCCCTCAATGAATAGGGTTGATTTGGGGAACTTAGTTGAGGACTAATCCTGTTCCACATGTACCCATTTTCTGGTGTTCCCTGGGGCTGCATTAAATAGCAGTCATGACAAATAACTACTAATTTTCTCATGATGATTTTTCATCACACCTCCTACAAAGTATGTGTGTTTAGAACAAATAAATAAAATCACTCTAGCATGAAACAGGCTCAACTCCACCATTGCAGGCTCAGTAGATATTAGTGTAAGTCGAGCCTTATTCTGACACTCAAGTAAACTACTCCTTTAGGGCCAGATAATAAATTTTGTCAGTTGGCATCTTCTGAAGAATTATGTGATCCTAGTGGCATTAAAAAAAACATGCCAAAAAAAGTAATGGCCAAAGCTGAAAGTGCAGCACCAGTGTAGTGAGAAAGACTTGGCTGATTAATCAGTCTTGCCAGCCACATGGTAACACAGTCGAGAATATAACCCTTTACTCACTAATGTTTTATTTATACATCATAATGATGCGCATTTCATAAACTGATATACATGAACCATATTTAATGTTCTGTTTGGAATATAACACAAGCCAAGTCCAATCAGTTTCTTATAAGGATGTCTACTGTCCACATTCTCTCCAATAGCAACTTAACTTTGCCCAAAAAAAAAAACAGTAACCAACAATGCTGACAAGCTATTGAAACCTGGTCCAGTACATGCTATACCAAACCTACCCAAGGTGTAACCAGCCTACCCTAAACTGGGACATCCCAAGAAAGCCAACATGATTCAAGTTCATGCATGTCAGTTGGAGCTTATGCATACTCAAACTGTTCACCCTGTGAAAAGTACAGGTAAAAGTACTACAGCTGGAAAATTAGGCTCCTATAAATAATTTGGCACCATACCCTTATTTCATGTCGCGAAGCCTCAGACAAATATGCATTAACTGATGGGGATAACCGATCAGAATACTTGGGGGACGCAGGGCGCTCAGCATCAGGGCTCCGAGAACTAGAACCTAGTAGCAAGCTGTCTCCTGTTCTGTTATGCTGCAGAGAGAATTCGGGAGATTTAGTTTAGTTCAGAATAAACTATTGTGAATCAACGTGGTTTTATGGTAACAAAGAAGATTCAGAACCCTGTCATGCAATAGTGCCAACAGTTAAAAGAAGAGTGTGTTTATCTAAGTTGGAATAAGTCAAAACACCCAACAGGAACGCAAGAAAAAAGTTGGATTCAGTCATTCAGATACCACTCCGACCAGTCACGCAAGAGTACTTTGCAAGTCATCGAACAAATTGTACACCCCGTCAGAAATCTTTTGTGCACTGAGATTTTACTAGTCAGGATTATAATTGAAGTGTAGAAACATCACACTCAGTCACAGAAGTTGATACAACAATGACAAAAACTTTAACATTCTAAATAACCAAGGGTTGTACGAACCTCAAAATGGGTTATACATTCTTCAAGTAGCTTGAAGAACAATCTGGTTCTAGCAATGCTCTGTTGCCATGCTTTTATAAGAGTTGTGTCATCCAAGTTCCTTATGATTTGCAAAATGACCACTAGCACTTCACGTTTTTCAATGGCATTTAGGTTATAGAACACAGGCATCTCATCCAGAATCTGCAAGGTGTTTTTCACAGGAAAAGAAACTGTAAGAAGAACTTCGTGTATGCCAAACCTTGCAGAGAAACAGAGTTCTGATTATTGATATTCATTTCAAGGAAATTAATTGTGATGTGAATATCTCAAACCTGTCCTATAAGAGGAAAATACAGCTGAGCAATGTACAGTTTGTCTTCACTTTTTTGATATCGTGCGTCAAATTCATGCTTGCATATAAGAACAACTAAAATACGAGCCGCCTACAATAATGACAAAACAAGAATGAGTTGCCATCATATGTGAGATGGTGAAGTAATGCATTGAGATGTAGACCAAAGTACTTCGATCTCAATTGAGATGCTTACCTTCGCTCGCTGTGACAAATCATCATGGTCAAGGGTGAGAAAGATCTCTTGAATAAGAACCGACGAGAGATAATTCCTGCGAAGGAGATATCACAGTAAAAAATCATCAAAAAATATAAAAAGCCGCCACGATTTGCAGCATGCTAGTGCATGAGACATTCACAAGTTTTTTTATTGGAATTTCAAGAGGATATTTGCACATAATATTATTATAACATCGAAGCAAAGAGTATTACCAGGATTGGTAATGTATAAGTAAAACAGAGTGTAATCATTAAGGACTAGAGGACCCAAAAGGTATAAAATCATCATGCCATCATATTTATGGAGAACATAAAAAAATGTCTTGGTAGCTAAAAGAACTTGGGAGTAAGAATAGTATTAGGAGACCAAAGGCTCTGAACAACATTGCTGGTCTATTAGAACAGTTTTGGCAAACTGGAATATTTATAGTTCCCTAGCTTGGTAATCCACGAATTTAGAGTGGGACCGACCTATCAGTGGGATCCCGACCAGGCATCTCAACAAAAAGATCATGATCACATATTATTTGCAGGAATGTCAATTTGCAATCATGGAGGACCGACTGGCAAACCCCTGCAAACTTGTCCATATACAGTGAAACCTGAAGAACACAAATGCATAGTTATGCATATCAGTATTTGGAATGAAGCTCCTAACGAGCAAGTGGAGGGACACACTTAAATGTGATTTCCAGCATTACCAGCTCAAAAACTTGGCGTGGCTCAATGATTGATAAAAGATCGTAACAGAAGAAAGCAAGAGTGCTGTTCAAGCGCTTCGCCAAGTTTAAACCCTTTTTACAGCGTTCATGAACCTCAGTTAGAAGGCAATCAAATAGCTGCATGATGCATCTGAAGACTCCTTCTTTCAACTGCAGGGGTGGGACATCTTCACCTAGCACATGACAGCAAACAATTAGGACCATATTACGTCATCTAATTAAATATTTATGTATTGATACTGATAATGACTGCAGCTACAAGTGCTTGCTAGTTGGTCCTACCAAGTGGAAGATTGTGGTAGAAGAGACGACTTTGTTCCAATCCCATTGATTTTACAATAAGCTCCAGAAAAAACCAGGCCATTGCCAACACATCATCATAGACAGGTCCAACTCTATAACCTTTAGCCTAAAATGACAAAAGTGTACAATGGTGAAGCAGAGCAGCAGAAAGATGCATCTTTGTTAAAAGTAAGCAGATTGAACGAACAGACACAATTGAAGTACACAAAATAAGCAGAAAAGTGTAAGAAAATAACCATTAAAAAAAGGATATATTGGGTTGCAAATAACAGTAAAAGCAAAATGTTAATAATCAAGTCCGCTATATTAACTAGTCGCTGACGCAAATGCTTATTATTGGTGCAAGTGATGTGTATCCATGGTTTTTGAGTCGCTGATTAGTCGCTGTATAGTCGCCAAGTCGTTTTCTAGAAATCAGGGCGACTCGCGACTATACAGCGACTTATGGCGACTATACAGCGACTTGGGTCGACTAATCGCCGAGCCGCAGGGCTGGCGGCGACTTGACTAGTCGCGACTCAAAAACCATGTGTGTATCGTCAACAGTGCAACACTTACAACAACAGAATCTTGTTTCCGTTCCTTTGCACAGTAAAACCAATGCCATGTTTAAGTACAATTACATGATATCACGCTTTGACACCTGAGAGCAGTGTGGCAGTAAACAGTGCTAGCGGCCGGTGGCATCAAGGGCATAATTCAGGCATTAGGACATCTCAGCAGCAACCAGAGTTGGAAAAGTCATTGTTGCGGCTTATATGATTCTGGCATGACTATGGTTCAGTTCATGCAGACAACCACGAGCGTAGGGTGTCTGCGCACAGGGGCGTAAGCGCGTAGCAGCCAACAAGAGAATCAGCAGCATTGCATATCCTATAATTTGTTAGATTCATATTTGTCAGTGAATATGATGGTGTCTTCAGCTTTTGGCTGCACTAGATGTCCTTGTTAGGCGGACAGGTATATAAGAGTGTTATCATCCTTCACATCAAAGATAAACAACAAAGAAATCTACCCTAGTCTCTCTACGTCCAGCCATGCACTCCCCTTGATATGATTGTCTCCAGTTTATTGGTTGCACTAGATATCCTTGTTAGGCGGATGGCTATATAAGGGAATTATCAAAAGATGAATAACAAAGAAGTCTAACCTAGTCTAAGTCCTGCGCACTTGGATGACTATTCTAGGTAAAGTCCTCACCAAATCGTCACCCTCATTCAGACAGATGTTTACCCCCGTAACCTAGCACCATTTTACCTCAAGTTGTCAATGTATGACCTCCCGCAGACGAATGTTTACCCCCATGCATTAACAGGTACATACATAAAAAATTAAACGCAGCACGAAATCAAGTAGAACGAATTCAAATTTGATTACTTCAAGCAGAGAGAAGAAATCCATACTAACCTTACTTCGAGCTAGGCTGCCCCAAACAGTAGACAAACCAGGGTATACAGGTGTCTGCCGATCACCGAAGTCGTCAAAAGCAAAATCAACATAATTAACGAGAAACTTATTTCTCTCAGCTCCATCAGATGATTCCTGTTGCACCCTGCGATAGAAATGCATCGACTTTAACACAATTTAAGTTACATACATGGTCATGACTCCTGAATGAATAATTCTACTGGGGGGATCAAAAAATAATTTTGTAAAGAATTAATGCCAGACATTCAGATTTTGCTAAAGATGAGAGAAGAGTGCAAAGATCTTGTTGTGTGATAGGGCCTCTAAAGACAAGTATGGTAATATGGCAACATGATATTAACAGCTTCCCCACATCCTTGTGTGCTGCAACATACGCAAGTGCAATCAGCAAGCACTCACATAAGATAAACCTTAACAGTTTATACTTCACTCAAAATGCAGCACCACTTTAGTGAGCACAAACTAAGAGAATCGGACTTCATGACACATGAGAAGAAAATGCCATCCAAATATTCTTTTATTTTTTCCTCTCCAGCAAACGATAGGCCATCTAAATGTTTGAAATTAGGATTTTGAGAAGTTGGACGAACATGGAATGCTAGAGCTCTTGAAAGAAACTGGCGCACAGCTGCACACCAATATCAGAGGGATGAGGACAAACCAAACAGTAAAACAGGGAATTACCGGGTTAAAATATTAACCATGGCTCGAAATGCAGCAACCTGCAAGAAAAATAAATCTTTAGGGTCAAAACTAATGTGTAATATCATCAAGATAAACACTCGGCAAGAAATGTAGTTCAGTCAAAACGGCAGGTGTGCTTATGCAGAATGGAAACATAATAAGCAAAGTAACAACCTGAAGGGTTTCACCACCATCGCCAATAAGATGTAGCAGCATATTGAGTATTGGTTGAAGAAATTGTAACAATGCAGTAGATTCAACATTCTTTAAACTATTTATTGCCTGCAACCCCCCAAAAAATTAAGGTTAGACACATGTATCGTCGGTATATGGTGCAAGTACCAACACAATGTAAATTTATGCAAAATGCCACAAACAAATATTGAAATACACAGTGCAGATAATTTCCTCTATGCTCTAGAACTTGGACATATTCCATATCTAATTAGACATGTACTCCCTCCGTCCCAAAATAAGTGACTCAAAAGTGACCCAACTTTGTACTAATTTTAGTACAAAGTTGAGTCATTTTTTAGTCACTTATTTTGGGACGGAGGGAGTAGAACATAACAAGTACTGCACAACTTTTTCCATCTTTTTTTACATATTCCAATAGGTATCATCCAGGCATAACTCAAAGGTATATTATTATCAAAGCTATTCAGCAGGGGAGGGATCATGAAAGAAACTAACATCAGAAGCTCCAATCTAAGCCATTCAGCGGTAAAAGGGATACCTCAAGAAGCTCAGAACCCCAAGGTGGACTTGTATGTAGTGTGTGACGGTCATACTCAACGAAAAAGTCCCTTATCCTTTCATTAACTGGAAACAACGAAGAGCAAAGTCTTAGCCGCAGCCTGAAAACAGTTTTTCCATCCTCCAGGTAGTCCATTTTTTCCTGTATAAGAATTGCAACTTTCAGGTACTATTACAGCGAATGCATTTGAGGATAATTCTGCAATCACGGTAGAAAAACAGCAAAAAAAAACAGGACAAGTAGCAAACCTTTCCACTTTCCTGCAGGTAATGCGGAACAAGCTCTCGTAAAATTGGCAAAGATACATCCGAAAGTAACCTATTGGATTCAAAAATTGCTACATATCAAATTCAATTTCATTCTTCATCAGCTCACGCTATTTAAGAGACTGCAAGCACTTCAGAGTTCCTCAAACTTGTGGTAGAAGTAGAAGTGAGTAGATGGCCCTTCAACATTACATTGAAAAGAAAAGGTATATGCCCAGAAGTACATTCGTATGTTATGTCCAAACTGCTATTGCAGAAGGCAGTCAGCTCCCATTTTTTTATTATCTTTACTCCTTAGATGATTTGATCTGACAGAGGCAGTAGTATATTCTCTTTAACATGTATAAGCTCTTTTAACCCATAGCAAGTAGCAACATACAGACATTGTGCTAGAAAGTACAGTAAGCAGTATGCACTTGCAGTCTTGCTAGTGAACGAGCATCATGGTGTTTACAGACTTCTTAGTTGCACAAGTGACAGGAGTAAATCTAAAATTTACGAAGGTTAGTTAGTTAGCTAGCCAAGCTAGGTGGCAATGAAGCTTTGCGAGTTAAACAATACTATAGAAGATCGGCTCACAAGTTTTAGCAAGAAAGCTTAGTTCATACATTCACTTTCTGTCACATAAACAGAATCAAGTTAAGATGATAATAAATCATGATTCATAACGCGTTGACTTGAATGTGAACCCATGTATGAAGCGACAGGCTCAGACTAGTTCCATTTAATCATTTCGTGTATACAAAAATAAAGATGACAATCTAATACATACTGAATGTGTGACGACAGTGGAAGAGCAGCATATCCCACAATCACCTGAAGGAGCACAAACATGTTAGGCACCAGCAAAATAAACATGAAGAGATGAACCAACTGTATTAGTGTATCTTAATTGACAAGGAACAGAAGGCATACTGGTTTAGGGGCTTCAAGTTTCATTTGGAGATCTACATGGAAAAATGTGAACAGAAGATGATGTTGGGGCGTCAATAGAGCAGGCAGACTGATCTTAACTTCATCATGGTAGCAAGACATTCTTGTGCCAACAGAAATTTGGGTATGGGCACACTTCTGTAGTGTTGCATTCTGATCCCTTGGATGGACAGCCTGAAACCCCATATATCTAGTCGCTTAGAACACTGAACAGACACCACCAACAGAGCAAAAGGGGTATGATAACTTCATGAACAAACCTCTACTGGAAGTTTACGTATGTCAGAATCATCCTTTCTCAATTCTACCCTTACAAACAGATTTCTTTTGCGGCTCAAGCTAACAGTCAATGGGTACACATAGAGGCAATGGAAAAGTTGTGAAAATGGTTCACTCCGGGCCATCATCCGAAAGTCAAAAGCTTGAAACTGTAACAAGAAAGAATGCATCTCATATGAACAGAAAAGACATGAAATCCTACAACATAAGTTTCAAAATCGAAAACTGAACACAAGAGGTGGATGAGGAACTCGTCTAGTTACATTGTTGCCATTCTCTGCATTGGAATTTTGACCATTCTGGTGTGTATCTTTCTTGACAATGGAACTAGAATTCAGAGAACTGTGGATCCCGTCAATGCTATTCCTGCTGTGTCTGCCATTATTGAGCTCGCCAGCATCATGCAATTCATTGGTTATGCTCCCACCTTCAGAAATGGTATCTGCCTCATTACGGTCATTATGAAGTTTTTCCACCTCTAACCTTAGCACACCTTTCACTGGTTTGTGTACTTTCCGTTTTGGATCCTACAAGCAACACGAGAATTGGCATGATTAATTAGTTAATAATCACTTAAGTAACAACATTAACTGACTGTGTTCAGCTATAATGCTTACTTGGAGGGAGTCTTCCATGTAGCTTTCTTTCACTTTGTTTAAGTTTGATATCTCAACAATAACGGAACTTCCACTTGAATAATGGTTGAGTTTTCCATCTGAAGTGAGTTTGGAAATAGGCTCCACAATGCTATCTTGAGAACTTGAGCCTGACATACTTGGTGCTAAAGGGCTGCTAGGAGAGGCAGCATCACCACCAGCATGGTTGTTTTCAAACAGAGGAATCATTGCCCATGCAAATGGCTCTCTGTATGGCATGACTCGAGACCAAACTTGTAGCTTCTGCTTCTCTTTCTCAGTCAAGTGCACCTGTCACAAAACTGAGCATTAGAGTAATGGAAGTATGGAACATGCGATTAAAGGAGGGAGATTTATTTCTTACAGGTTCTTTACGGGAATAAATGGAAGGAGTTACTCCCCCTTCTTCAGTAGCAGCCTTTTCTAGCTGGATCAGAAGGCAGATTGATGGTGAAGGGGTGTCCAATGAGAAAACACCCCGACGGTCCAAAGATATATGAGCCTGCTCAAATGCGGAAGGGATGAAAATGGTCAGCGATTTGAATTATGCTAATATGGATTTTCAGTATATTTGACAAGCTACAACTGTTTCTATCTGCCAGTATCAGTAGCAAAATTTTAGAGGACAGAAATATTGGCCCCGAAGGGAGTAATAAACGTTGCTCCTTACATCTTGCATTTCTGTTGGAAGTATGTGGAAGTAGAAGTCCTCCGATAGCTTTTCTCTCCTATCTCTGTTGTACAAGCAGATTGTACCGCTAAAAGGTTCTGCACATGATACATTACCAAAAGGTAGGTCAGTCATCATGCTGCGAAGTATAAATGAGATCATGTTGCAGTTTAGAAGTATTGAACAAACACATAGAAATAACATTTTTGCTCACCGACTAATCCAGTTTGGAATGACAAAGACAATACCTTGACAGTTATCTTCAATCCACTGCAAGGCAGTAGAGACCAAGTTATAACATGTGACCAGTAAGTAGTAACAAAGATTGCCCAGAGTAAGAAGTGCAAACAAAAGCAAAGAGATGTAATGCTTGAGTGTGCAGCTTAAAGCAAACCTGCTGTGTGTTGCAGGGAGACTTTCTGGCAAGCGTTGGCCAAATATTAAAGATCTCTCATTGTCCCAATCAAATGCAGGTTCATATGCCGGTAAAGGTGAGAGAGTACAATGCTGAAAAAACAAGCAGGGCAACATGTCGTTAATGCTGACATCAAGATGACAAACCTCATACCGCATATGCTATTGACAATTGGTCAAATGCATTAAACAAAGAAAGGTCACAGCTTAAATTGCTTCTGCTAGAAATATTCACGTCAACAGTACTGTGTGGAATGTACCTTGTTTGCACTTTGCACGGGAAGTAAAAAAACGAAGTGAAAAAGTACTAGTCGACTGAACACATAAATGATCGACACAAGTGATACAAATGAACAAAAGTTCAACAGGAAAGCATTGTAGTAGCTGAAACATGTATGAGCAATTCACAATATAGTTTTTATTATCCAATATGAGGAGTTGAGGACCAAGACACTAGGGTTAACCGCAGAGAAATGAGTTTAGCATGTAGTCTGCTACTAGAGGGGCAAGAAAGAAAACATATGGTAAGAATCCACCTAAAACAGAAATCTAGTGAATATGCACTTACTTTTTTTGAAGATGAAGCAGATGGTTCAGTTTCATATATTTGCCTCCCTGAAGTGCTTGGCATATCATCCTCAGTAGTTTCCTCAGGCTTGGAATGCCTAGCGTTGCAAAGCTGCAATTCTATGACAAAGGAAATATATAAAATGTTAAGTAAACCATGTATAAGAAGCTATTCCAGTCACAAGGATGTTGGATTACCTGTTTCTATGTCGGTATCAGGTCCCTCAAAAATTTGATTCTGAAAGGACGGTGGCGCGACACTCTCATAGCGTCCATATTTGCAGTCATCTTTCACAAAATCAGCGTTATAACACTGTACTAGCTCATTTAGATGTGGCCACTGTTCCAAATTCTCATTAAGCTGAAAAAACAGAAAGAAGCTTAGCTTTTTCATCCTTAATTCTCAAAATTGCAGCCGGAAATTGTTACTTTTCCTGATTGAAACCCAAAGGAGCTAACTGAATTATCAGCCACTAAAGATTGCAGTACTGATACTAAGGACATAGCTCTATTATGGAATGCCATACGTGAGAACGACCGAAAACGTATAGCCATAGATCATATAGTAGTAGTCAAGTACTGTAGTTTCATTCTTGGTGGTCTACTAATACAGTGAACAATTCAACTCATTGTCCACATATAGGCACACATCCAAAATGGACCACTCAATGAGCTCATTCCCGAAATAGCAGCAAACCAAAAACCAACATAGCGTTGCGAGGCTAAGCATAAGAAAAGATTAGCTATCTGCTGAAAACCCCACCACAAGCACCCTGGAAATAAGGAGATTAGACAACTATATCCTGCAATGCAGGTTTGACACGAGCAGCACATAGCAAGCAGCAGTTCACCACTAATACCAACAGCATCAGTTTAAACTTAAAACTCCTCAGCTCTCCTCCCACTGAAGCATGCATACGTTAAGAAACCCAAAACCCTAAGCAACGAATGCGGAGAGATCTGGAGCACACAGAATTCGATGCCATTTCAAACTCTGGGGCTTTCCAGGTAGTACCACATTGTATGCACTAGCACAACACTCGACAAAACTGAATATATACCAGAGCCGCATTGGCACAACCAAACCAAGGAAACACGCAGGAGTAGGGAGTGAGACATGCCAGTGGATCCAGCTCCAGGTTCCGGCCACAAGGCTGCCTTGGAATCCGCTTGAACCGCTGTCCTTCCCCGGGCGCCGCGGAATCCATGGCCGACACCTGAGCCGACAAATAATCCAGCACCAAACCAATTAAACACAAATCCACGCACCGCAGCGCTGCACCAAACAACAAGCACCAGCCGGCATCAACGGACACCCCTGGTAAAAACCGGAGAAAACGCCGTACCGGAGAGAGGGAGGGAGCTCACGAATCTGAGCTCAGGATCTCGGCGCTGCGGCCCAGATCCGGGCGATGGAGACGAGGCCGACGAGAGGCGCGGCGCCAAGGAATGAATCCCCTTCCCAGTCCCACCCACTGCGCCAACCCGAGGCACCGAGCAGCAGCTAGTAGAAGGCAAAAGCAGGGGCGGTGAAGGCGAGGGTGCCGCCACTCATTGCGCATTGCTTGCGCTCGCCATCTCCTGCTCCGCTCTGCTCCTCTCTCTCCCCCACCCGAGGGTTTGGTTTGGTGAAGTGGAGAGGAAGCGAAGCAGGTGGATGAGTGTTTCTTCTTGGTCTTAGTGGAAAAGGGTGAGGGGAAAAGGGAAATAATAGAAAAACAAAGATTTGGTTTGGCTTCTACCTTTTTTTTTTTTTTGAGACAAGGTTTGGCTTCTACCTGGGCATTTGCTCTGGCTGTGCCGCAAAACAGAGATGCTTCGCTGTCAAATATGCCTCCACTAGCAGGCCGGTTACTTGCATTGTTTTTTCCCTTCTGCGTACTTGTTTTGATCGGGCCTGGTTGAGCATATACATGTAAAAATACATCATTTGCATGTTAATTAATTACCTGCATTTTCTTTCCTTGCATCGTAGCAGTGCATCTACGCACTGTATTTGGTTATTGGCATTAGTTTTGCTCATACTACTGCACGTTGTTTAGTTGCATACACTGGACATGATTAAGAGGTAACAGCTACACATAACCTACACAGTCACACAATGCCGTGGCGATTGCGGTGGACGGTTGTGGCAATGACGCGGTCCGGCTCGATGCGGTGAGGGTTTAAGTACAATCAAAAAAGGGAACGAGCGGCGACGATGAGGAGTAACACAAGGACTTAATCTGTCTGTGCTACTGCTCATCCAGTGCCAGTCGAAGGCCTGTGGACGCACGCATCACCGAGGCCGGGGCGCAACTTCTTGAGATTGCGTTGATTTTTCCTTTGAAATAAGCTGCAATAATTATTTGTGGAATCAACTTATTTTTATCATTAGGAACAACAGTAATACCTTCTTTCTTAGAGACACAATGAACAGGACTTGCCCATTTACTATCAGCTATGGGATAGATTATACATGTTTCTAGAAGTTCTAATATTTTATTTCTTACCACTTCCTCCATCTTGGGGTTTAACCGTCGTTGATGGTCAACAGCTGGTTTAGCGTCTGGTTCCACCTTAATTTTGTGTTGGCATAGAATGGGACAAATGCCCTTAAGATCATCAAGAGTATATCCAATAGCGGCACGGTGCTTGCTCAGAGTTTTTAATAGTCTATTTTCTTCATGCTCTGAAAGGGTATGACTAATAATAACATGATATATCTTCTTTTCATCAAGATATGCATATTTCAGTGTATTAAGTAATTGTTTCAATTCGAACAAATGGTCACCTTTAGGTGGAGGAGGACCCCATAAGATTTCAACAGGCAAATTTTGCTTGAGCACAGATTGTTGGTCAAAGAAAAATCTATCTATTCTATTCCTTTCATTCATGAACATATCATTTTTACGATCTAGCAAATATTATTCTAAAGGATCATTAGGTGGTACAGCAATAGAAGCAAGACCAATTATTTCATCCTTAGTAGATAATTCTTTATCACGAGGTTGTCTACGAAACTTAGAGAAATTAAACTCATGAAACACATCACCAAAATTAACACTGGCCGTTTTCTTAGTGCAGACAATTCTAGCATTCACCGTATTCAAGAAAGGTCTACCGAATATAATGGGACAAAAATCATCTTGTGAGGAACCAAGAACTAGAAAATCAGTAGTATATTTTATTTTCCCACACAAGACTTCGACATCTCTAACAATCCCGAGTGGTGTGGTAGTATCTCTGTTAGCAAGTTTAATAGTAACATCAATATCTTTTATCTCAGCAGGTGGAATATAATTCATAATTTTTTGATGAAGAGTAAATGGAATGGCACTCACACTAGCACCCAGATCATATAAACCATGGTAACAATGATCTTCAAATTTGACTAAGACAGCGGGTCTATTTTTATCTTCCTTTGCAATTTGGGTTTGTTGTACCAATTATACTGTAGGGGGTTCTCTTACAGTCTTTCTGTCAAAAAAAATAGCAGCTTCACCAACAAAGTAAATAACATGCCCATCAATATTATCAAATAAGAGATCATTAACCATAACAACATTAGGTTATAATTTAATTTGTTCAGGGGCGTAGGTGTCCTAACATAACTCTTATGGACCACGGTTGAAGCTTTAGCATGTTCCCTTAACCTAACAGGGAAAGGTGGTTTTTCAGTATAAGCAGTGAGATCAACTTGATTATCATTATAACTAACGGTTTCTTCTTCAACCTTAGTGGGTTCTATTAGTTTTACTTCAATGGGGGATGAGATTTAAACCACACGGTGCGCGTCGGTCCTAAACAAACGATTTTTAACCCCTTTCCGCGACGGCATTTGGAACAGTCGCCAAGTGAGTGTGGACGATAGGGGGGTCCTTCCCACACGACCCAGAAACCGTCGGGGATAGGGAGCCTTGATGCATACATTTGTCCCTATATAACCGTTTCCGATATCTCGAATATCCCAAACGCTTCATCCTTGCTACTCGTTTGTGCTCGCATTGCCATCGCAGTCGGAGTTTTGTGGTTCTGCCTAAAACCAGTCAGATTCTAGGCACGGGAGCTTTCTAGGCAGATTCTAGGCAGATTCCAGGCACAGGAGATTTACAATGCCTGGCACATCACAAACAGCGCATGATTATAAACTATGTACGATAGGTAGACAATCACACACATTTAGTTTGCCCGCACCGTATGTGATAGTGTCTGACATCACACACGCTTTGCGAACGACAACTGTGTGCATGCTTGCATACGTTTCCTCTCTGTGAACCGTCTCGGATTATGGTGTATATCGCAAACGTTTATGTTTTACCAACCATGTGTGCCGTGATGACCTGCACAACATAATTTTGCTCTAATTTAATTGCTGCTATTTAAAATTGTACCTAATTTAAACTTGAAAGTAGGCTATAGTTTTATTCATATCCATCAGGTTCAAACAACCAATGCATTATTCGATTCACAGGTACATATGTTTAAGAATTACAGAAGCACCAAATAAAGAATGATGTACCATGGTTCTATACTTGTACTATTACAGATGGTAAAGAAAGAGGCGACATACATTCCAGTTGCTGAACAAGGTGAAGCGGAATGGCCCTATTGTGCTCTCTTGGATGCAGAAGGCATGCAGGACTCTAGTCCAACCCCTTGTGATGGCCGGCCGCCAATCATGTAGTTTGAGAGGTAATCTTGAGTAAACTGCTTCAGGATCCATTGTAAAAGAAAAAAATTCAGATATTGTCATCTAACACAACTCATTACGGGCAGTAAAAACAAGGCTACAGGGTTCTTACTTACCATCCTGCAGTTCACTGTTGTCTTGCATAAAGTGTAAACAAATAGTTCGATTGACATCTTTTGACCCATTTTAGTAACAATCTTTATCAGTTTCCTCATTTGATGTTGGTTCATGAATATCTCATTGACCCATACGCAGAAAGGGTCGAAGTGTGGATCTTTGGCAATGATATATGTACCTAAAAGCACCAAGTTAATATTAGAAGCTAAACAACAATTGAAAAATGATGTAGTACAACACTCCATCCATCCCATTATATAAGATTTTATTACATGTATATCTAGACATCATCAGAACATTAAGGTAACACTCTTCCTTGTTGCTATGTAGCATATTTAGTCATTCAGTACAATGCATGTTGCTAAACAACAATTTAAAAACGAAAAGGCATGTTAACTGCAATATCCTTAGCAACAACCAAATATCATAATTTATAATGGTATTGTTGAAACTGTTATTGATGAAATTGAACTGCACGGCAAATAGTTACACATATAGAGCATCACATTGTGAAGAACTGAAATAAACAAGTCATAAGGACATCTCTAGGCGATCCTTAAAAAGTTAAAGGACTAAAACACTTAGTGTGTATATATATATATATATACATATATATATATATATATATATATATATATATATATATATATATATATATATATTTACTCCAGCAATTTTTGGCCTTTTCTATTCGATCCCCTAAACTTAAGGTTATAAACTTCAATTTGATCAAGTTCAAAGCAGGTTCAACTAAGCTAAACTACTTTCGGTTGAAGTAGAGGTCGAGCCAATCCTTCCTCGTCATGTACGGTGTGCCGCGAGTCGGGTCTGGGCCAGTACCGTCGTTGGGGTCGTTTGGGAAGGCACTCGTCTATGTCGATCTCCTCGTCCTCGGGGCCCACCTCGATGCCCTCCGCGCCACCGCCTTTGACCTCGTCATTAGAGGAGAGCGCGATAACCTCACCGCCCTCCCCGCCGCCGTCCTCGCCGCCTTCGACCTCGTCATCGGAGGAGAGCGCGATAACCTCGCCGCCCTCCGCGCTAGCAAAGATCTCCCGCTCCACCACCACGAGCTCCGGGTGCTGGCGGCGGAGCTCTTGCATGTAGGCATTGGCGGCGGCCTCGGCCTCGAGGCGCTCCCACACCTCGCGGTCCTCCCGCGCCATAGTCGAGCTCTCCACCCCTGGCTCCGGCGAAACGAGGTGGACCGGACGTGTGCCGAAGGGGAAATTGAGCCTAGCCATCGCGCCGTGGTAGCGGACCTGCCAGCGGTCGTACCCCATGGTCGCGAGCTCGGCCGTGTGGAAGCTACCGAGCCACTGACGGGTGTGGATCTCTCGATCTGTAATCTCGGCAACACACGTCCCCCACCGCCGCTGCCGAACCCCGAGGTAGGACTTCGTCGGCTGCCGTGTCCGAGGAAGGACGGGGAAGTCCTCAAACTAGCGTATGGGCCCGGCGGCGGGCAGATTAGGGGACCGGCAACGATGGATCGGGCCCATAGAGGACGACGGGGACACCTCGGCGGCCACCTCGCCGACGTCGAGCGAAAAGGTTGTGATAAACCTCTTTTTGGCCATTGGCTCCTCGAGCTCCCCGGCACACAGGCAGAGGTTCGGGATGGAGGCGCCGACGATGGCGGTGACCTACCAATGGTTTCGATGGTTGTGTGTGTCTGTGTGAGCGGAGGTTTTGGGGTGTGTGTGGAGGGGGGCAAGATTGTGTTTGAGGAAATACTGCGGTAACTGAAAATTTTACTAGGCGGGAGTAACAAGGCGGGGCTACTGAAAATTTGGATCAAGGGTGAGCAGATATTTTTGAGATTACGAGGGATGGAGAGGCGGGAGTAAAATGCCGGGGCTACTGAAAATTTGAATCAACGGACCGAAGCAGAGCGGGAGTAACAGACATCGCACACGGTCCGCACATACTAATCATGTGCTATCAAACATTAAAACCTTCCATGCGATAGATATTTTCGAGATTGCGAGGGATGCAGAGACGGGAGTTTTTGGCGAGTGAGCTGGTGTGCTTGACAAACTGGCTATGGACTATAGCCGACGCACCTTCTCGCGTACTATACACCGACGGTGCTCCAAGATATTTTGTACTACATCTCAAACGGTTGGTGATAAAAAACTATGTGGGATCTACTTGGTTTGAATTACAAAATGGGGTCACAGCGGCAAGGGACGTTGTTTGAATTGCTAGACCATTTATCTGCAGTGAACATGCAACTATATGTGTGTCATAAAAGAATTGGCATTATTTAGGGTTCGTTTGGACATTTTATACATTAAACTGGTTTTCTAGCCATTTCACGTGCACAATTCAAAATTAAACTACATGCACATGCTCCGGTGCATACAAATTGGTTGAAAAATCAAATATGTGTCCTTTAGTGCATGCTTAGGTCCCATGCAATAAATAGTAATGAATTTTTCGGGTTTCGTTTGGCCTTTTTTATACATTGACTCGGTTTTCTAGGCATTCTATGTGCATAATTAAAATTTGAACTACAAACACATGCTCCAATGCATCAAAGTTGGTTGAAAAATCACATGTCTGTCCTTG
This sequence comes from Secale cereale, assembly GCA_902687465.1. Classification (NCBI taxonomy): domain Eukaryota; kingdom Viridiplantae; phylum Streptophyta; class Magnoliopsida; order Poales; family Poaceae; genus Secale; species Secale cereale. Next base: position 478,244,182 of record LR738712.1, read on the forward strand.
GGTGAATTAATAGGTCCCATGCAAAAGATGGGAATGAAATTCAAACACCAGGGCACTGTTGATTGCCGGCAAAACTTTGAGATGCATGTGTTTTAAATTCTAGTAAATCCAAAACACGTCTGAAATTCATGAAACTTGGCATTCTATCATGGAGCGACATCAACAAAGTTTTTTCAATTTCACGGTCATTTAGCTCTAAAAAAATCAGTAAGTGCATGAAAAAATACCAAATGAACTCAGAAAGGGTTGATAACTGATGATGTGGATTTGAATGGTGCATTTTGAACACACAAAAAGTCTGGACTTCAAATATGTTCAAAAAATGAAATGCATTTGTAACAAATGAGTTTTGTCCGAAATCCTGATACTTCGAAAGAGATTGTCCATTTTGTACATGAGGTGCATCCAGTTTTTTCCGTAACCCTCTCTAGTTTTTTGCACATGCTATGCGGGTGAAATGATGATACCATGCCAACTTTCAACCATTTCAGAGTCCATTCGAAGTGTTTTTTCAATTTCAAGGTCATTTAGCTCTAAAACATTTCAGTAAATGCATGAAAAATACCAAATGAATTCAGAAAGGGTTGATAATCGATGATGTGGATTTGAATGGTACATTTTGAACACACCAAAAGTCTGGACTTCAAATAAGTTCAAGAAAATGAAATACCTTTCTAATAGATGAGTTTTCGTCCGAAACCCTCATACTTCAAAAGAGATTGTCCATTTTGTACACGAAGTGCATCCAGTTTTTGTCGTAACCCTCTCTACTTTTTTGCACATGCTATGTGGATGAAATGATGATATCATGCCAACTTTCAACCTTTTTCAGAGTTCATTCGAAGTGTTTTTCAATTTCAGGGTCATTTAGCTCCAAAATAATTCAGTAAATGCATGAAAAATACCAAATGATTTCAGAAAGGGTTGATAATTGATGATGTGGATTTGAATGGTGCATTTTGAACACACCAAAAGTTTGGACTTCAAATAAGTTCAAAAAAATGAAATGCCTTTGTAACAGATGAGTTTTCGTCCGAAACCCTGATACTTCGAAAGAGATTGTCCATTTTGTACATGAAGTGCATCCATTTTTTGCAGTAACCCACTCTACATTTGTGCACATGCTATGTCGGTGAAATGATGATACCATGCCAATTTTCAACCTTTTAAAGGTTCATTCGAAGTGTTTTTCAATTTTAGGGTCATTTAGCTCTTAAAAAATTCAGTAAATGCATGAAAATACCAAATGAACTCATAAAGGGTTGATAATTGACGATGTGTATTTGAATGGTGCATTTTGAACACACAAAAAGTTTGGACTTCAAATATGTTCAAAAAATGAAATGCCTTTGTAAGAGATGAGTTTTCGTCCGAAACCCTGATACTTCGAATGAGATTGTCCATTTTGTACACGAAGTGCATCCAGTTTTTGCCGTAGCCCTCTCTACTTTTTTGCACATGCTATGTGGGTGAAATGATGATACCTTGCCAACTTTCAACCTTTTCAGAGTCCATTCGAAGTGTTTTTTCAATTCCAGGGTCAATTAGCTCTAAAACATTTCAGTAAATGCATGAAAAATACCAAATGAATTCGGAAAGGGTTGATAATTGATGATGTGGATTAGAATGGTGCATTTTGAACACACCAAAAGTCTGGACTTCAAATAAGTTCAAAAAAATGAAATGCCTTTGTAACAGATGAGTTTTCGCCCGAAACCCTCATACTTCGAAATATATTGTCCATTTTGTACACGAAGTGAATCCATTTTTTGCCGTAACCCTCTCTAATTTTTTGCACATGCTATGGGTGAAATGATGATACCATGCCAACTCTCAACCTTTTTAGAGTTCATTCAAAGTGTTTTTCAATTTTAGGGTCATTTAGCTCTAAACAAATCAGTAAATGCATGAAAAATACCAAATGAACTCATAAAGGGTTGATAATTGATGATGTGGATTTGAATGGTGCATTTTGAACACACAAAAAGTCTGGACTTCAAATATGTTCAAA
>LR738712.1:478246735-478263535 GCA_902687465.1 Secale cereale
GTCCGAAACCCTGATACTTCGAAAGGGATTGTCCATTTTGTACACGAAGTGCATCCAGTTTTTGCCATAACCCTCTCTACTTATTTTCACATGCTATGTGGGTGAAATGATGATACCATGCCAACTTTCAACCTTTTCAGAGTCCATTCGAAGTGTTTTTTTTTCAATTCCAGGGTCATTTAGCTCTAAACCATTTCAGTAAATGCATGAAAAATACTAAATGAATTCAGAAAGGGTTGATAATTGATAATGTGGATTTGAATGGTGCATTTTGAACACATCAAAAGTCTGGACTTCAAATAAGTTCAAAAAAATGAAATGCCTTTGTAACAGATGAGTTTTCGTCTGAAACCCTCATACTTCGAAAGAAATTGTCCGTTTTGTACACGAAGTGCATCCATTTTATGCTGTAACCTTCTCTACCTTTTTGCACATGTTATGTGGGTCAAATGATGATACCATGCCAACTTTCAACCTTTTCAGAATTCTTTCGAAGTGTTTTTCAATTTTAGGGTCATTTAGCTCTAAATAAATTCACTAAATGCATGAAAAATACCAAATGAACTCATAAAGGGTTGATAATTGATGATGTGGATTTGAATGGTGCATTTTGAACACACAAAAAGTCTGGACTTCAAATAAGTTCAAAAAATGAAATGCCTTTGTAACAAATGAGTTTTCGTCCGAAACCTTGATACTTCGAAAGAGATTGTCTATTTTGTTCACGATGTGCATCCAATTTTTGCTGTAACCCTCTCTACTTTTTTGCACATGCTATGTGGGTGAAATGATGATACCATGCCAACTTTCAACCTTTTCAGCGTCCATTCGAAGTGTTTTTTCAATTTCAGGGTCATTTAGCTCTAAAACATTCCAGTAAATGCATGAAAAATACCAAATGAATTAAAGAAGGGTTGATAATTGATGATGTGGATTTGAATGATGCATTTTGAACACACAAACAGTCTGGACTTCAAATATGTTCAAAAAATTAAATGCCTTTGTAACATATGAGTTTTCGTTCTAAACCTGATACTTCGAAAGAGATTGTCCATTTTGTACACGAAGTGCATCCAGTTTTTACCGTAACCCTCTCTACTTTTTTGCACATGCTGTGTGGGTGAAATGATGATACCATGCCAACTTTCAACCTTTTCAGAGTCCATTCGAAGTGTTTTTTCAATTCCTGGGTCATTTAGCTCTAAAACAATTTCAGTAAATGCATGAAAAATACCAAATGAATTCAGAAAGGGTTGATAATTGATCACGTGGATTTGAATGATGCTTTTTGAACACACCAAAAGTCTGGACTTCAAATAAGTTCAAAAAAAATGAAATGCCTTTGTAACAGATGAGTTTTCGTCCAAAACCCTGATACTTCGAAAGAGATTGTCCATTTTGTACACGAAGTGCATCCATTTCTTGTCGTAACCATCTCTACATTTTTTTCACATGCTATGTGGGTGAAATGATGATACCATGCCAACTTTCAACCTTTTCTGAGTTCATTCGAAGGGTTTTTCAATTTTAGGGTCATTTAGCTCTAAAACAATTTAGTAAATGCATGAAAAATACCAAATGACCTCATAAAGGGTTGATAATTGATGATGTGGATTTGAATGGTGCATTTTGAACACACAAAAATTCTGGACTTCAAATAAGCTCAAACAATGAAATCCCTTCGTAACAGATGAGCTTTCGTCCGAAACCCTCATACTTCGAAAGAGATTGTCCATTTTGTACACGAAGTGCATCCAATTTTTGCCGTAACCCTCTCTACTTTTTTGCAAATGCTATGTGGGTGAAATGATGATACCATGCTAACTTTCAACCTTTTGAGAGTCCATTCGAAGTGTTTTTTCAATTCCAGGGTCATTTAGCTCTAAAACATTTCAGTAAATGCATAAAAATACCAAATGAATTCAGAAAGGGTTGATAATTGATTATTTGGATTTGAACAGTGCATTTTGAACACACCAAAAGTCTGGACTTCAAATAAGTTCAAAAAAATGAAATGCCTTTGTAACAGACGAGTTTTCGTTCGAAACCCTCATACTTCGAAAGAAATTGTCCATTTTGTACACGAAGTTCATCCATTTTATGCCGTAACCCTCTCTACTTTTTTGCACATGCTATGTGGGTGAAATGATGATACCATGCCAACTTTCAACCTTTTAAGAGTTCGTTCGAAGTGTTTTTCAATTTTAGGGTCATTTAGCTATATATTTTTTATTAAATGCATGAAAAATACCAAATGAACTCATAAAGGGTTGATAATTTATGATGTGGATTTGAATGGTGCATTTTGAACACACAAAAAGTCTGGACTTCAAATATGTTCAAAAAATGAAATGCCTTTGTAACAGATGAGTTTTCGTGCGAAACCCTGATACTTCGAAAGAGATTGTCTATATTGTACACGATGTGCATCCAGTTTTTGCCTTAACCCTATCTACTTTTTTGCACATGCTATGTGGGTGAAATGATGATACCATGCCAACTTTCAACCTTTTTAAAGTCCATTCGAAGTGTTTTTTCAATTTCAGGGTCATTTAGCTCTAAAATATTTCAGTAAATGCATGAAAAATACCAAATGAATTCACAAAGGGTTGATAATTGATGATGTGGGTTTGAATGGTGCATTTTGAACACACAAAAAGTCTGGACTTCAAATATTAAAATAAAATGAAATGCCTTTGTAACAGATGAGTTTTCGTCCGAAACCCTCATACTTCGAAAGAGATTGTCCATTTTGTACACGAAGTGCATCCTGTTTTTGCCGTAACCCTCTCTACTTTTGTGCACATGCTATGTGGGTGAAATGATGATACCATGCCAACTTTCAACCTTTTCGGAGTTCATTCGAAGTGTTTTTCAATTTTAGGGCCAGTTAGCTCTAAAACAATCAGTAAATGCATGAAAAAAACCAAATGAATTCAGAAAGGGTTGATAATTGATGATGCGGATTTGAATGGTGCATTTTGAACACTCCAAAATTCTGGACTTCAAATAAGTTCAAAAAATGAAATCCCTTCGTAACAGATAAGTTTTCGTCCGAAACCCTCATACTTCGAAAGAGATTGTCCATTTTGTACACGAAGTGCATCCATTTTTTGCTGTAACCCTCTCTACTTTTTTGCACATGCTATGTGGGTGAAATGATGATACCATGCCAACTTTCAACCTTTTCAGAGTTCGTTTGAAGTGTTTGGACATTTTTATGCATTAACTGAGTTTATAATGCATTTATGTGCATAATTCAAATTTGAACTACATGCACATGCTACAGTGCATATCAATTGATTGAAAAAGCAAATATGTGTCCTTGGGTGCATGCTTAGGCCCCATGCAAGAAATGGGAATGAATTTCAAACCAAGGCACCGTTGATTGCTGGCAAAACATTGAGATGCATGGTTTTTTAATTCTAGTAAATCCAGAACTCGTCAGAAATTCATGAAACTTGGCATGCTATCATGGAATGGCACCCGACATGTTGTGGCATTTTTCGTGTCCATTTTGAGAGAAGGCGCACTCGAATAATGACAGCCAACAGAGGCATTTTGAAAAAATAGCTGCCACTTTAATATCTCAAATGTTTGTAGAATTCAAACTGTGTGCATTCTGTTAACCATTCACGTGACGCCATGTGTCTTGGTTTTAATGGCTGTAGGAGGTGCCGTGCGGATAGCTGCTTGACCTTGACTGAACGGGAGGCGTGCGAGCGTAGTCCGGTGCGCAGGTTGACCGAGAGGCCTGCAAGTTGTCCTCCAATGTGGAGGCTCATCGGGAAGCGTGCGAGCTACACGCCGCGTAGGCTCACCGGGAAATGAGCCCTTTGACTTCCATGGCCGCCCGCCTTCCTCTCCATTAATGGCGCCCGAGCCGCTGTTTAATACGGGCGGCCTCACTGTTTGCCTCCCATTCCCCTCCCTCCTGCAGACCTCCACCATCGCCATGGTGCAGAACGATCATCTGCCACTAGTCTTCAAGTTTGGTGAAGTCGACTCTGAGCCGAAAGAGATAGAAAATAAGGAGGAATGGGGCCTCATGGACATGGCCCAGAATGAGCTGGCCGCGGCGGTTGTTGCCCCCGCTCTCGTCCCAGCTCCCTTCCCCGCGCCCGCGCCAGCGACCATCCCCGTAGCATTGACGGGCTGGTCGCCGAGCACTATCGTAGACCTGGAAGCCGCGGGCGTCAGCGAGGTCTCTGCGGACCCGCGCGAGCTCATGGACATGCCAGCGCCAGCGCCCGTGCCGTGCTCGCCCCTCCACCCACCGTGGCCCCGGCCCCCGTGCGTTTGGCTGCACCCGCCGCGCCCGTGCGCGTGCCCCCCTTAGCGGCACGGGACGCTTCCGTCGACCGCTACCTCTCAACGGTGCCAGTTGCCGTCCTCCCATGCCCGACCTGTCGATCACGTGATGAAATGATGTTTGATTTGCAAGTGAAGAACATTTTGTGCTGCCTTGAAAACTTCAACAACGGCATCCCGGAGGACAACAACGACAACGACGGTGCGACACGTCGCCTCCGCCGCCTCCGGAAATAGTTTTTTTGGGGTTTAATACTGTATCTCGAATTCTCGATCATATGAATATAAATTCGTAGTGTGACTGAATGAAAGATGTAGTTTGAACGAACTTGCGTTTTTCTCCCTTAATGTACAGACTTATCAAATGATTTTCTTTTGAAAAAAACGTCAATGGTTTTCAAATTTAAAACACTCATCGCAAACGTTTTAGTTAGAACACCTGGGTGCAAACCGACAACTTCCTCGGGAAGCCAAGGGAAAATGTGCCGAGCAGGATTTCGGCACCCCTACAACAAAAACGGTTGTTTTGCATGACCCGTGTGCAACAACGTACAAACAATTGGGTAAGTTTTGCATATCTGCCATTTTGGGTATGTTACCATTTGTCAAATTGGAAAGATTGACATTTGTTTATATAGTAACATTGCCATTTGTCAACCGTGTGACACTGCGATTTGTCAAAATATGCAGCTAAAAATCACTAGCACTATCTAATTTTTGCAACTAAAATCACTAGCGATGTTCATATGGACACCAATACAAAGTGGCATTGTACTTTTTTTGTCATCCAAATAGAAAAATAATATACGTGCCTCCACGCGACCCGTGTGACGTGCGAGCATGCGTGAGTTGATGGGACACATATGCAAATGTACCATTCATTACATACCACAAGTCATCAACACACAACAACAACGAGATACATGTTGGATTATAGATTATTTCCAACAAAAAATTCTAGTAAAGTAAAGTATTTCTCACACAACAAATAACAAAGCGATGAAATGAACTTCAGCTCAACCAATCCTCGGCGTTGGAAACGCTTGCTTTGAACCATAACTGATTCTCTGGGAAGGGCGAGCTATTGTCAATCTCGAGACCAACGCATGACTGATCATCCAGGCTGAAGCGCCCTATATCAGGACGCATATTGTGATAGCCATGGTAGGGAACCATAGCGATGCCCAAGGTATAGATATAGTTGCTTCTCATAAATGGTAGTAATGTTGTGTCAACAGCAGCTGGATCGCCTTTCACCATCATTGGATAGTTTTGTCCAAGGAAGAGTGTGTTTCCTCCAAGACTTTCAATACGGAACCATTCAGAAGGTGATAGCACTAGAACACTAGTATCCACCCTAAATACCCTGCAATGGATGTTCGAATAGGTCCGGATAGTGCGACCATGGGAGACAACACCTGCTTCGTTAGTAACATCAGCAGTGCCCTGTATACATACAAGAAGAGGTGATCCATAGGAATAAGTTGCCAAGCGCCACTGAGTATATGGGTCCTGCTCGTCCTCATGCTCGTGATCATCACCATCGTCATCTCCCCCTTGGTTCTAAATTTTTTCAAGTATAGGTGGTGGATGTAATGCCCCGGATGTAATACTTTCCCTTTTGGGTATATAATAAATCTCCGGCTTCATCTATTTCCATTTCGGGTTCTTTGTCTTTCGGGCTTTCGTCGTTTTATTGTGTGAGTGTGTGGCATTTCATTCATATCATGTAGACATGTGCATCGCATTGCATTTGTGTTGTGGGTTGCATCCGGTTCATGGCGTTTCTTCCCGTTGTCCGTTTCGTGTTCCGGAGCTCCCTCACGTGTCCGTGACGTCCCGTAGGCCTACTTTGTTGTTCGGGCGTTTTTTGTTACCGGTGTGCCGCGAGGTTGTGTTGTGTGTTGTTGTTTTGTTGTGTGCAACCCGCCTCTCAAATCTCGTCTCGTTTGGACTCCGTTGACTTTTCCATCCGTTGTCCGTGTGGGTCCGATGTGCCTTCACTTCGTGTCCCGAAAATACCCCTACTGCTTTCTTTTATCTCCGTCTGGGCCTTTTAAATCAACCCCCGCGATCGGATCCGTCGGATCGCGATCGGAGGGCTCCTAGCGCCCCTAAACTCCCCCCTAACCCTAAAAAACTGCTACTTATAGACCCCTAGTCTATAATTGGGCATTCCTATCCCCTTCTTCTTCCTCCTCTAGATCTCCTTCTTTTTTTTTTCTTTCTTCCTCAGATCCCCAAAACTTCCTCCCGCAGATCTGGCCAGGTTCCCGAGGAACCAGCCGCCGATCGACCGGGATCCCTCGAAGGACCGCGCGAGGTCAACGCCGCAGGGCCAGCTACTTCTGGCCCTTCGCGCGACGAGCGACCGAGCCGGCCTCTCCCTCGACCGGCCAGGCTTCGACCGAGCGCTGGCCCATCGGTCGCCGCCGCCAGGGAGGACCACTTCCCCGCGAGCGCCTCCGCCTGGGCTCGGCCCACTCGCCCTCGCCCCCAGCCTCTCCCTCCGGCCCAAGTCGCCGTACTCCGCGCGCTTCGGGTCTCCGCCGCCAGCCGGGCCTCCCCAGGCCGCGGCAGCCAGGCCGCCGCCCCGCGGGCTGCCTCTCCGCACTGGGCCGCGCCCCCGCGCCGACCGGGCCTGCTCCATCGAGCCGCCAGGCCGTCTCCCGCCGGGCCGCCGCTCTTCAACTCCACTGGGCCGCCGCCGCTGCGGGTTCCAGATCCGGCCCGTTCCTCCGTTTTTTTTCAGATCTGAGGCTGCTAAGGTTGTTCCCCCACTCCTAAGTCCCTGTTGCACTTGATCTGATATGCAATCTTTAAACTGCTGTAACTTGGTGCCTGTTGCTCCGTTTTGCGCGTGTAGCATGTCCAGATGTTCGTGGAGATGTCCTCTACGTTTTACCTGTTGTAGTCATGCATGTTAGATGTCATCTTGACACTTGTTTTGCTGTTGCAAGAGTGCATCATGTTATAAACTGCTGTTATGTGTTATTTTCATGCCACCTTTGACTTGTGATAACTTTTAGCTCGTTTGTCCAAACGATGCAAATGACATGTCCACGTGTTCGTCTTGCCACGAACTACGTGTTGTGTGTGATAGGTTGCATGGTAGATTTATTGTTTCCTTGTTATCATCATTGCAAAGTGCCATGTTCACATGTTGTGTTTTCACTTGTTATGAAATGCCATCTTGTTGAGCTCGTTGCAATCGGTGTGTTCACCACAATGATGCATGCTTGTGTGTTTTGGGATCACCGTCATATGTACTTTGATGAGGTGCTTACCCTTTGCCATGTTTAGTTTCGAGGTGTCTTAAACATGCTCTTTTTGATGCTATGATGATGTTGCTGTTTTAGGACTTAGTGAAATTTCACTAAGTCTGAAATCTGTAACGTTCCGATGCCATGTTCGTGTGATGTTGTAGGACAAAGCATGATAGTTTTGGGGTGGATTTTGATTGTTCCTTGAAGTATATATTGTTGTATTTCCATCCATGTCCTCACATGTCCATTTGAGTGGCTGTAGCATGTTTATCTTTTGCTCTAAAGTTTCAATAAAATTCTGCTGCCAGAATTTTATTTCAAAGTTCAATATGTCCAAGATCATTGCTATTGATCCGTGACTCCGTTGGGGGTGCACTTTGGACCTAGTTGCTGTACTATATGTCTAGTTTGTGTTCATGTCCTTTGCCATGCTTTTTGGGTGCTGTAGCTTAATTATTTTGAGCTCCAAAGATGCTATGTTGCTGTAATTTTCAGCTTTCGCTCAAATCTTGTTTCGGGCATAACTTTTAGCCCGTAACTCCGATTTCAGCGAATCTTATATCAAACTTGGGTGATTTTCTGTGTAGATTAATAATATCAGATTGTTATCATGTTTTGAGGTGTTTTGCTTGAGTGATGTTTTACGTGCTCCGTGTGCATCCTTAATGCATCCATCATGCATTCATGTTTTTCGAGTGCGCATTGCATCTTGTTGATTGGTGCTTGGTGTGATTGTTTTGTTTAGAGCCGGAAGCTGAGACCGGATACGAAGTTGAGCACGAGGTTTCCAACGAGGTTGAGCACGAGGACCCTTCTTACGATCCAAACGACTTCTCTTCAGGCAAGATGACCGAACCCCGATAACATTACTATCTTTGCCTATTGCTAGTAGTCTCGATCTATAGTTTTGCCTCGATGCCCATGTTCTTCTTGTCAGCCTCCTACTTGTAACCAATTGCCATGTTTAACCACCCTACCTATGCAAACCGTTGCTTGGCTAAGTACGCTTCGCTCAGCCTTCTTATAGCGTTGCTAGTTGCAGGTGAAGTGAAGATGCTTGCTCCATGTTGAAGTTTGGTTGGGTTATATCACACTATATAAATGCTTTAATTGAAATCACCTATATATTGGCAAGGGTGGAAGGCTAAGCCTTTTGCTTGGTGTTTTGTTCCACTCATGCCGTTAGGATCCGTATAAGCCGGTTTTATGTTCCTTGATTATGCGTTCCTAACACGGTTGGGGTGTATGGGACCCCCTCGATAAACCGCTAAGTGCTAAGTCTTTTCCAGCAAATCCCAACATTGGTACTATTTGCCTAATAACAAACTAAACATGCATAGGGAGTAATTAACCCTCTTTCTTAATCAACAACCCCGGGCCAGTGCTCCACATGAGTGTTGGTCCGAAACGGGGAGCCTGCGGGGCCGCCTTGAGGCAACTCGAGGTATTTGGTATCCACCCGTAGCTTCGCCCATCTGGTCGTGTCCTGAGACCTAGATACGCGCGGCTACGATCAGGGTGACGACACGCCGGGAGGATTTGCTGGATTAGCCTTACCTTAGCTCGGTATATCTTGAGCACGGGATTCCGAGGATACTCGGGTCTTCCCACTTTGGAGTTGCGACTCCGCGGATCGTGGGCTTGTAATGGGTCAAGTTGGAACACCCCTGCAGGGTTTGAACTTTCGAAAGCCGTGCCCGCGGTTATGTGGCAGATGGGAGCTTGTTAATTCCGGTTGTAGATAACTTGACACAAGGACACTAATACACTACCAGCGTGTGTTCCGTGACTGTCAATTTCCGAATAGGGATTCGGGAGTTGAACACGGAGGGGTTATGTTTGTGAGCTTGTAGCTAGGATCACTTCGTGATCACTTCTCGCGATGCCTTCTCTTCTCGCTCTCACTTGCGTAAGCTAGATGCTAGTTGCTGCTGCAGACTTGTTCTTTCTTCAGCCTTTTCCCTCACCTAAAGGCTTTGATAGTTCTGTTACCCGGGAACGGGATTGCTGAGTCCTCTGTGGCTCACAGTTACTTCACACACCAGATGCAGGTCCAGCTGTGAGCTATCCAGGTGATGGCACCGAGCTGGATTGGGAGTACGACGAAGAGCGTAGTCGTTACTACGTGCGCTACCCGGACGATCAGTAGTGGAGTCTCTTACTAGGATTCGATCCGCCTGTGGTTGTTTTATTTATCTGAGTTTGGTACTTTGACTTTTGGCTTTTGCCCTTAGAGGGTTGTAGTGCTCTTATTGTATGATGTTTGAGACTTGTACTGTTATTCTGTGACGTGGCAATTGTAAGCCAACTATTTTTAAGTTTACTATCCCTTCTTTTACATGAGTCGTGCAAAGATTACCAAACTTGAGATCATTCTAGGATGGACTTATGCCTTTAAGTCGTGCCTCGACACGTAGGAGGTATAACTCCATCCTGGGCGTTACAAGTTGGTATTCAGAGCCTTCTCCGACCTAGGAGCCCCCACTGTTTGATCGAACCGTTGACGGTTGAGTCTAGGCACACACTGAAAACTTTTGAGTCCTATATTATATCGGAGAGTAGGATTTCTTTGCTTCTCATCCCCTTTCTCTCTGGTGAGGACTCCTGACGTCTACTCTTGTCTCTCCTATCTTCAAAATTTTGCACAATTTTTTTTTAGGAATCCCGCGAGTATTCTGGGATTGTTTCGATGTTCTTGTGACAAGGATATTGTTCCCGATGCCTCCTGTTACCGAGGAGTTGAGCTTCGGGGTATCATTGTAACAAGCTTATCGCGACAGTACTAAATACTTAAGACGGCCGACATCGAAAATCTCCCCTGTACGGCCAGTGGCAAGATAACCCCGACATCACCCAGTACTGGGGAGGTAGTTCGGGCGTATTGCCATAGCTTGTTATAGTGGATGCTTTTCGAAGGTCCGAGGTACACAGTTTCCGAGAAAGACTGGTTATGTGTTGAAGGATGGATACACCTGGATGTAGGTTAGAGTTGATTGTGCGGTGCTTCCCGTGTATCCCCAACACCTGATTGCATAACTGGAATCTTTCGGAAATCTATAGGTGGGTTTTATCCAGTAGATCGTAGGCATTCTTCCAACGAATGCAGGTTAGTGAGTTCGGGGTTCGACATTGAGTGAAGGAGTTATATGACCGAGGTTACTATCAGGAGTTGCATCTTAAAGGGTCCTTGGCTATGCTGATCCGGGGATTGCAAAACCTTTTCGTAACGCGTTCATATGCTTTCAGCACAAAGATGTTAGAACGAAACTCCTCTCTTGTGTTTGTTCCTTTCCGTACCTTGTTGTTTTATTATTTTATCCTTTTGATCCCTATGTGGCTTCTCGTGAAGACTGATGTTATCAATTAACTGAGAAATTCATTCGTTCCTCTTGTTCGGATGATTTCATTCGTTCTTATTGTTCGAATGATTATTGTGAAGACTTGTTGCAATTCATTCCATTGATTCCGCTTATTCCTTTTGTCAATCAATTGCTGATTCGTGGTCATCTCTTACAGGATGGCTCCGAAAAAGGTTCCGAATGCCAACCCAGAGGTGGAAGAGGTTCCAGAGCATCCTCCTTCCCCTCCTCCTCCGCCTGAGGCTTGGAGAGCAATTATGCAGACTACTGCTCAGAACACTCAGTTGATGATGCAGATGATGCAGATGATGCAAGCTAATCAAGCTAATCAAGCTAATCAGGGCGTTCCAATGAACCAAGGCAACTTCTTCCAGCAGCACCATGCTACCCTCAACCAGTTCTTGGCCAACAATCCTAAAGCTTTCAGTTACTGTGTCGACCCTCTTGATGCTGAGGATTGGCTGACCGACATAAAGAAGCATTTTGAGTGCAGTAACGTGAAAGAAGATGACTATGTGAAGTTTGCAGCCTTCCAACTGAAAGATCAAGCAGCTGACTGGTGGCAGCAGTACAAAGACTCAAGGCCGGGTCAAGTGATCTCGTGGGAGAATTTCTGCAAGGATTTCCGCTCGCATCACATTCCTACAAGTGTTATCGAGGGTATGCGTGAGCAATTCCGCAACCTCAAGCAGGGCTCCATGACAGTCTATCAGTATAATGTCAAGTTCCAAAACCTCGCTCGCTATGCAAAGCAAGACATTCCTGATGCAAAGAGCAAAATCTATCAGTTCCGTGGAGGTCTCAAAGATGAACTTCAGCTTGCTCTCACTTTGTTCGAGCCAGACGAATTCAATAAGTTCTATAATATGGCTTTGAAACAAGAAGCAGCTCAGCTTAAGATGGAGGCTTCTAAGAAGAGAATTCGAGATGCTGTTCACTCTACCTCATCGTCTCAGTTGGCTGCGAAACAACAGAAATTCTGGCTTCCTCCTCCTCCAATGATTCGAGCTCCATACAACAACTCCAGCAACTTCAACAACTCCAACAACAAGAACTCTAGTGGTCGTGCTTTATCCCACCCACCCAACCCAAGCAACCAGTCGAAGAAGCAGTTTCAGTCTCAAGGCTCCAAGTCCAGTGGCTCTCATTTCCGTCCTCTCTCTGAAGTGGTGTGCAACAAGTGTGGCCAGAAGGGTCATTATGCAAACAGATGTCCGAATCCGAAGCGTCTTCCTCCTCCACCACCTGTGAGTTCAGCTATTGTCAGGCATGATCCAAAGGCTGCCAGGGTCAATCTGATGAATGCAGCACAAGCCGAGGCTTCTTCTGATGTCATTCTGGGTAACCTTCCAGTGAACTCTTTTCCAGCTAAAGTGTTATTTGATTCGGGTGCATCATGCTCTTTCATGTCTCAACCATTTGCATCCAAGCACAGTATTGCCACTTCAAATTTGCCTCAGAGGTTGGAAGTTATTTCTCCAGGGAGACGTATGTCTTCTACTGTCTATGCTCCGGATGTTTCCATTCGCATGGGAGATTATCGTTTTATGGCTAAACCGGTGGGTCTTGGTCATTCTGATATCGACCTCATTCTCGGAATGGATTGGCTTTCTCAACACGATGCTCACATTGATTGTGCTCAAAAGGAAGTCAAATTGACTCATTCTGATGAAGATGTGATTATCTTCGCCTCCAGGGATAATACTATTCGGCTTTTCTCTCTTAATGGTAAGGGTGAAATTAATGCCATAGAACAAATTCCAGTGGTGAACGAATATCAAGACGTCTTTCCAGAAGATCTTCCAGGCATGCCTCCACACCGTCAGGTGGAGTTTGTCATTGAACTCGAGCCGGGCACCGAACCTGCTTGCCGGCGTCCTTACAAGCTCTCTCCGGATGAATTGAAGGAATTGAAGAAGCAGCTTGATAAGCAGGAGACTATGGGTCTCATCAGACCGAGTACATCTCCGTGGGGCTGTGGTGTCTTATTTGTCAAGAAGAAAGATGGCACGGAGCGTCTCTGTGTTGACTACCGGCCATTGAACAAGAAGACGATTAAGAACAAGTATCCGCTCCCCAACATCAACGA
Organism: Secale cereale; assembly: GCA_902687465.1. Classification (NCBI taxonomy): domain Eukaryota; kingdom Viridiplantae; phylum Streptophyta; class Magnoliopsida; order Poales; family Poaceae; genus Secale; species Secale cereale. Next base: position 478,259,761 of record LR738712.1, read on the forward strand.
ACTCTTTGAGCAGCTCAAAGGAGCTAAAGTGTTCTCTAAGCTTGACCTCCGAATGGTCTATCATCAAATTCGCATTCGCGAGGAAGACATTCCCAAGACGGCCTTCAGAACGAGCTACGGTTCATATGAGTATACCGTCATGTCCTTCGGTCTCGCCAATGCTCCTCCTACCTTTTCAAGGATGATGCATTACATCTTCAACCCCTATACTGGAGAGTTTGTGCTTGTGTATCTGGATGATATTCTGGTGTTTTCCAAGAATGAAGAAGATCACGAAAAGCACTTGCGTCTGGTTCTTGATCGACTCCGAGAGCATAAATTCTATGCCAAGTTCTCAAAGTGCGAGTTTTGGCTCGATAAGGTTTTGTACCTGGGCCACATCATCTCAGCTGACTGTATTGCGGTTAATCCCGAGAAAGTTGAAGCAATTGTCAACTGGGAAGCTCCTCAGAACGTCAAGCAGCTCCGCAGTTTTCTGGGTCTTGCCAGCTATTGCAGAAGGTTTGTGGAGAACTTCTCCAAGATTGCCAAGCCTCTTTCCAACCTGCTTCAGAAGAATGTCAAATACTTTTGGTCTCCCGAATGTGAAGTGGCTTTCAAAACCCTCAAAGAGAAGCTTGTCTCTGCTCCAGTTCTGACTCCTCCGGATGAAACCAAGCCCTATGAAGTGTTCTGTGACGCTTCTCTTCAAGGCCTTGGTGGTGTGCTTATGCAAGATAAGAAAATTGTGGCATATACTTCTCGGCAGCTCAAGCCCAGTGAGAAGAACTATCCCACACATGATCTCGAGCTAGCAGCTGTGGTACATGCTCTGATTACGTGGAGACATCTGTTGTTGGGCAGAAAGGTCGACATCTTCACTGATCACAAGAGCTTGAAGTACATCTTCACACAGCCGCATCTGAACCTCCGCCAGACTCGTTGGGTCGAGATGATCCAAGAGTACAACCCCAGCATTGAGTACACTCCAGGCAAGGCGAATGTCATTGTAGATGCTTTGAGCAGAAAGGCATATTGCATCAGCCTTCTTATCAAGCCACACCAGCCTGAGCTTTGTGAAGCATTCAGGAAGCTCAACCTTCAAGTTGTTCCGCAGGGTTTTCTTGCAAATCTCCAAATTGCTCCTACCTTGGAAGATCAAGTCCGTGAGGCCCAGCTCGGTGATACCATGGTGAAGAAGGTGAAACATGGGATTGCAAAGGGCACTCCAAAATACAAGTGCTTCCGTGTTGATGAGAGAGATACCTTGTTCTTCGAGGACAGACTCGTTGTTCCCAAAGGTGATCTCAGGAAGCTCATAATGGAAGAAGCTCATGATTCTCTCCTTTCCATTCATCCTGGCAGTTCCAAGATGTACCAAGACCTCAAGCAATCTTACTGGTGGACACGCATGAAAAGGGAAATTGCCCAGTTCGTGAATGAATGTGATGTTTGCAGAAGAGTGAAAGCAGAACAACGTCCAGCCGGTCTTCTCCAACCTCTTCCTATCCCTGAGTGGAAGTTCGACCACATTGAAATGGACTTTGTCACTGGTTTTCCTAAATCCAAGCGAGGAAATGATGCTATCTTTGTGGTGATTGACAAGCTTACCAAAGTCGCTCACTTTCTTCCAGTCAAAGAATCAATCAATGCAGCTCAACTTGCAGAGCTGTACACTTCCAGAATTGTGTCCCTACATGGCATTCCTCAAGTGATATCCTCAGACCGTGGCAGCTTGTTCACATCAAGGTTCTGGGACTCCTTTCAGTCCGCCATGGGCACGAAGATCAGGTTCAGCACTGCCTTTCACCCTCAGACTAGTGGTCAAGTCGAGCGTGTGAATCAGATCCTAGAAGATATGCTCAGAGCCTGTGTCATCTCCTTCGGCATGAAATGGAAAGACTGTCTTCCATTTGCCGAGTTCTCTTACAACAACAGCTTTCAAGCAAGTGCAGGCAAAGCACCGTTTGAAATTCTCTATGGCAGAAAGTGCCGTACCCCTCTCAACTGGTCTGAAACAGGTGAACGCCAACTTCTTGGCAATGATTTGATCTCTGAAGCCGAAGAAATGTGCAAAGTCATACGTGAGAATCTCAAGGCCGCTCAGTCGCGTCAGAAGAGCTACTATGACGGAAAGCATCGTGATTTGGCTTTCGACATCGGTGATCATGTCTATCTCCGAGTGTCTCCGATGAAAGGAACCCAAAGGTTCGGCATCAAAGGAAAACTTGCTCCTAGATACGTCGGTCCTTTCAAAATTCTTGGCAAAAGAGGCGATCTAGCCTATCAGCTCGAGCTCCCTTCCAACTTTGCAAATGTTCATGATGTTTTCCATGTGTCTCAGCTTCGCAAATGCTTCAAGGCACCTGAGCGCATGATTCCGTTTGAGGAGATTGATCTTCAACAAGACCTTTCCTACCGAGAGCATCCAGTTGCAATTTTCGAAGAAACCGAACGCAAGACTCGCAACAAGTCCATCAAGTTTCTGAAAGTCAAGTGGTCACATCACACAGACCGAGAAGCTACCTGGGAACGAGAAGATCATCTTCGTTCCGAGTACCCTTCCTTTTTCCAGTCCTAGATCTCGGGACGAGATCTTTTTGTAGTAGAGGAGAGTTTGTAATGCCCCGGATGTAATACTTTCCCTTTTGGGTATATAATAAATCTCCGACTTCATCTATTTCCATTTCGGGTTCTTTGTCTTTCGGGCTTTCGTCGTTTTGTTGTGTGAGTGTGTGGCATTTCATTCATATCATGTAGACATGTGCATCGCATTGCATTTGTGTTGTGGGTTGCATCCAGTTCGTGGCGTTTCTTCCCGTTGTCCGTTTCGTGTTCCGGAGCTCCCTCACGTGTCCGTGACGTCCCGTAGGCCTACTTTGTTGTTCGGGCGTTTTTCGTTACCGGTGTGCCGCGAGGTTGTGTTGTGTGTTGTTGTCTTGTTGTGTGCAACCCGCCTCTCAAATCTCGTCTCGTTTGGACTCCGTTGACTTTTCCATCCGTTGTCCGTGTGGGTCCGATGTGCCTTCACTTCGTGTCCCGAAAATACCCCTACTGCTTTCTTTTATCTCCGTGTGGGCCTTTTAAATCAACCCCCGCGATCGGATCCGTCGGATCGCGATCGGAGGGCTCCTAGCGCCCCTAAACTCCCCCCTAACCCTAAAAAACTGCTACTTATAGACCCCTAGTCTATAATTGGGCATTCATATCCCCTTCTTCTTCCTCCTCTAGATCTCCTTTTTTTTTCTTTCTTCCTCAGATCCCCAAAACTTCCTCCCGCAGATCTGGCCAGGTTCCCGAGGAACCAGCCGCCGATCGACCGGGATCCCTCGAAGGACCGCGCGAGGTCAACGCCGCAGGGCCAGCTACTTCTGGCCCTTCGCGCGACGAGCGACCGAGCCGGCCTCTCCCTCGACCGGCCAGGCTTCGACCGAGCGCTGGCCCATCGGTCGCCGCCGCCAGGGAGGACCACTTCCCCGCGAGCGCCTCCGCCTGGGCTCGGCCCACTCGCCCTCGCCCCCAGCCTCTCCCTCCGGCCCAAGTCGCCGTACTCCGCGCGCTTCGGGTCTCCGCCGCCAGCCGGGCCTCCCCAGGCCGCGGCAGCCAGGCCGCCGCCCCGCGGGCTGCCTCTCCGCGCTGGGCCGTGCCCCCGCGCCGACCGGGCCTGCTCCACCGAGCCGCCAGGCCGTCTCCCGCCGGGCCGCCGCTCTTCAACTCCACTGGGCCGCCGCCGCTGCGGGTTCCAGATCCGGCCCGTTCCTCCGTTTTTTTTTTCAGATCTGAGGCTGCTAAGGTT
>LR738712.1:478265353-478349782 GCA_902687465.1 Secale cereale
TAGCCTTACCTTAGCTCGGTATATCTTGAGCACGGGATTCCGAGGATACTCGGGTCTTCCCACTTTGGAGTTGCGACTCCGCGGATCGTGGGCTTGTAATGGGTCAAGTTGGAACACCCCTGCAGGGTTTGAACTTTCGAAAGCCGTGCCCGCGGTTATGTGGCAGATGGGAGCTTGTTAATTCCGGTTGTAGATAACTTGACACAAGGACACTAATACACTACCAGCGTGTGTTCCGTGACTGTCAATTTCCGAATAGGGATTCGGGAGTTGAACACGGAGGGGTTATGTTTGTGAGCTTGTAGCTAGGATCACTTCGTGATCACTTCTCGCGATGCCTTCTCTTCTCGCTCTCACTTGCGTAAGCTAGATGCTAGTTGCTGCTGCAGACTTGTTCTTTCTTCAGCCTTTTCCCTCACCTAAAGGCTTTGATAGTTCTGTTACCCGGGAACGGGATTGCTGAGTCCTCTGTGGCTCACAGTTACTTCACACACCAGATGCAGGTCCAGCTGTGAGCTATCCAGGTGATGGCACCGAGCTGGATTGGGAGTACGACGAAGAGCGTAGTCGTTACTACGTGCGCTACCCGGACGATCAGTAGTGGAGTCTCTTACTAGGATTCGATCCGCCTGTGGTTGTTTTATTTATCTGAGTTTGGTACTTTGACTTTTGGCTTTTGCCCTTAGAGGGTTGTAGTGCTCTTATTGTATGATGTTTGAGACTTGTACTGTTATTCTGTGACGTGGCGATTGTAAGCCAACTATTTTTAAGTTTACTATCCCTTCTTTTACATGAGTCGTGCAAAGATTACCAAACTTGAGATCATTCTAGGATGGACTTATGCCTTTAAGTCGTGCCTCGACACGTAGGAGGTATAACTCCATCCTGGGCGTTACAGTGGAATGTTCACAGGACCTTGGAAACACAAGAAGGTTAATTAGTATGGTGATACTAACTAGCATGCATGTGGATGAAATAATTCAAATTACGGTGGAAGACAAACGTACCGAAACAATAAGGATCCCATGCAAAAACAGTGCCACGAGTGGTGGCAGCCAACACAAGACGCTCGTATTGAATTGCATCACAATACGAATAGGTCCGGATAGTGCGACCATGGGAGACAACACCTGCTTCGTTAGTAACATCAGCAGTGCCCTGTATACATACAAGAAGAGGTGATCCATAGGAATAAGTTGCCAAGCGCCACTGAGTATATGGGTCCTGCTCGTCCTCATGCTCGTGATCATCACCATCGTCATCTCCCCCTTGGTTCTAAATTTTTTCAAGTATAGATGGTGGAATGTTCACAGGACCTTGGAAACACAAGAAGGTTAATTAGTATGGTGATACTAACTAGCATGCATGTGGATGAAATAATTCAAATTACGGTGGAAGACAAATGTACCGAAACAATAAGGATCCCATGCAAAAACAGTGCCACGAGTGGTGGCAGCCAACACAAGACGCTCGTATTGAATTGCATCACAATACGAATAGGTCCGGATAGTGCGACCATGGGAGACAACACCTGCTTCGTTAGTAACATCAGCAGTGCCCTGTATACATACAAGAAGAGGTGATCCATAGGAATAAGTTGCCAAGCGCCACTGAGTATATGGGTCCTGCTCGTCCTCATGCTCGTGATCATCACCATCGTCATCTCCCCCTTGGTTCTAAATTTTTTCAAGTATAGGTGGTGGAATGTTCACAGGACCTTGGAAACACAAGAAGGTTAATTAGTACGGTGATACTAACTAGCATGCATGTGGATGAAATAATTCTAATTACGGTGGAAGACAAACGTACCGAAACAATAAGGATCCCATGCAAAAACAGTGCCACGAGTGGTGGCAGCCAACACAAGACGCTCGTATTGAATTGCATCACAATACTCATTCGTGTACAAAAATTGATTTTTGAGCAATATCCATCCATCCGTGGAAGCAGACACGGCAACAAGCTTGTCGAAGATAGCAACAACATCATATTTCTTGTATTCCCAAGAGCATTTGGGAACTCGAGAAATTACTATCTTCCATAGATGACAGTCATGATGATCATATCTGAACATACGTAGACTACTATGTGCTGAACCTCATGGCAATCTAAGATTTTTGGAAGTGGAACCCAGTGACGAGTGCACACATTCACAAGTTCCCACTCGCAGTTGTTCCCAATATAAAAAATAAAATCTCCATTTGCGCCTGCCCAGGCCTTGCCCTTAAACGATGGCATCTTAACATCACATGTATCATTATCAAGCGGCATCAACTTGCAGAAGGCAAGGCTTCCGTCGTCCTCGCGACGGCGAGCAGGGTCATGGCGAAGAAGATAGGGGAGATCAAACCGCTCCTCAACCCTTGGTGAAGGAAATATGCCCTAGAGGCAATAATAAAGTTGTTATTTGTATTTCCTTATATCATGATAAATGTTTATTATTCATGCTAGAATTGTATTAACCGGAAACTTAGTACATGTGTGAATACATAAACAAACAGAATGTCCCTAGTATGCCTCTACTAGACTAGCTCATTGATCAAACATGGTTATGTTTCCTAGCCATAGACATGAGTTGTCATTTGATCAACGGGATCGCATCATTAGGAGAATGATGTGATGGACAAGACCCATCCGTTAGCTTAGCAACTTGATCGTTTAGTTTGACTGCTATTGCTTTCTTCATAACTTATACATGTTCCTGTGACTATGAGATCGTGCAACTCCCGAATACCGGAGGAACACCTTGTGTGCTATCAAACATCACAACGTAACTGGGTGATTATAAAGATGCTCTACAGGTGTCTCCGAAGGTGTTCGTGGTGTTAGCATAGATCAAGAATAGGATTTGTCACTCCGAGTGTCGGAGAGGTATCTTTGGGCCCTCTCGGTAATAGACATCATAATAAGCCTTGCAAGCAAATGACTAATGAGTTAGTCACGAGATGATGTATTACGGAACAAGTAAAGAGACTTGCCGGTAACGAGATTAACTAGGTATAGTGAATACCGATGATCGAATCTCGGGCAAGTAACATACCGATGACAAAGGGAATGACGTTTGTTGTTATGCGGTTCGACCGATAAAGATCTTCGTAGAATATGTAGGAGCCAATATGAGAATCCAGGTTTCGCTATTGGTTATTGACAAGAGATGAGTCTCGGTCATGTCTACATAGTTCTCGAACCCGTAGGGTCCGCACGCTTAACGTTCGATGACGATCGATATTATGAGTTTATGAGTTTTGATGTACTGAAGGTAGTTCAGAGTCCCGGATTTGATCACAGACATGACGAGGAGTCTCGGAATGTTCGAGACATAAATATTGATATATCAGACAACTATATTCGAACACCAGAAGTGTTCCGGGTGTTATCGGATAAAATCGGAGTGCCAAAGGGGTTATCGGAACCCCCTCGGGGGAGTATGGGCCATAGTGGGCCATGACGGAAAGAGAGAGGCAGCCCACTAGGGCTGGCTGCGCCCCCCTAGGGAATCCTAGTTGGACTAGGAGTGGGGGGGGGGGGGCGCCCCTCTCCTTCCTCCCCCCTTCTTCTTCCTTTCTAGTTTGACTAGTTGGACTAGGAGTAGGAAAGGGGATTCCTACTCCTACTAGGAGTAGGAATCCTACTTCTGGCGTGCCCTATAGGGCCGACTGGCCCTCCCCCTTGCTCCTTTATATACGGGGGCAGGGGGCAACTAAGAACACACAAGCAACATTGTTTTAGCTGTGTGCGGTGCCCCCCTCCATAGAAACACACCTCGATCATATCGTAGCAGCGCTTAGGCGAAGCCCTGCGTCGGTAAATTCATCATCTCTGTCACCACGCCGTCGTGCTGACGAAACTCTCCCATGAAGCTCAACTGGATCAAGAGCTCGTGGGACGTCATCGAGCTGAACGTGTGCTGAACACGGAGGTGCAGTACGTTTGGTGCTTGGATCGGTTGGATCGCGAAGACGTTTGACTAGATCAACTGCGTCACTAGACGCTTCCGCTTTCGGTCTATGAGGGTACGTAGACACACTCTCCCCTCTCGTTGCTATGCATCTAGTATATAGGTCTTGCGTGATCGTAGGAAATTTTTGAAATACTACGTTCCCCAACAATGGCATCATGAGCCAGGTCTATGCGTAGATGATATGCACGAGTAGAACACAATGAGTTGTGGGCGATAATAGTCATACTGCTTACCAGCATGTCATACTTTGATTCGGCAGTATTGTGAGATGAAGCGGCCCGGACCGACATTACTCGTACGCTTATGCGAGTCTGGTTTCACCGTTACGAGCACTCGTTGCTTAAAGGTGACTGGCGGGTGTCTGTCTCTCTCACTTTAGTTGAATCGAGTGTGGCTACGCCCGGTCCTTGTGAATGTTAAAACAACACATACTTGACGAAAAATTGTTGTGGTTTTTGTATGCGTAGGTAAGAACGGTTCTTGCTAAGCTCGTAGCAGCCACGTAAAACTTGCAACAACAAAGTAGAGGACGTCTAACTTGTTTTTGCAGGGCATGTTGTGATGTGATATGGTCAAGACGTGATGAGTTATACGTTATTGTATGAGATGATCATGTTTTATAAAGTTATCGGCAACCGGCAGGAGCCTTATGGTTGTCTCTTTATTGTATGAATTGTGAAGGCCATGCAATTGCTTTACTTTATCACTATGAGTTAGCGATAGTAGTAGTAGTAGCAATAGTTGGCGAGACGACCACGACGCTACGATGAAGATCATGGCGTCTAGCCGGTGATGATGGACATCATGACGATGCTTTGGAGATGGAGATCAAAATCACAAGATGATGATGGCCATATTGATACGTCTCCAACGTATCTATAATTTTTTATTATTCCATGCTATTATTTTATGAAGTCTTGGATGTTTAATGGGCTTTATCATACACTTTTATATGATTTTTGGGACTAACCTATTAACCCAGAGCCCAGCGCTAGTTTTTGTTTTTCTCCTGTTTTAGGGTTTTACAGAAAAGGAATATCAAACAGAGTCCAATTGACGAGCCAATTTTTTATGATTTTTTCTGGACCAAAAGAAGCCCCCGAAGCAAAAGAGTTGGGCCAGGAGAGCCACGGGATGCCCACAAGGGTGGAGGGCGCGCCCTGGGAAGGTGGTGGCGCCCTCCTATCTCGTGGACAGCCTAGAAGCCCCCCTGACTTGGGACCTACGCCAAAAATTCCTATAAATACTAAAACCTTCGGAAATTAACCTAGATCGGGAGTTCCGCCGCCGAAAGCCTCCATAGCCACCGAAAACCAATCTAGACCCCGTTCTGGCACCCTGCCGGAGGGGGGAACCCTCACCGGTGGCCATCTTCATCATCCCGGTGCTCTCCATGATGAGGAGGGAGTAGTCCACCCTCGGGGCTGAGGGTATGTACCAGTAGCTATGTGTTTGATCTCTCTCTCTCTCTCTCTCTCTCTCTCTCTCTCTCTCTCGTGTTCTTGAGATGGCACGATCTTGATGTATCGTGAGCTTTGCTATTCTAGTTGGATCTTATAATGCTTCTCCTCCTCTACTCTCTTGTAATGGATTGAGTTTTCCCTTTGAAGTTATCTTATCGGATTGAGTCTTTAAGGATTTGAGAACACTTGATGTATGTCTTGCACGTGTTTATCTGTGGTGACAATGGGATATCATGTGATCCACTTGATGTATGTTTTGGTGATCAACTTGCGGGTTCCGTGACCTTGGGAATCTATGCATAGGGGTTGGCACACATTTTCGTCTTGACTTTCCGGTAGAAACTTTGGGGCACTCTTTGAAGTTCTTTTGTGTTGGTTGAATAGATGAATCTGAGATTGTGTGATGCATATCGTATAATCATGCCCACGGATACTTGAGGTGACAATGGAGTATCTAGGTGACATTAGGGTTTTGATTGATTTGTGTCTTAAGGTGCTATTGTAGTACGAACTCTATGATAGATTGAACGTTATCACGGACTCTTGAATAGATCGATCAGAAAGAATAGCTTTGAGGTGGTTTCGTACCCTACCATAATCTCTTCGTTTGTTCTCCGCTATTAGTGACTTTGGAGTGACTCTTTGTTGCATTTTGAGGGCTAGTAATATGATCCAATTATGTTATCCTTGTAGAGAGAACTTGCACTAGTGAAAGTATGAACCCTAGGCCTTGCCTACTATCATTGCAATACCGTTTATGCTCACGTTTACCACTTGCTACCTTGCTGTTTTTATATTTTCCTTTTACAAAAACCAATATCTACCATCCATATTACATTTGTATCACCATTTCTTCGGCGAACTAGTGCACCTATACAATTTACCATTGTATTGGGTGTGTTGGGGACACAAGAGACTCTTTGTTATTTGGTTGCAGGGTTGTTTGAGAGAGACCATCTTCATCCTACGCCTCCCACAGATTGATAAACCTTAGGTCATCCACTTGAGGGAAATTTGCTATTGTCCTACAAACCTCTGCACTTGGAGGCCCAACAACGTCTACATGAAGAAGGTTGTGTAGTAGACATCACATATCATGTCACATATTTTGATTGCATGTGATGTTTATCTTATTATGCTTCTTATTTTGCTTAGTACGGCGGTAGCATTATAAGATGATCCCTTACAAAATTTCAAGGTACAAGTGTTCTCCCTAAGTATGCACCGTTGCGAAAGTTCGTCGTGCCGAGACACCACGTGATGATCAGGTGTGATAAGCTCTACGTTCAAATACAATGGGTGTAAGACAGTTTTGCACATGCAGAATACTCGGGTTAAACTTGACGAGCCTAGCAGGTACAGACATGGCCTCGGAACACTGGAGACCGAAAGGTCGAGCGTGAATCATATAGTAGATATGATCAACATAAGATGTTCACCATTGAAAACTACTCCATCTCACGTGATGATCGGACGTGGTTTAGTTGATTTGGATCACGTGATCATTTAGATGACTAGAGGGATGTCTATCTAAGTGGGAGTTCTTTAGTAATATGATTAATTGAACTTTAATTTATCACGACCTTAGTCCTGATAGTTTTTGCATATCTATGTTGTTCTAGATCAATGGCCCGTGCTACAGTTCTCTTGAATTTTAATGCGTTCCTAGAGAAAACTAAGTTGAAAGATGATGGTAGCAATTACACAGACTAGGTCCGTAACTTGAGGATTATACTCATTGTTGCACAGAAGAATTATGTCCTTGAAGCACCGCTAGGTGACAAGCCCCCTCCCGCAAATGTAGACGCTTTGAACATCTGGCAGATGAGGTCTGATGACTACATGATAGTTCAGTGTGCCATGCTTTATGGCTTAGAACCGGGACTTCAACGACGTTTTGAACGTCATGGAGCATATGAGGTGTTCGAGGAGTTGAAGTTAATATTTCAAGAAAATGCCCGGATTGATGAATATGAAATTTCCAATAAGTTCTACAGCTGCAAGATGGAGGAGAACAGTTCTATCAGTGAACACTTACTCAGAATGTCTGGGTACCATAATCATATGACTCAACTTGGATGCAAAGTTGACGACGATAGTGTTATTGATAGAGTTCTTCAATCACTACCACCAAGCTATAAAGGCTTCGTGATGAACTATAACATGCAAGGGATGCAGAAGACAATTCCCGAGCTCTTCGCTAAGCTCAAAGCCTCGGAGGTAGAAATCAAAAAGGAGCATCAAGTGTTGATGGTCAATAAGACCACTAGTTTCAAGAAAAAGGGCAAGGGAAAGAAGGGGGACTTCAAGAAGAATAGCAAGACAGTTGCTACTCCCACAAAGAAACCCAAGTCTGGAGCCAAGCCTGAAACTGAGTGCTTCTACTGCAAAGGGACTAGACACTGGAAACGGAACTGCCCCAAGTATTTGGCGGATAAGAAGGATGGCAAAGTGAACAAAGGTATATGTGATATACATGTTATTGATGTGTACCTTACTAATGCTCGTAGTAGCACCTGGGTATTTGATACTGGTTCGGTTGTTAACATTTGTAACTCGAAACAGGGGCTATGGATTAAACGAAAATTAGCTAAGGATGAGGTGACGATGCGCGTGGGAAATGGTTCCAAAGTCGATGTGATCGCCCTCGACACACTACCTCTACATCTACCTTCAAGGTTAGTTTTAGACCTGAATAATTGTTATTTGGTGCCGGCACTAAGCATGAACATTATATCTAGATCTTGTTTATTGCGAGACGGTTATTCATTTAAATCTGAGAAGAATGGTTGTTCTATTTATATGAGTAATATCTTTTATGGTCATGCACCCTTGAAGAGTGGTCTATTCTGTTGGATCTCAATCGTAGTGATACACATATTCATAATATTGAAGCCAAAAGATGCAAGGTTGATAATGATAGTGCAACTTATTTGTGGCACTGCCGTTTAGGTCATATTGGTGTAAAGCGCATGAAGAAACTCCATACTGATGGACTTTTGGAATCACTTGATTATGAATCACTTGGTGCTTGGGAACCATGCCTCACGGGCAAGATGACTAAAACTCCGTTCTCCGAAACAATGGAGCGAGCAACAGATTCGTTGGAAATCATACATACTGATTTATCTGGACCGATGAGTGTTGAGGCTCGCGGCGGGTATCGTTATTTTCTGACCTTCACTGATGATTTGAGCAGATATGGGTATATCTACTTGATGAAACACAAGTCTGAAACATTTGAAAAGTTCAAAGAATTTCAGAGTGAAATAGAGAATCATCGTAACAAGAAAATAAAGTTTCTGCGATCCGATCGTGGAGGCGAATGTTTGAGTTACGAGTTTGTGGTCTTCATTTGAAACAATGTGGAATAGTTTCACAACTCACGCCACCCGGAACACCACAGCGTAATGGTGTGTCCGAACGTCGTAACCATACTTTATTAGATATGGTGCGATCTATGATGTCTCTTACCGATTTACCACTATCGTTTTGGGGTTCTGCTTTAGAGACAACTGCATTCATGTTAAATAGGGCACCATCTAAATCCGTTGAGACGACGCCTTATGAACTGTGGTTTGGCAAGAAACCAAAGTTGTCGTTTCTTAAAGTTTGGGGCTGCGATGCTTATGTGAAAAGCTTCAACCTGATAAGCTCGAACCCAAGTCAGAGAAATGTGTCTTCATAGAATACCCAAAGGAGACTGTTGGGTACACCTTCTATCACATATCCAAAGGCAAGATATTCGTTGCTATGAATGGATCCTTTCTAGAGAAGGAGTTTCTCTCGAAAGAAGTGAGTGGGAGGAAAGTAGAACTTGATGAGGTAATTGTACCTTCTCCTGAATTGGAAAGTAGTACATCAAAGAAACTAGTTCCAGTGATTCTTACACCAATGAGTGAAGAAGCTAATGATGATGATCATGAAACTTCGGATCAAGTTACTACTGAACTTCGTAGGTCAACCAGAGTACGTTCCGCACCAGAGTGGTACGGCAACCCAGTTTTGGAAGTCATGTTACTAGACCATGATGACCCTACGAACTATGAGGAAGCGATGATGAGCCCAGATTCCGCAAAATGGCTTGAGGCCATGAAATCTGAGATGGGATCCATGTATGAGAACAAAGTGTGGACTTTGGATGACTTGCTCGATGATCGGCAAGCCATTGAAAATAAATGGATCTTCAAGAGGAAGACCGGCGCCGACGGTAATGTTACTGTCTACAAAGCTCGACTTGCTGTGAAAGGTTTTCAAAAAGTTCAAGGAGTTGACTACGATAAGACTTTCTCACCTGTAGTGATGCTTAAGTCTGTCTGAATCATGTTAGCAATTGCCGCATTTTATGATTATGAAATCTGGCAAATGGATGTCAAAACTGCATTCCTGAATCGATATCTCAAAGAGGAGTTGTATATGATGCAACCAGAAGGTTTTGTCGATCCTAAAGGTGCTAACAAAGTGTGCAAGCTCCAGTGATCCATGTATGGACTGGTGCAGGCATCTCGGAGTTGGAATATACGCTTTGATGAGGTGATCAAAGCATATGGTTTTATACAGACTTTTGGAGAAGCCTGTATTTACAAGAAAGTGAGTGGGAGCTCTGCAACATTTCTGATACAAAAGTCTGTATAAAACCACATGCTTTCTTGTGGATGACATAGGATCTAGAATTTCTGGATACATGATACATTGCTTTTATACACTCACTTTTATGCCATCTAGAATTTCTGTATCCTTTTACAGCCTCAGCCATAGGATCTATCATGTATGCAATGTTGTGTACCAGACCTGATGTGTGCCTTGCTATAAGTTTAGCAGGGAGGGACCAAAGCAATCCAGGAGTGGATCACGGGACAACGGTCAAGAACATCCTGAAGTACCTGACAAGGACAAAGGATATGTTTCTCGTTTATGGAGGTGACAAAGAGCTCGTCGTAAATGGTTACGTCGATTCAAGCTTAGACACTGATCCGGATGACTCTAAGTCACAAACCGGATATGTATTTTTATTGAACGGTGGAGCTGTCAGTTGGTGCAGTTCCAAGCAGAGCATCGTGGCGGGATCTATGTGTGAAGCGGAATACATAGCTGCTTTGGAAGTAGCAAATGAAGGAGTCTGGATGAAGGAGTTCATATGCGATCTAGGTGTAATACCTAGTGCATCGGGTCCAATGAAAATCTTTTGTGACAACACTGGAGCAATAGCCTTGGCGAAGGAATCCAGGTTTCACAAGAGAACCAAGCACATCAAGAGACGCTTCAATTCCATCCGCGATCAAGTCAAGGAGGGAGACATAGAAATTTGCAAGATACATACGGATCTGAATGTTGCAGAACCGTTGACTAAGCCTCTTCCACGAGCAAAACATGATCAACACCAAGACTCCATGGGTGTTAGAATCATTACTATGTAATCTAGATTATTGACTCTAGTTCAAGTGGGAGACTGAAGAAAATATGCCCTAGAGGCAATAATAAAGTTGTTATTTGTATTTCCTTATATCATGATAAATGTTTATTATTCATGCTAGAATTATATTAACCAGAAACTTAGTACATGTGTGAATACATAAACAAAACAGAATGTCCCTAGTATGCCTCTACTAGACTAGGTCATTGATCAAATATGGTTATGTTTCCTAGTCATAGACATGAGTTGTCATTTGATCAACGAGATCACATCATTGGAAGAATGATGTGATGGACAAGACCCATTCATTAGCTTAGCAACTTGATCGTTTAGTTTTACTGCTATTGCTTTCTTCATAACTTATACATGTTCCTATGACTATGAGATTGTGTAACTCCCGAATACCGGAGGAACACCTTGTGTGCTATTAAACGTCACAACGTAACTGGGTGATTATAAAAATGCTCTACAGGTGTCTCCGAAGGTGTTCGTGGTGTTAGCATAGATCAAGAATAGGATTTGTCACTCAGAGTGTCGGAGAGGTATCTCTAGGCCCTCTCGGTAATACACATCATAATAAGACTTGGAAGCAAATGATAATGAGTTAGTCACGAGATGATGTATTACGGAACGATTAAAGAGACTTGCCGGTAACGGGATTAACTAGGTATAGTGATACCGACGATCGAATCTCGGGCAAGTAACATACCGATGACAAAGGGAACGACATAATTTGTTATCTGGATTGATTGATAAATATATTCGTAGAATATGTAGGAGCCAATATGAGCATCCAGGTTCCGCTATTGGTTATTGACAGGAGATGTGTCTCGGTCATGTCTACATAGTTCTCGAACCCGTAGGGTCCGCACGCTTAACGTTCGATGACGATCGGTATTATGAGTTTATGAGTTTTGATGTACCGAAGATAGTTCGGAGTCCCGGATGTGATCATGAACATGACGAGGAGTCTCAGAATGTCTGAGACATAAAGATTGATATATTGGACGACTATATTCGGACACCGGAAGTGTTCCGGGTGTTATCGGATAAAACCGGAGTGCCGGAGGGGTTACCGGAATCCCCTGGGGTAGTATGGGCCATAGTGGGCCATGAGGGAAAGAGAGAGGCAGCCCACTAGGGCTGGCCACGCCCCCCTAGGGAATCCTAGTTGGACTAGGAGTGGGGGGAGGCGCCCCTCTCCTCCCTTCTCCCCCTTCTTCTTCCTTTCCTACTCCTAGTAGGAATAGGAAAGGGGATTCATACTCCTACTAGGAGTAGGAATCCTACTCCTGGCGCGCCCTATAGGGTCGGCCGACCCTCCCCCTTGCTCCTTTATATACGGGGGAAGGGGGCACCTAAGAACACTCCAGCAACATTGTTTTAGCCGTGTGCGGTGCCCCCTCCACAGAAACACACCTCAGTCATATCGTTGCGGCACTTAGGCGAAGCCCTGCGTCGGTAGCTTCATCATCTCCGTCACCATGCCGTCGTTCTGATGAAACTCTCCCGTGAAGCTCAACTGGATCAAGAGCTTGTGGGATGTCATCGAGCTGAACGTGTGCTGAACGCGGAGGTGCCGTACGTTCGGTGCTTGGATCGGTTGGATTGTGAAGACGTTCGACTACATCAACCGCGTCACTAGACGCTTCTGCTTTCGGTCTACGAGGGTACGTAGACGCACTCTCCCCTCTCGTTGCTATGCATGTAGTAGATAGATCTTGCGTGATCATATGATTTTTTTAAAATAATACGTTCCCCAACACTTGGGTTCTTTGTAATGATCCTATTTGTTGAGTCGAGAATGGTCTTGTACGAACCTGCCATGCTACCCGAGGTGATGACGTCGCACCGATCAATGAATTCCTCCACCATGTCTTCTTTTAGACCGGGGCAAGAATAACGGGGTGATTTCCGGCCTATTCCCTCCATGGAGAAGACCATCGATCGAACAATGGCAGAAGGAAGGGTGAAGGCAAATGGAGGGAGGAAGAGCGTGCGATGGCAGTTCCAAATCAAGAGGGAAAGGCGAAGAGGCAGTTGACGGTTGCCACGGTACAAGAAGAGGCTAGTGGGGAGCAAACGGTTGCCACAGAGGTCACACACTGACGACAAGGCCGAGTAACTGCATGCCGTATATCGCACACACCTTGATCTGCTTGGCCGTTTCTTTTGTGTTACCTAATCACAAACAGTTCATCCGAGTGAACTGTATGCTGTATATCGCACACACCTTCATCTGGCTGCTCATTTCTTTAGTGTTGCCTAATAAAAAACAGTCCATCTGAGTGAACAGTATGCTATGTATCGCACATGCCTTCATCTGGCTACCCGTTTCTTTTGTTCCTCCTCATCGCAAACAGGTAATTGAACTGGACCGTATGCCTTTCATCGCACACGCAACTAAAATCTGAACCGTGTTTGATGCATCCGTCTTCGCAAACGTTTTACACATTTTGATGATTTTCATGCACCACCGTTTGCGATGATTGCATCGCACATAGTTTCTCGAAGGGTCTCTGATCGCAGTGTCGCATTAGCAGCAACCTGCAGTAGTGCCACTTCTCCTTAGGGAGATGAACATGGGTAGCGAATGGTTCACAGAAAGAAGCTACCATCTCAGAGTCAAGTCCATATCTAGTGCTAAATTCACAAAAAGCGTCAATATTCATAAAAGATTTAACACAATCAAACTCAAGGTTCATGCCTGAGTCCTTACCTTCATCAAGTTCTCAATCTTTATAGTTGCGTTTAATTCTTTCCAAAAGTTCCCATCAAAATTCAATAGTCTTCTTCATAAAAGAACCGGTACAAGAAGTATCGAGCATGGATCGATCATTATGAGAAAGCCGAGCATAAAAACTCTGAATAATATTTTTTTCTTGAGAGCTCATGATTGGGGCATGAATATAACATTGACTTAAGCCTCCCCCAAGCTTGAGCATTACTTTATCCTTCACGAGGCATGAATATAATCTTTATATATAATTCTGGTCACGATGAACTAGATGCATAGGATAAAACTTTTGATGAAATTCCAATTTCAATCGGTTGTAATTCTAGGCTCCAATATCATCACATAGCCTATACCACGTCAATGTATTTCCCTTAAAAGATAAAGGGAATAACTTCTTCTTGACCTCACCCTCGGGCAAAACCTGCAGGCTTTAATAATCCACAAACTTCATCCACATAGATTAGATGCATATGAGGATGTAGTGTTCCATCTCCTGCATAAGGATTAGCTAGCAGTTTCTCAATCATACCTGAAGGAATTTCATAATAAATATCTTCAGTAGGTTCAGTAGGTTGAGGAGTAACTCTTTGTTCTTCTGGTCGAGGTGAAGATACCCCGAACAAACTCCTCAAAGGATTGTTTTCCACAGTGACAAGTGACGGTAAATTTCAACACGTAATATAAATTTTTCCTTACCAAATTCCACTCACCGAAGGCGCTTCACTCCCCGGCAATGGCGCCAGAAAAGAGTCCAGATGACCCATAAGTATAGCGGATCTATCGTAGTCTTTTTGATAGGTAAGAGTGTCGAACCCAACGAGGAGCAGAAGGAAATGACAAGCGGTTTTCAGCAAGGTATTGTCTGCAAGCACTGAAATTATCGGTAACAGAAAGTTTTGTGATAAGATAATTCATAACAGATAACATGTAACAAGTGTAACTAAGGTGCAGCAAGGTGGCCCAATCCTTTTTGTAGCAAAGGACAAGCCTGGACAAACTCTTATATAAAGCAAAGTGCTCCCAAAGAGACATGGGAATTATTGTCAAGTTAGTTTTCATCATGCTCATATGATTCACATTCGTTACTTTGATAATTTGATATCTTGGTGGACCGGTGATTGGATGTTGTCCTTACTTGGACAAGCCTCCCACTTATGATTAACCCCTCTCGCAAGTATCCGCAACTATGGAATAAGAATTAAGAGAAATCTAACCATAGCATGAAACATGTGGATCCAAAACAGCCCCTTACGAAGGACCGCATAAACTAGGATTTAAGCTTCTGTCACTCTAGCAACCCATCATTTACTTATTGAAGGAAATATGCCCTAGAGGCAATAATAAAGTTGATATTTTATATTTCCTTATTCATGATAAATGTTTATTGTTAATGCTAGAATTGTATAGATCGGAAACCTTGATACATGTGTGAATACATAAACAAACCCTGTGTCCTAGTGAGCCTCGACTAGACTAGCTCATTGATCAAAGATGGTTATGGTTTCCTAACCATGGACATGAGTTGTCATTTGATAATGGGATCACATCATTAGGAGAATGATGTGATGGACAAGATCCATTCGTTAGCTTAGCATAATGACGGTTTCAGTTTTACTGCTATTGCTTTCTTCATGTCAAATACATATTCCTCCGACTATGAGATTATGCAACTCCCGGATACCGGAGGAATGCCTTGTGTGCTATCAAATGTCACAACGTAACTGGGTGATTATAAAGATGCTCTACATGTATCTCCAAAGGTATTTGTTGAGTTGGCATATGCTACTTCTCGAGCTTGCGTTGTATTCCCTCGAAGAGGAAAGGGAGATGCAACACAATAGCGTAAGTATTTCCCTCAGTTTTAGAGAACCAAGGTATCAATCCAGTAGGAGACCACGCGCGAGTCCCTCGCACCTGCACAAACAAATAAGAACTTCGCAGCCAACGCGATAAGGGGTTGTCAATCCCTTTACGGCCACTTACGAAAGTGAGATATGATAGAGATGATAGTTTGATATTTTTGGTATTTTGGTTATAAGAACAGAAAGTAAAAGCGGAAAAAGTAAAGTAGGTGTAGATTGATATGTTGAGAATAGACCCGGGGGGCCATAGTGTTCTCTAGTGGCTTCTCTCATGATAGCGATATTCTATGGCGGGTAAACAAATTACCGTCGAGCAATTGATAGAAAAGAGAATAATTATGAGACTATCTAGGCATGATCATTATATATAGGCATCACGTCCGAGACAAGTAGACCGAAACGATTCTGCATCTACTACTATTACTCCACACATCGACCGCTATCCAGCATGCATCTAGTGTATTGAGTTCATAAGAACAAAGTAACACCTTAAGCAAGATTACATGATGTAGAGGGATAAACTCAAGCAATATGATATAAACCCCATCTTTTTATCCTCAATGTAAACAATACAATACGTGCCTTGCTGCCCCTAGTGTCACTTGGAAAGGACACCGCAAGATTGAACCCAAAGCCAAGCACTTCTCCCATTGCAAGAATTATAGATCTAGTAGGCCAAACCAAAGCAATAATTTTGAAGAGACTTGCAAGGATATTATAATCATACATAAAGAGTTCAGAGAAGAACCAAATATTTCTTATAGATAATCTTGATCATACACCCACAATTCATCGGATCTCGATAAACACACCGCAAAAAGAGATTACATCGTATAGATCTCCTCGAAGACCAAGGAGAACTTTGTATTGAGATCCAAAGAGAGAGAAGAAGCCATCTAGATACTAGCTATGGACCCGAAGGTCTGTGGTAAACTACTCACAACTCATGGTAAGGCAATGATGATGATGTAGAAGCACTCCGTGGAAGATCCCCCCTCCGACGGAGCTCCGGAACAGGCCCCAAGATGGGTTCTCACGGGAGCAGAAGGTTACGGCGCTTGAACTAGGGTTTTCTCTGTTGTTCTCATGGTTTCGGGGTACGTAGGCATATATAGGAGGAATGAGGGCACCGGGGGCCATACATGGGGCCCACGAGGCAAGGGGGTGCGCCCTAGGGGGGGAGGGGGCACCCCCACCCTCGTGGGCACCACGTAAACCCTACTCCGTGGTTCTCAATTCTCCCGTGTGTGATTTTCTCCAAAAATATCTCTCCCGAAGGTTTCATTCCGTTTGGACTCCGTTTGATATCCCTTTTCTGTAAAACCCTGAATCAGGCAAAAAACAGCAATCTGGACTAGGCCTTTGGGTTAGTAGGTTAGTCCCAAAAATAATATAAAAGTGTATGACAAAGCCCATTAAACATACAAAACATCATAAATAATAGCATGGAACAATCAAAAATTATAGATACGTTGGAGACGTATCAAGCATCCCCAAGCTTAATTCCTGCTCGTCCTCGAGTAGGTAAATGATAAAAATAGAATTTTTGATGTGGAATGCTAACCAACATAGTTTTTCAACGTAATTCTCTTAATTGTGGCGTGAATGTTCAGATCTGAAAGATTCAAGACAAAAGTCTATATTAACATAAGAAATAATAATACTTCAAGCATACTAATAAAGCAATCATGTCTTCTCGAAATACTATGGCTAAAGAAAGTTATCCCTACAAAATAATATAGTCTGGCTATGCTCCCTCTTCATCACACAAAATATTCATATCATGCACAATCCCAATTTCAGCCAAGCACTTGTTTTCATACTCTATTCTTTCAAACCTTTCAACTTTCACGCAATACATGAGCGTGAGCCATGGACATAGCACTATGGGTGGAATAGAGAGGTGGTTGTGGAGAAGACAAAAAGGAGGGAGATAGTCTCACATCAACTAGGCGTATCAACGGGCTATGGAGATGCCCATCAATAGATATCAATGTGAGTGAGTAGGGATTGCCATGCAACGGATGCACTAGAGCTAAAAATATATGAAAGCTCAGCAAAAGAAACTAGTGGGGGTGAACCCAAATTGCTTGCTCATGAAGACCTAGGGCATTTGAGGAAGCCCATCGTTGGAATATACAAGCCAAGTTCTATAATGAAAATTCCCAGTAGTATATGAAAGTGACTAAACATGAGACTCTCTATCATGAAGAACATGGTGCTACTTTGAAGCACAAGTGTGGAAAAAGATAGTAGAAATTGTCCCTTCTCTCTTTTCTCTCATTTTTTGGAGGGGCTTTCTCACTTTTTTTATTAGCCCCTCTCTATTTTTTTGGGCCATCTCTTTTTTATTGGCCTTTACTCACATGGGACAATGCTCTAATAATGATGATCATCACACTTTTATTGATTTACAACTCGATACTAGAACGAGTATGACTCTATATGAATGCCTCCGGCGGTGTACCGGGATGTGCAATGAATCAAGAGTGACATGTATGAGAAATTATGCATGGTGGCTTTGCCACAAATACGATGTCAACTACATGATCATGCATGGCAATATGACAATATGATGCGTGTCATATGAACGGAACGGTGGAAAGTTGCATGGCAATATATCTCGGAATGGCTATGGAAATGCCATGATAGGTAGGTATGGTGGCTGTTTTGAGGAATATATATGGTGGCTATTTTGAGGAAGGATATATAGTGGGTGCAAGGTACCGGCAAAAGTTGCGCGATACAAGAGAGGCTAGCAATGGTGGAAGGGTGAGAGTGTGTATAATCCATGGACTCAACATTAGTCATATGAACTCATATATTTATTGCAAAAATTTACGAGTCATCAAAACAAAGCAATCAATGCATGCTCCTAGGGGGAGGTTGGTAGGAGTTAACCATCGCGCACCCCCGACCTCCACACAAAGGTTGACACTTTACAAATACCTCATGCTCTAACTTCGTTACATAGTGGTTCACCATATGTGCATGCTACGGGAATCACTAACCTTAACACAAGCATTTCTCAATTTCATAATAACTCCACTAGCATGACTCTAATGTCACTATCCTCATATCTCAAAACAATTATCAAGCATCTAACTTCTCATCATATTCAATGCACTTAGCGTGGAAGTTTTTACCGCATTAATATTGGATGTCTATCATGTGAAGACTAGTTTTATAGCCTAAGCACATTACCATGCTGTTTTAATAGACTCTCAAATGGATATAAGTGAAGCATGAGAGTTCAACAATTTGTTCAAAATATTATCACCACCGTGCTCTAGAAGATAAAGTGAAGCATTAGAGCAAAAACTATTCAACTCAAAAGATATAAGTGAAGCACATAGAGTGTTCTAACAATTCCTAGGCCATATTTAACTCTCTCAAATAGGTGTGTCCAGCCAGGATAATTGTGGAAAACTAACAAGCAAAGACTCAAATTATACAATACGCTCCAAGTAAAACACATATCATGTGGTGAATAAAAATATAGCTCCGAGTATAGTTACCGATAGATGAAGACGAAAGAGGGGATGCCTTCCCGGGGCATCCCCAAGCTTAGGCTTTTGGTTGTCCTTGAATTTTACTTGGGGTGCCTTGGGCATCCCCAAGCTTAGGCCCTTGCTACTCTTTGTTCCATAGTCCATCAAAGCAATACTCAAAACCTGAAAACTTCACAGCACAAAACTTAGACAAAAATCTCGCGAGCTCCGTTACTATAAGAAAGCAAACCACTACTCAAAAGTGCTGCAATGAATTCATTCTTTGTTTATATTGGTGTTAAACGTACTGTATTCCAACTTCTCTATGGTTCATACTTCCCAATATTACTCATAGATGCATTTAAATAAGCAAACAACACACGAAAAACAGAATTTGTCAAAAACAGAACAGTCTGTAGTAATTTGCAGGTTTCGCATACTTCTGTAACTCCAAAAAATTCAAAATAAATTGGTAAATGTGAGGTATTTTTCTATTAATCATGTCCAAAAAGAATCAACTGAATAGCACGCTCCAGTAAAATCTGATGACCATTCTAGCGAGCGCTAATGATTCTGTTTTTCACAGCAAGATCACATAAACTTCACACAAGTCTTCCCAAAGGTTCTACTTGGCACAAACACTAAACAAAACACAAAACCACATCTAAACAGAAGCTAGGTGCAATATTTATTCCTAAACAGAAGCAAAAACAAAAAATGTAAAATTGGGTTGCCTCCCAACAAGCGCTATCGTTTTACGCCCCTAGCTAGGCAAGATACATGGATAGATCTAGGGAATGCCATAATGATACGATATATCGCGAAAACTCATCCCATATTCCCTATGTTCAGCAGCAAGTTTCCTTTGTGGCAAGCAAAAGTAATCAAAAGGGCTAAATTTAATGCGACAAGAGTCCCCCACATCAATCTCAGGAGGAATAGGTTCCTCTTTTGGCCCCTTGTAGTGAACAACCAATTCATCATTATAGGCGTTCTTTTGGCAGAAGGTTATAAGCCTTTGCTCAAGGGAGAAGCCTAACCCATTGTTTTGAATAGCAAAATCATCATTCATCTCAGAAATTCTATCAATCAAGACATCAGTAGGAACCTTTTTTCTAAGGTTTTCATTAAAAGCAACACGATCAGGAGATCGCAACCGCATTATGTCTTCTTGATTGAATAAGATAGCCTCTATGGGAGGTCGACCGATATCTACCCCGTAACGAGCAAAGATTTCTTTGGCCTCTTTCATGATAAATCTAAATTCATGAGCCAAAAAGATAGTAGCTGCACGCTTAATGGAAGAATGCTCAATATTGGAAAACTCCAAAAAGATTCTCTGTATACAGGGATGCATATGGATAAACTGTCTTTCAGTTTCAACTATGAGCATAGATACAACATCCGCAAGGCTACTAGTTCTATGAAGAATAGAGCCACCCATAGTGGTCAAAGCACCAGCACAAGTAAAGAAGTCTTGAAGAACTCCTTTTCCAATGATATTACCACTACCAACTCAGAACTTCTTAATATGTCATCCGGGGGGGTCAACATAGACATTGCCCTAGACATTACTACCCTTCTCGATAAAATCATCCCCCATCTCAGACATGAGGGCAAGCAAGCAAGCAACACACACAAGCAAACAAGAAGCAAGCGAACGATAAACACACGGCAGAAGAAGGGCAAATAAAACGGCAAGGGTGAAGTGGGGGAGAGGAAAACGAGAGGCAAAAAAATGTAATGCGAAGGATAAGGGTTTGTGATAGGTACTTGGTGTATGACTTTTGCGTAAGCCTCCCCGGCAATGGCGCCAGAAATTCTTCTTGATACTTCTCGAGCTTGCGTTGTATTCCCTCGAAGAGGAAAGGGAGATGCAGCACAATACCATAAGTATTTCCCTCAGTTTTTGAGAACCAAGGTATCAATCCAGTAGGAGACCACGCGTGAGTCCCTCGCACTTGCACAAACAAATAAGAACTTCGCAACCAATGCGATAAGGGGTTGTCAATCCCTTTACGGTCACTTACGAAAGTGAGATCTGATAGAGATGATAGTTTGATATTTTTGGTTATAAGAACAGAAAGTTAAAACAGAAAAAGTAAAGTAGGTGTAGATTGATATGTTGAGAATAGACCCGGGGGCCATAGTGTTCTCTAGTGGCTTCTCTCATGATAGCGATATTCCACGACGGGTAAACAAATTACTATCGAGCAATTGATAGAAACGCGAATAATTATGAGACTATCTAGGCATGATCATTATATATAGGCATCACGTCCGAGACAAGTAGACCGAAACGATTTTGCATCTACTACTATTACTCCACACATCGACCGCTATCCAGCATGCATCTGGTGTATTGAGTTCATAAGAACAGAGTAACGCCTTAAGCAAGATGACATGATGTAGAGGGATAAACTCAAGCAATATGATATAAACCCCATATTTTTATCCTCGATGGCAACAATACAATACGTGCCTTGATGCCCCTATTGTCACTGGGAAAGGACACCGCAAGATTGAACCCAAAGCCAAGCACTTCTCCCATTGCAAGAACTATAGATCTAGTAGGCCAAACCAAACCAATAATTCGAAGAGACTTGCAAGGATATTATAATCATACATAAAGAGTTCAGAGAAGAACCAAATATTTCTCATAGATAATCTTGATCATAAACCCACAATTCATCGGATCTCGACAAACACACCGTAAAAAGAGATTACATCGATAAGATCTCCTCGAAGACCGAGGAGAAATTTGTATTGAGATCCAAAGAGAGAGAAGAAGCCATCTAGATACTAGCTATGGACCCAAAGGTCTGTGGTAAACTACTCACAACTCATGGTGAGGCGATGATGATGATGTAGAAGCACTCCGTGGAAGATACCCCCTCCGACGGAGCTCTGGAACAGGCCCCAAGATGGGATCTCATGGGAACTGAAGGTTACGACGGTGGAACTAGGGTTTTCTCTGTTGTTCTGATGGTTTCGGGGTACGTAGGCATATATAGGAGGAAGGAGGGCACCGGGGGCCATACGTGGGGCCAACGAGGCAGGGGGGCGCCCCCACCCTCGTGGGCACCACGTAAACCCTACTCCGTGGTTCTCAAGTTTCCCATGCGTAGTTTTCTCCAAAAATATCTCTCCCGAAGGTTTCATTCCGTTTGGACTCTGTTTGATATCCCTTTTCTGTAAAACCCTAAAACAGGCAAAAAAAACAATCTGGACTGGGCCTTTGGGTTAGTAGGTTAGTCCCAAAAATAATATAAAAGTGTATGAAAAAGCCCATTAAACATCCAAAACATCATAAATAATAGCATGGAACAATAAAAAATTATAGATACGTTGGAGACGTATCAACATAGATTAGGATTTGTCACTTCGAGTATGTAGGCGACATGAGCTTCGTGATTTTCGCTCCCTTGGGAGAGGCGATTCCATGGTGATCGAGAGGAAAAGACAACGACTGAGATCTAGATCATAAGATCATGATTACCTTCGGTGGGAAGAGAGATTGTGTGGCTATCGAGGATGCGGGTCTCCATCCTGATCCACTTGGGCTACGCGAGTCCTGGATGAGAACTAGAAAGGCAGTCTGCGATTTGGCGGAGAGAAAGTGAAAGTGCAACTAATCCCCGGGTGGTTTTGGTAATTAATAACAACATATATATCATTGAACTAATGTTTACTTGAGAATCATTTCAGAGAAGTTCGATGATATGGGTATGGAAATGTCTGAAGAAGTGGACCCCTCAAAATGCTAAGACAAGCATTGGCAAAAGCTCAAGACTCTATTTTTGGTTTAGTGATCAAAGATCACATTGAGTCCATAGGAAAAGCCAATACTATTAAAAGGGGATGAGGTTGTGTTAATGATCTGGTTGCTCAAGTGCTTGGTGATCTAGCTCCCTCAACTTTCAGCACTCTTCACTACTTAACACACTCATAAGTAATCTCGGACAAACCGATTCTGCAAACTCAGTCCCACCGAGATGAACCACCTCGGTTATTCTCCCAAACCCTAATTTCTCGGTCCATCCGATTTTGAGTTTCGGTCTCACCGAAAATGGACTGCCAACCTTCTGTAACCAATTGACATCACTTCGGAATATCCGAGTTGTTACTTTCGGTCCCACCGAGATGGCAAGCTCCAACCTTTGACTCACTTCGGACACACCGAGATGGTATTTTCGGTCCCACCGAAAATCCCAATGTTCACTATATTTGAACTTTCGGTCTGACCGAGTTTTTACTTCGGTCTCACCGAGATTGGTCAAATGTGTGTGTAACGGTTGGATTTTGTGTGGAGGCTATATATACCCCTCCACCCCCTCTTCATTCGTGGAGAGAGCCATCAGAAAGTCTACCACTCCTACCATACACTTTCTGAGAAGAGAACCACCTACCCTTGTGTTGAGATCAAGCCATTCCATTCCTACCATATGAAACTTGATTTCTAGCCTTCCCAAGTTGCTTTCCACTCAATCCTTTCTTCCACCACAGCCATATCAGTGAGGAGAGTTGAGTGTTGGGGAGATTATCATCTGAAGCACAAGAGCAAGGAGTTCATCATCATCAACACCATCTATTACCTTTTGGAGGGTGGTGCCTCCTAGATTGGTTAGGTGTCGCTTGGGAGCCTCCGTCTTTGAGATGTGGAGTTGAACCAAGAAGTTTGTAAGGGCAAGGAGATCGCCTACTTCGTGAAGATCTACCCCGAGTAAGGCTAGTCCTCCGTGGGCGTAGGCCATGATGGAATAGACAAGGTTGCTTCTTCATGGACCCTTCGTGGGTGGAGCCCTCCGTGGACTCGCGCAGCCGTTACCCTCCGTGGGTTGAAGTCTCCATCAACGTGGATGTACGATAGCACCACCTATCGGAACCACGACAAAAATCTTCGTGTCACCAAACTGCGTTTGATCTTCTCCACCTCTCTTTAACATGTGCAATTTACTTTCCGCTGCTATTACTCTAGAATTGCATGTGTAGGGTGATACTTGAATTGATCTTAATTGTGAAACTGCCAAAAACATTGCATGATCAAAAGGCAGATTTTTTATATTGTCAAGTAGTCTAATCACCCCCCCTCTAGACATACTTTCGATCCTACAAGTGGTATCAGAGCTTTGGTCTCCATTGTTTTGGTTTCCATTGCATTGGACTCCATAAGCTTGGTTTCACAACCTAGGAGAGTATGGCGTCTAGTGAGGGTAATTATCGTAGAGGTCCTTACTTTGATGGTACAAATTTTGCTAGTTGGAAGCATAAAATGAAAATGCATATTCTTGGTCATAACCCAGCCGCATGGGGCATTATTTGTGTTGGCATGCAAGGTGATTTCTTTGAAGAAGGAAAAGTTCCGGATCGCGAAGCTACACCGGAAGAGTTGCAGATGTTGCAAAACAATGCTCAAGCTTGTGACATTCTCTTCAATGCTTTGTATCCCAAAGAGTTCAAAAAAATCAGCAGTCTTGAGAATGCTAAAGAGATTTGGGATACTTTGGTTGAAATGCACGAAGGTACTGAATCTGTGAAGGAATCAAAGCTAGATATTCTTCAAGGTCAACTTGACAAGTTCAAGATGAAGTATGGTGAAGGAGTCGCTGAAATGTACTCTAGGCTTGCTCTCATCACAAATGAGATTGCCGGCTTAGGAAGCGAAGAGATGACCGACCGATTCATCATTAAGAAGATTCTCAGAGCTTTGGATGGAAAGTATGACACCGTGTGCACTTTGATCCAAATGATGCCAAACTACAAGACTCTCAAGCCAACTGAAGTCATTGGAAGAATTGTTGCTCATGAAATGACACTTAAGGATAAGGAAGAGCTTCACAACAAGTCAAGTGGTGCTTACAAAGCTACAAGTGATGCTCCTACTACCTCAAGTGACAAGCTAATTTCCAATGAAGAGATAAGCCTAATGGTCAAGAACTTCAACAAGTTCTACAAGAATAGAGGCAAAGAAAGAAGCTCAAAGTCTAGATCATATGATGAAAGGAGATCTTCTAGTCGTGATCGAAACTGCTACAATTGTGGAAGACCCGGACACTTCTCAAATGAGTGTACGGCTCCCCACAAGAGAAGAGAAGAATCTCCAAGAAGAAGAGCAAGAGATGAGTCACCTCGGAGAGAGAGAAGGAGTAGAGATGATCGTTATGAACGAAGACCCTCTCGGAGAAGCAAGGATTCGGAGAGGAAAGACAAGTCATCAAGAAGCTACACAAGAAGAAGACATCAAGCTCATGTAGGTGAATGGGTCTCCGGCTCCGACTCCGACAATCAATCCGATGGAAGCTATCACTCCGACTCCGACAACAGTCAAGATGAAGGTGTTGCCGGTCTTGCACTCGTATCCTCCAACTCCAACTCCTACGACTTATTTGATTCACCAAATGAGGGAATTGGAAGATGCTTCATGGCTAAAGGTCCCAAGGTAACACACCCTGAATTCATTGACTTTGATAGTGATGAGGATGACTTGCTTGGTGAAGATGAGCTCTTGCATGATAAATCTAGTGAGCTTAGTAATGATGAAAATGCTAGTAGTCTTTATAGTCGAGAAGAGTCGAATGACAATGCTATGAAGGAGATTCAGCGTCTAACTAAAGAACTAAACACTCTTAAGTTAGCTCATGAAACAACTCAAGAAGATCATAGAGAGCTCCTAAGATCTCATGAGAAGCTACGCTTCGAGAAGCTCACTCTAGAGCAAGAACATGAGTTTCTAAAAGCGATCAATGACGATCTTCGAAAGAAGAGTTCTTCATATCTTGCCAAACGACTTCTCTTGTCTAATTTCTTGCCACCTATTAAGACTAAGCATGACAAGCATAAGAAAAATTCTTCCTCTAGTAGTAACAATAACAATGTTAAATCCAATATTGTTGCTTCTAGTAGTTCTCTTGATTCCACTAACAATGTTTCAAGCCAAGTTACACTTGAGCAAGAAAATAGCTTATTGAAGGAAATCATAGAGAAAGGTGTCTACAAGAGTCTTGCCGGAAGCAAGAACTTTGAGGAGATTGTTCGCAAACAAGGAAGACACCGGAAGAATCAAGGGATTGGTTTTGAGCGAAAGTTCAACACCGAAGGTGTTGAGTGGGAAGAAGGTCAATACCCTACTCCATAGTTTGTTTCACAAAAGGAGAAGTATGATCCTACTTCTTCCAATGTGGAACAAGCTCAAGATGACCTTCCACCACAAGACCACAAGCTAAAGGCCAAGGACAAGCTTCAAGAGGAGATTGATGCATTCATTGAAGCACCTCAAGCCATGGTCAAGTGGGTTCCCAAGGACACATCAAGTTCTACTTCATCAAGGTCAACTACAACACCAAGGATTCCCATCAAGATGATGTGGATCCTAAAGAAGAAGAACTAGAAGGTTCTTGAGGGTGACTCCGCCAACAAACTTCACTCATATCCTTTTTGGCAAGAACTTGTGCAATCAACTTCCACATCATGCACTAGTTCATGGAGTCACAAACCCTCTTGTTGGTAAGTCAAGGGACAAGGTAATCATTGCTTTCATGGACATCATCTTTTATGTACTTCACTCTATGTCTATGGATATTCTTGTTTGTTCCTTGTGGGACTAACCCATGTAGGTATTGAAAGTGCCCTAATCCAAATGATAGCTCCCAACTCCTGATGATCTACATCAACATTGAGCATCCACATCTTCAACATCTACATGAAGTCTTCTACGACAACCCAAGGTTAGTTTGACCCTTTAAAAGGGGTTCTCACATCTAGGGGGAGCTTTGCTCTAAAGAATTGAGCTAAAGCATCTCCATATGATGTGAACACATAAATGCTTTATGTAAAAGTGGTAACCCCACTTGTGCTTAAACGATGAGTATGACCTATTGTAGGATCGAAAGTAGGTCTAGAGGGGGGGTGATTAGACTACTTGACAATATAAAAAATCTGCCTTTAGGTCATGCAAAGTTTTTGGCAGTTTCACAATTAAGATCAATTCAAGTATCACCCTACACATGCAATTCTAGAGTATAAGCAGCGGAAAGTAAATTGCACATGTAAAAGAGAGGTGGAGAAGATCAAACGCAGTTTGGTGACACGAAGATTTTTGTCGTGGTTCCGATAGGTGGTGCTATCGTACATCCACGTTGATGGAGACTTCAACCCACGGAGGGTAACGGCTGCGCGAGTCCACGGAGGGCTCCACCCACGAAGGGTCCATGAAGAAGCAACCTTGTCTATTCCATCATGGCCTACGCCCACGGAGGACTAGCCTTACTCGGGGTAGATCTTCACGAAGTAGGCGATCTCCTTGCCCTTACAAACTTCTTGGTTCAACTCCACATCTCAAAGACGGAGGCTCCCAAGCGACACCTAACCAATCTAGGAGGCACCACCCCCCAAAAGGTAATAGACGGTGTTGATGATGATGAACTCCTTGCTCTTGTGCTTCAAATGATAATCTCCCCAACACTCAACTCTCCTCACTGATATGGCTGTGGTGGAAGAAAGGTTTGAGTGGAAAGCAACTTGGGAAGGCTAGAAATCAAGTTTCATATGGTAGGAATGGAATGGCTTGATCTCAACACAAGGGTAGGTGGTTCACTTCTCAGAAAGTGTATGGTAGAAGTGGTGGTACTTTTTGATGGCTCTCCTCATGAATGAAGAGGGGGTGGAGAGGTATATATAGCCTCTACACAAAATCCAACCGTTACACACACATTTGACCAATCTCGGTGAGACCGAAGTGAAAACTCGGTCAGACCGAAAGTTCAAATATAGTGAATGTTGGGATTTTCGGTGGGACCGAAAATACCATCTCGGTGGGACCGAAAGTGTATCTGATATGAACGTTGGAGATTTCGGTGGGACCGAGAAAGAAAACTCGGTTGGACCGATTTGAGAAAAGACAGGAACATGCCAGAATCGGTGAGACCGAAAATGAATTATCGGTAAGACCGATTTGAGTCAAGACAGAAGCTTGCCCATTTCGGTGAGACCGATAATACAAACTCGGTTATTCCGAAATGATGTGAAATGGTTACAGAAGGTTGGCAGTTCAGTTTCGGTGAGACCGATCTCAAACTCGGTGTGACCGATTTTTCTAGGGTTTGGAATATGGCAGAAGTGGTTCATCTCGGTGGGACTGAGTTTGCAGAATCGGTTTGTCCGAGATTACTTATGAGTGTGTTGAATAGTGAAGAGTGCTGATAGTTGAGGGAGCTAGATCACCAAGCACTTGAGCAACTAGATCATTAACACAACCTCATCCCCTTTTAATAGTATTGGCTTTTCCTATGGACTCAATGTGATCTTTGATCACTAAACCAAAAATAGAGTCTTGAGCTTTTGCCAATGCTTGTCTTAGCATTTTGAGGGGTCCACTTCTTCAGACATTTCCATACCCATATCATCAAACTTTTCTGAAATGATTCTCAAGTGAATATTAGTTCAATGATATATATGTTGTTATTAATTACCAAAACCACCCGGGGATTAGTTGCACTTTCAATCTCCCCCTTTTTGGTAATTGATGACAACATATAGATCAAAGCTTCGACAAAAGATATAATCAAGGAATAATATCGTCGCTTTGAGAAGTATGTGATAAACAAGAGCTCCCCCTAAATTTGTGCATTATTTAAAATTTGCGTTTGAATGCAAATGCACAATCGATTAGGATTATGGGTCACTCTTCCATGTCACATACATCTTGGTGGAGCGCACAAAATGATAAGAATGAGTAACATGCACTCAATCACCAAGACAAGAGTAAATAGCCATACAAATAAGGAATAGCATATGATAAGCAATAAGCACACATTAAGGCATAGTATGACTAAGCACTCATTAAGGTAGCATCAAACTTAGTAGCAAGCACACTTAAAGTATCAGGAACCAAAAGAAATCACTGTATCTCAAAGAAAAAACCGGCAAAAGAACGAAAGACGAAAGAGCACTCTCTCTCTCGAAGCCCTATGATCTATAACAATTTCTCCCCCTTTGGCAACAAGTTACCAAAAAGTTCGAAAAGGTATAGAGCTAAGCGTCACTGCGGGCTCTGCTGGCGGCTCCCGTCTGGGTAGATGTCGGTGTAGAGATAGCTGCATCGGCGAAGACTTCTGCTGATGTCTGCGGTGGAGGAGTGGATGCTGGAGCTGGAGCAACTGCTGGAGCTGTGGCTGGTGCTGAAGTGGTAGCCCTGGAGTCTGTCACTGGGATAGCTGCAGATCTGGATCCTCTGGGAACCTGAGCAGTCTGGCGATGAGAGTCCTGGACTAGATCATCCTGCATAAGCTCTGCTCTCTCCTGCCTTGTCTCCTCCATGTCTGCCTCAAGCTTGTTGACAGACACCTGAATCTCAGTCAGCTTCACGTCCAGAGCGTGGATCTTGTCCTCGACAATCCTCTCTAGGCTCTCCTGAGATTGCTCAATGCTGGCCAGACGTTGTTCAATCCTCTGGGTAGCTTCAAGAATTTGTTCTCCAAAGCTCTTTGGCTTAGCTGCTGCTGCTGCTGCTGCCTCTTTGTCAGCTTTAGCCTTCTTCGCAGCTTCGATTTTGGCCTGTCCTTCAACTGAGGTAGGATCCTCTTCATCCATCACAACTACGTTGTCCTCATGCTCTGGCTGCAGTGGCAAGTGCTTCCTATCCAACATGAATTTGCCCGTGCCAAACTTGGCGTTGATGAGCATCTGAATCTGCGGTGCAAACCCACACGACCTCTTCTGGTCAGCTGCAGTCCTCTTAATGGTCTCTACCATCAAGTCCATCACGTTAAAAGGTGCCTTCTCATCGAGAATGTGCAGCATGTTGATAGAATAGCCTCGGATCATCCGGTGGTCTCCAGACTTAGGCATCAATGTATGCCTCAGAATAGTGTTAGTGGTGGTCAGACCTGCCTGGAGATAGTACACTGAGCCAAGCTTCCATCCTTCCAAATCAGCAGCCGGGATCTCCTTGTACATGTTCTTCATGGAATCATGACTCTTCTTAGGAATCCCATAGACATCAATGTCGTCCTCTCTCTGCACTGGAGCGTTCAGAAGTTCTGCCCATTCTTCAACAGTCGAAGAAAACCTTTGACCTTCAGTCATCCAGGTGATCTTGCCATCAGGATAGAAGTGGGCTGTGGCATAGAACTGCATGATCATCTCGTCATTCCAAGCTGTCAGCTCTTGACCCACAAAATCAGCAACTCCACATGCAGTAAAGCTCTCATGCACATGAGGAAAGAAGTCCCGGTGCTCTTCACTGTCAATATACTTCCAGTCAACATACCTGGTGTCAGCAACAATGGGCTTCTTATCCATCAGCACGGTCTCATAGAAATCCTGCTGCTCTCTGGTGTGGAATCTGGGGTCCACAGCAGTCCTTCTCCTTACGGCATATGGATCAGACTGTCTCCATAGCCTGAGACCTTTGTCCTTCCTTGCCTTCATGTCCTCAGCTTGAGGATGAGCATCATTGTGGAGTGGCAACTTGGGACGGAGCTTAAGCAACACATGCTCTTCATCTGATTCAGACGGTGGCATCTCTCCTTTGTTCTTCTCAGAAGCTGGAATGCTTCTGGTTGTTCTCTTGGGCTTGGCTGGAGCTGCTTTGGAAGGAGCAGGCTTCTTGGGCTTAGAGGAGGCTTGAGCCCGAATAGCATCACCCATGAACTTAGCTTTCTGAGGAGGAGGCTGGGGTGCTTCTTCTTCTTCTTCTTCAGCATCAACTTGAGGTTCGGCATAAACAACCCTCTTCCTTTTGGAAGTCTTCTTCACCTTGCTTGGAGCAGGCTCTTCCAAGTTGAGCTTCTTAGCAACTGCTGACTGCTTTACCTTGCTTGTACCTTTCCTTGGCTGCTGCCCTTGGTGCTCTTTGGCAACCACATTCCTCTTGGGCTTGGAGGTAACTTCCTCAGCAACAAAGTCGGAGTCCTCATCATCAGAAGTTCTCTTCTTCCTGGTTCTCGTAGCTGCAGGAGGCAGACCACTAGGGGTGCTCCTCTCACCATCATCACTAGAGCTGCTTGCAGGACTTGTATCTGCCTCTGGAATTTCAGCAAACGGAGATTCAGACCTGTTCTGGCTGTCACTGACATCTGACATGGCTGAAAAACCTGTGAAAAGATAAGGTATAGGCAGAGTAGAAGAGTTATCACAACTGCAGAAGTTTTTGAAAAAAATGAGTTAAAAACTTAGTTTTGAGTTTTCACAGAATGTATTTCGGTCAAACCGATTTCAGGTTTCGGTGCAACCGAAGTGCTCAACAGAAACCTACACACCACTTTCGGTCAGACCGAAATGGGTTTCGGTCCTACCGAAAACTTAGGGTTTCACTGAAACTTATTTTCGG
This sequence comes from Secale cereale, assembly GCA_902687465.1. Lineage (NCBI taxonomy): Eukaryota > Viridiplantae > Streptophyta > Magnoliopsida > Poales > Poaceae > Secale > Secale cereale. The sequence continues at coordinate 478,296,609 of LR738712.1, forward strand.
TCGTTCCGATTGGCACAACTCGGTTAAACCGAACTATGCAGTGCAATGGCCAGAGGCCAAATCGGTCATTCCGATTTTCAAAATCGGCTTCACCGAGATGCATTCCGTGGAAACCTAAACCTAAGAATTTTCCTCGAAACTAGATGATCTGAACTATTGTGTGGGGAACATATCAAACATGGATTGAATCATGGCAGCCTATCGTGCAAGAATCAGCAGTGGAGCATGAAAAGGGATCGGGACACACCCTAACTTGGTGGTGTCCCTCTACGGCGGCAACGGTGGAGATGATTACCGTTGACGGCGGCGGAGACCTGCGGCGAGGGCGCACAGGTGACGAAGGCGATGATCCGTAGACCAGGGCGGCGGCAGCAGGGGTCTTGGGGGCGAACGGTTTGAAGAAAGAAATCGCGCGCAGCCCCTCAGGTATATATAACCCCGTGCTGTCGGTGGGACCGAGTTGAAAAACTCGGTGTCACCGAGATGTATATCTGCTATGCAGTTACACATATCGGTCAGACCGAGAGTTTGAACTCGGTTTCACCGAGATGAAACCTAGATCAGTCTAAGCGTTTCGGTTGGACCGAGATTGAGAAACCGGTCAGACCGAAATGGACTTAGAAGGTTTTGGAAGTCAGCCTTAGACGAATCGGTGGTTCCGAGTGCTCCTCACTCGGACTGTCCGAAAAAGACTTGTTCAAAGTTGTGATATGAGCATGAATAGAATTTGAGACAAGAAAGCATAGATAGCTAGGGAAAGGTGCTTAGGCATTCTTGTCCATCCATTTGGCCAGAAAAATCAAAACAATCAAAACAACAAATGGATGTCCTTGAATGGATGAAATCATGCATTCAACATGCTCACACAATAAGATAGCAACTGAAATATGTGTCAAACATGCACAACCAATCACTCTAGCTACTAGCACACAATTTGTCGATGACTAGGTCATCTATATATGAGTATATTGACTTAGGAGCCAAATGAGAACATTTGATCATAGGTCATACTCATCGTTTAAGCACAAGTGGGGTTACCACTTTTACATAAAGCATTTATGTGTTCACATCACTTGGAGATGCTTTAGCTCAATTGTTAGAGCAAAGCTCCCCCTAGATGTGAGAACCCCTTTTAAAGGGTCAAACTAACCTTGGGTTGTCGTAGAAGACTTCATGTAGATGTTGAAGATGTGGATGCTCAATGTTGATGCAGATCATCAAGAGTTGGGAGCAATCCTTTGGATTAGGGCACTTTCAATACCTACATGGGTTAGTCCCACAAGGAACAAACAAGAGTATCCATAGACATAGAGTGAAGTACACAAAAGATGATGTCCATGAAAGCAATGATTACCTTGTCCCTTGACTTACCAACAAGAGGGTTTGTGACTCCATGAACTAGTGCATGATGTGGAAGTTGATTGCACAAGTTCTTGCCAAAATGAATATGAGTGAAGTTTGTTGGCGGAGTCACCCTCAAGAACCTACTAGTTCTTCTTCTTTGGGATCCACATCATCTTGATGGGAATCCTTGGTGTTGTAGTTGAGCTTGACGAAGTAGAACTTGATGTGTCCTTGGGAACCCACGTGACCATGGCTTGAGGTGCTCCAATGAATGCATCAATCTCCTCTTGAAGCTTGTCCTTGGCCTTTAGCTTGTGGTCTTGTGGTGGAAGGTCATCTTGAGCTTGTTCCACATTGGAAGAAGTAGGGTCATACTTCTCCTTTTGTGAAACAAACTATGGAGTAGGGTATTGACCTTCTTCCCACTCAACACCTTCGGCGTTGAACTTTCGCTCAAAACCAATCCCTTGATTCTTCCGGTGTCTTCCTTGTTTGCGAACAATCTCCTCAAAGTTCTTGCTTCCGGCAAGACTCTTGTAGACACCTTTCTCTATGATTTCCTTCAATAAGCTATTTTCTTGCTCAAGTGTAACTTGGCTTGAAACATTGTTAGTGGAATCAAGAGAACTACTAGAGGTAACAATATTGGATTTAACATTGTTATTGTTACTACTAGAGGAAGAATTTTTCTTATGCTTGTCATGCTTAGTCTTAATAGGTGGCAAGAAATTAGACAAGAGAAGTCGTTTGGCAAGATATGAAGAACTCTTCTTTTGAAGATCGTCATTGATCGCTTTTAGAAACTCATGTTCTTGCTCTAGAGTGAGCTTCTCGAAGCGTAGCTTCTCATGAGATCTTAGGAGCTCTCTATGATCTTCTTGAGTTGTTTCATGAGCTAACTTAAGAGTGTTTAGTTCTTTAGTTAGACGCTCAATCTCCTTCATAGCATTGTCATTCGACTCTTCTCGACTATAAAGACTACTAGCATTTTCATCATTACTAGGCTCACTAGATTTATCATGCAAGAGCTCATCTTCACCAAGCAAGTCATCCTCATCACTATCAAAGTCAATGAATTCAGGGTGTGTTACCTTGGGACCTTTAGCCATGAAGCATCTTCCAATTCCCTCATTTGGTGAATCAAATAAGTCGTAGGAGTTGGAGTTGGAGGATACGAGTGCAAGTCCGGCAACACCTTCATCTTGACTATAGTCGGAGTCGGAGTGATAGCTTCCATCGGATTGATTGTCAGAGTCGGAGCCGGAGACCCATTCACCTACATGAGCTTGATGTCTTCTTCTTGTGTAGCTCCTTGATGACTTGTCTTTCCTCTCCGAATCCTTGCTTCTCCGAGAGGGTCTTCGTTCATAACGATCATCTCTGCTCCTTCTCTCTCTCCGAGGTGACTCATCTCTTGCTCTTCTTCTTGGAGATTCTTCTCTTCTCTTGTGGGGAGCCGTACACTCATTTGAGAAGTGTCCGGGTCTTCCACAGTTGTAGCAGTTTCGATCACGACTAGAAGATCTCTTTTCATCATATGATCTAGACTTTGAGCTTCTTTCTTTGCCTCTATTCTTGTAGAACTTGTTGAAGTTCTTGACCATTAGGCTTATCTCTTCATTGGAAATTAGCTTTTCACTTGAGGTAGTAGGAGCATCACTTGTAGCTTTGTAAGCACCGCTTGACTTGTTGTGAAGCTCTTCCTTATCCTTAAGTGTCATTTCATGAGCAACAATTCTTCCAATGACTTCAGTTGGCTTGAGGGTCTTGTAGTTTGGCATCATTTGGATCAAAGTGCACACGGTGTCATATTTTCCATCCAAAGCTCTGAGAATCTTCTTAATGATGAATCGGTCGGTCATTTCTTCGCTTCCTAAGCCGGCAATCTCATTTGTGATGAGAGCAAGCCTAGAGTACATTTCAGCGACTCCTTCACCATCCTTCATCTTGAACTTGTCAAGTTGACCTTGAAGAATATCTAGCTTTGATTCCTTCACAGATTCAGTACCTTCATGCATTTCAACCAAAGTATCCCAAATCTCTTTAGCATTCTCAAGACGGCTGATTTTGTTGAACTCCTCGGGACACAAAGCATTGAAGAGAATGTCACAGGCTTGAGCATTGTTTTGCAACATCCGCAACTCTTCTGGTGTAGCTTCGCGATCCGGAACTTTTCCTTCTTCGAAGAAATCACCTTGCATACCAACACAAATAATGCCCCATGCGGCTGGGTTATGACCAAGAATATGCATTTTCATTTTATGCTTCCAACTAGCAAAATTTGTACCATCAAAGTAAGGACCTCTACGATAATTACCCTCACTAGACGCCATACTCTCCTAGGTTGTGAAACCAAGCTTATGGAGTCCAATGCAATGGAAACCAAAACAATGGAGACCAAAGCTCTGATACCACTTGTAGGATCGAAAGTAGGTCTAGAGGGGGGGTGATTAGACTACTTGACAATATAAAAAATCTGCCTTTAGATCATGCAAAGTTTTTGGCAGTTTCACAATTAAGATCAATTCAAGTATCACCCTACACATGCAATTCTAGAGTATAAGCAGCGGAAAGTAAATTGCACATGTAAAAGAGAGGTGGAGAAGATCAAACGCAGTTTGGTGACACGAAGATTTTTGTCGTGGTTCCGATAGGTGGTGCTATCGTACATCCACGTTGATGGAGACTTCAACCCACGGAGGGTAACGGCTGCGCGAGTCCACGGAGGGCTCCACCCACGAAGGGTCCACGAAGAAGCAACCTTGTCTATTCCATCATGGCCTACGCCCACGGAGGACTAGCCTTACTCGGGGTAGATCTTCACGAAGTAGGCGATCTCCTTGCCCTTACAAACTTCTTGGTTCAACTCCACATCTCAAAGACGGAGGCTCCCAAGCGACACCTAACCAATCTAGGAGGCACCACCCCCCAAAAGGTAATAGACGGTGTTGCTGATGATGAACTCCTTGCTCTTGTGCTTCAAATGATAATCTCCTCAACACTCAACTCTCCTCACTGATATGGCTGTGGTGGAAGAAAGGTTTGAGTGGAAAGCAACTTGGGAAGGCGAGAAATCAAGTTTCATATGGTAGGAATGGAATGGCTTGATCTCAACACAAGGGTAGGTGGTTCACTTCTCAGAAAGTGTATGGTAGAAGTGGTGGTACTTTCTGATGGCTCTCCTCACGAATGAAGAGGGGGTGGAGAGGTATATATAGCCTCCACACAAAATCCAACCGTTACACACACATTTGACCAATCTCGGTGAGACCGAAGTGAAAACTCGGTCAGACCGAAAGTTCAAATATAGTGAACGTTGGGATTTTCGGTGGGACCGAAAATACCATCTCGGTGGGACCAAAAGTGTATCTGATATGAACATTGGAGATTTTGGTGGGACCGAGAAAGAAAACTCGGTTGGACCGATTTGAGAAAAGATAGGAACATGCCAGAATCGGTGAGACCGAAAATGAATTATCGGTGAGACCGATTTGAGTCAAGACAGAAGCTTGCCCATTTCGGTGAGACCGATAATACAAACTCGGTTATTCCGAAATGATGTGAAATGGTTACAGAAGGTTGGCAGTTCAGTTTCGGTGAGACCGATCTCAAACTCGGTGTGACCGATTTTTCTAGGGTTTGGAATATGGCAGAAGTGGTTCATCTCGGTGGGACTGAGTTTGCAGAATCGGTTTGTCCGAGATTACTTATGAGTGTGTTGAATAGTGAAGAGTGCTGATAGTTGAGGGAGCTAGATCACCAAGCACTTGAGCAACTAGATCATTAACACAACCTCATCCCCTTTTAATAGTATTGGCTTTTCCTATGGACTCAATGTGATCTTTGATCACTAAACCAAAAATAGAGTCTTGAGCTTTTGCCAATGCTTGTCTTAGCATTTTGAGGGGTCCACTTCTTCAGACATTTCCATACCCATTTCATCGAACTTTTCTGAAATGATTCTCAAGTAAATATTAGTTCAATGATATATATGTTGTTATTAATTACCAAAACCACCCGAGGATTAGTTGCACTTTCACCTATGATCAAATGTTCTCATTTGGATCCTAAGTCAATATACTCATATATAGATGACCTAGTCATCGACAAATTGTGTGCTAGTAGCTAGAGTGTTGGTTGTGCATGTTTGACACATATTTCAGTTGCTATCTTATGGTGTGAGCATGTTGAATGCATGATTTCATCCATTCAAGGACATCCATTTGTTGTTTTGATTGCTTTGATTCTTCTGGCCAAATGGATGGACAAGAATGCCTAAGCACCTTCCCTAGCTATCTATGCTTTCTTGTCTCAAATTCTATTCATGCTCATATCACAACTTTGAACAAGTCTTTTTCGGACAGTCCGAGTGAGGAGCACTCGGAGCCACCGATTCGTCTAAGGCTGACTTCCAAAACCTTCTAAGTCCATTTCGGTCTGACCGGCTTCTCAATCTCGGTCCAACCGAAACGCTTAGACCGATCTAGGTTTCATCTCGGTGAAACCGAGTTCAAAATCTCGGTCTGACCGATATGCGTAACTGCACAGCAGTTATACATCTCGGTGACACCAAGTTTTTCAACTCGGTCCCATCGACAGCATGGGGTTATATATACCTGAGGGCTGCGCGCGATTTAACTCTTCAAACCGTTCGCTCCCAAAACCCCTGCTGCCGTCGCCCTGGTCTACGGATCGTCGCCGTCGTCGCCTGTGCGCCCTCGCCGCAGGTCTCCGCCGCCGTCAACGGTAATCATCTCCACCGTTGCCGCCGTAGAGGGACACCACCAAGTTAGGGTGTGTCCCGATCCCTTTCGTGCTCCCCATCCGATTCTTGCACGATAGGCTTGCCATGATTCAATCCACATTTGAGATATTCCCTATACATTAGTTCAGATCCTCTAGTTTCGAGCGAAATTCTTAGGTTTAGGTTTCCACGGAACGCATCTCGGTGAAGCCGATTTTGAAACTCGGTATGACCGATTCGGCCTCCGGCCATTGCACTGCATCATTCGGTTTAACCGAGTTATGCAAATCGGAATGACCGAAACGTAGTTTCAGTGAAACCCTAAGTTATCGGTAGGACCGAAACCCATTTCGGTCTGACCGAAAGTGGTGTGTAGGTTTCTGTTGAACACTTCGGTTTCACCGAAACTTAAAATCGGTTTGACCGAAATACATTCTGTGAAAACTCAAAACTAAGTTTTGAACTCATTTTTTTGCAAAAACCTCTGCAGTTGTGATAACTCTTCTACTCTGCCTATACCTTATCTTTTCACAGGTTTTCAGCCATGTCAGATGTCAGTGACAGCCAGAACAGGTCTGAGTCACCTTTTGCTGAGATTCCAGAGGCAGATACAAGTCCTGAGGCTAGTAGCTCCAGTGATGATGGTGAGAGGAGCACCCCTAGTGGTTTGCCTCCTGCAGCCACCAGAACCAGGAAGAAGAGAACTTCTGATGATGAGGACTCTGACTTTGTTGCTGAGGAAGTTACCTCCAAGCCAAAGAGGAATGTGGTTGCCAAAGAGCACCAAGGGCAGCAGACAAGGAAAGGCACAAGCAAAGTAAAGCAGTCAGCAGTTGCAAAGAAGCTCAACTTGGAAGAGCCTGCTCCAAGCAAGGTGAAGAAGACTTCCAAGAGGAAGAGGGTAGTATATGCTGAACCTCAAGTTGATGCTGCTGAAGAAGAAGAAGAAGATGCACCCCAGCCTCCTCCTCAGAAAGCTAAGTTCATGGGTGATGCTATTCGGGCTCAAGCCTCCTCTAAACCCAAGAAGCCTGCTCAAGCTAAGGCAGCTCCAGTCAAGCCCAAGAGAACAACCAGAAGCATTCCAGCTTCTGAGAAGAACAAAGGTGAGATGCCACCGTCTGAACCAGATGAAGAGCATGTGTTGCTTAAGCTCCGTCCCAAGTTGCCACTCCACAATGATGCTCATCCTCAAGCTGAGGACATGAAGGCAAGGAAGGATAAAGGTCTCAGGCTATGGAGACAGTCTGATCCATATGCTGTAAGGAGAAGGACTGCTGTGGACCCCAGATTCCACACCAGAGAGCAGCAGGATTTCTATGAGACCGTGCTGATGGATAAGAAGCCCATTGTTGCTGACACCAGGTATGTTGACTGGAAGTATATTGACAGTGAAGAGCACCGGGACTTCTTTCCCCATGTGCATGAGAGCTTTACTGCATGTGGAGTTGCTGATTTTGTGGGTCAAGAACTGACAGCTTGGAATGACGAGATGATCATGCAGTTCTACGCCACAGCCCACTTCTATCCTGATGGCAAGATCACCTGGATGACTGAAGGTCAAAGGTTTTCTTCGACTGTTGAAGAATGGGCAGAACTCCTGAACGCTCCAGTGCAGAGAGAGGACGACATTGATGTCTATGGGATTCCTAAGAAGAGTCATGATTCCATGAAGAACATGTACAAGGAGATCCCCGCTGCTGATTTGGAAGGATGGAAGCTTGGCTCAGTGTACTATCTCCAGGCAGGTCTGACCACCACTAACACTATTCTGAGGCATACATTGATGCCTAAGTCTGGAGACCACCGCATGATTCGAGGCTATTCTATCAACATGCTGCACATTCTCGATGAGAAGGCACCTTTCAAGGTGATGGACTTGATGGTAGAGACCATTAAGAAGACTGCAGCTGACCAGAAGAGGTCGTGTGGGTTTGCCCCGCAGATTCAGATGCTCATCAACGCCAAGTTTGGCACGGGCAAATTCATGTTGGATAGGAAGCACTTGCCACTGCAGCCAGAGCATGAGGACAACATAGTTGTGATGGATGAAGAGGATCCTACCTCAGTTGAAGGACAGGCCAAAATCGAAGCTGCGAAGAAGGCTAAAGCTGACAAAGAGGCAGCAGCAGCAGCAGCTAAGCCAAAGAGCTTTGGAGAACAAATCCTTGAAGCTACCCAGAGGATTGAACAACGCCTGGCCAGCATTGAGCAATCTCAGGAGAGCCTAGAGAGGATTGTTGAGGACAAGATCCACGCTCTGGACGTGAAGCTGACTGAGATTCAGGTGTCTGTCAACAAGCTTGAGGCAGACATGGAGGAAACAAGGCAGGAGAGAGCAGAGCTCATGCAGGATGATCTAGTCCAGGACTCTCATCGCCAGACTGCTCAGGTTCCCAGAGGATCCAGATCTGCAGCTATCCCAGTGACTGACTCCAGGGCTACCACTTCAGCACCAGCTACAGCTCCAGCAGTTGCTCCAGCTCCAGCATCCACTCCTCCAGCGCAGACATCAGCAGAAATCTTCGCCGATGCAGCTATCTCTACACCGACATCTACCCAGACGGGAGCCCCCAGCAGAGCCCGCAGTGACGCTTAGCTCTATACCTTTTCGAACTTTTTGGTAACTTGTTGCCAAAGGGGGAGAAATTGTTATAGATCATAGGGCTTCGAGAGAGAGAGTGCTCTTTCGTCTTTCGTTCTTTTGCCGATTTCTTTGAGATACATTGGTTTCTTTTGGTCTTTCGAAACTTTAAGTGTGCTTGCTACTAAGTTTGATGCTACCTTAATGAGTGCTTGGTCATACTATGCTTTAATGTGTGCTTAATGCTTATCATATGCTATTCCTTATTGTATGGCTATTTACTCTTGTCTTGGTGATTGAGTGCATGTTATTCATTCTTATCATTTTGTGCGCTCCACCAAGATGTATGTGACATGGAAGAGTGACTCATAATCCTAATCGATTGTGCATTTGCATTCAAACGCAAATTTTAAACAATGCACAAATTTAGGGGGAGCTCTTGTTTATCACATATTTCTCAAAGCGACGATATTATTCTTTGATTATATCTTTTATCGAAGCTTTGATCTATATGTTGTCATCAATTACCAAAAAGGGGGAGATTGAAAGTGCAACTAATCCCTGGGTGGTTTTGGTAATTAATAACAACATATATATCATTGAACTAATGTTTACTTGAGAATCATTTCAGAGAAGTTCGATGATATGGGTATGGAAATGTCTGAAGAAGTGGACCCCTCAAAATGATAAGACAAGCATTGGCAAAAGCTCAAGACTCTATTTTTGGTTTAGTGATCAAAGATCACATTGAGTCCATAGGAAAAGCCAATACTATTAAAAGGGGATGAGGTTGTGTTAATGATCTGGTTGCTCAAGTGCTTGGTGATCTAGCTCCCTCAACTTTCAGCACTCTTCACTACTTAACACACTCATAAGTAATCTCGGACAAACCGATTCTGCAAACTCAGTCCCACCGAGATGAACCACCTCAGTTATTCTCCCAAACCCTAATTTCTCGGTCCATCCGATTTTGAGTTTCGGTCTCACCGAAAATGGACTGCCAACCTTCTGTAACCAATTGACATCACTTCGGAATATCCGAGTTGTTACTTTCGGTCCCACCGAGATGGCAAGCTCCAACCTTTGACTCACTTCGGACACACCGAGATGGTATTTTCGGTCCCACCGAAAATCCCAACGTTCACTATATTTGAACTTTCGGTCTGACCGAGTTTTTACTTCGGTCTCACCGAGATTGGTCAAATGTGTGTGTAACGGTTGGATTTTGTGTGGAGGCTATATATACCCCTCCACCCCCTCTTCATTCGTGGAGAGAGCCATCAGAAAGTCTACCACTCCTACCATACACTTTCTGAGAAGAGAACCACCTACCCTTGTGTTGAGATCAAGCCATTCCATTCCTACCATATGAAACTTGATTTCTAGCCTTCCCAAGTTGCTTTCCACTCAATCCTTTCTTCCACCACAGCCATATCAGTGAGGAGAGTTGAGTGTTGGGGAGATTATCATCTGAAGCACAAGAGCAAGGAGTTCATCATCATCAACACCATCTATTACCTTTTGGAGGGTGGTGCCTCCTAGATTGGTTAGGTGTCGCTTGGGAGCCTCCGTCTTTGAGATGTGGAGTTGAACCAAGAAGTTTGTAAGGGCAAGGAGATCGCCTACTTCGTGAAGATCTACCCCGAGTAAGGCTAGTCCTCCGTGGGCATAGGCCATGATGGAATAGACAAGGTTGCTTCTTCGTGGACCCTTCGTGGGTGGAGCCCTCCGTGGACTCGCGCAGCCGTTACCCTCCGTGGGTTGAAGTCTCCATCAACGTGGATGTACGATAGCACCACCTATCGGAACCACGACAAAAATCTTCGTGTCACCAAACTGCGTTTGATCTTCTCCACCTCTCTTTTACATGTGCAATTTACTTTCCGCTGCTATTACTCTAGAATTGCATGTGTAGGGTGATACTTGAATTGATCTTAATTGTGAAACTGCCAAAAACATTGCATGATCAAAAGGCAGATTTTTTATATTGTCAAGTAGTCTAATCACCCCCCCTCTAGACATACTTTCGATCCTACAGAAAGTCGCGGGGCGGGATGCGCAAAATCAAATCAGAGGGAAATCAAGGTCCCCCAAAGGAGGCGTGCCTAGAAAGACCTAGAAGCATAATTAGAGAGATGAGGAAAGATTTGTGCCAGACATATTTGGTAATGGATCGACTGCTGAAGCAGGACCTCCCAGCGGTCAAAGAGAGGGAGGATCCACCGGATCGGGGAAGAGGAATGGATCATCATGGAATGATAGACCAGATCACGAGAGCAGGAAAGAATCCACCGTCACCATATCCAGTTGTTGATGGTTTTGGTATGGAGTGCGCCACCGGCCCTTTAAATTCAGGCTTTGGTCATGTTCTTGGAGGACAGATTTCGCATCCAAACCTTTGCACATCACCCCTCCTGATGGCGAACCAAGGCGAGAGGAAGGACAAGGCTGCGATGAGCGAGCTCGAGGAGGTGGGCTCGTGTGACCGAGCTGACGGGACCAACCGCAGGCTGCTAAGGGGTAGCTCGTCTAGATCCAATGGGCGGGCGACCATGGATGCGCACGCCCCCCTGATGTTGTGCTGCTCGACCTCTCGAGAGACAGGGCGGCTATGTGCAATCGGTGGCTCGCGGTTGGCCAAATCTTTTCGATGCATGCTTTTAGTGTCATGGGCCTCTTCAAGGAGCTGAAGGACAAGTGGGGCTTACATGGTAAGCTACACTACACGCAGCTGATGAACAACAGGTACCTCCTGGAGTTCGAGAAGGAGGGAGACCTCTGATTCATCCTCGACAATGGGCCATGGACACACCGCAGCGACGCCTTCCTGATTGTTCAGGTGGACGGGACAAGGGCGCCGGGCGATGTGGAGATTGCCCACATGCCGATGTGGGCGCAAATCTTCGATGCCCCCCACTATTTCTGTCCAGGGTTGTTGGGGAGCAGCTTGGCTCTCTACTCGGGAAGGTTATCGAGGTGGATGCGGATAGGAATGGTAGAATCTGTAATCAGTTCATAAGGGTTAGAGTTAAGCATGATGTAGATGAGCCCCTCTCTAGGAACATTAAAACTAGAGAATTGGGAGTGGTAGGAGAAGAAGAGAAGGAGCTGCATATCCTAGAGGTAAAGTACGAGAGAGCTCCACGCTTTTGTGCGTATTATGGATGTATTGGACATGGTCAATGCGACTGTAAGCTACTGGAGGATCTCCAGACGATGAGGTTCATGGCAGCAATGCGCGCCTCTCCATTCAGAAAGAGTAATAGTGTTAGTGGGGTCATCCTGCCTAATGCGGGCAGGGCTTGACGCTTACCCATCTTCAGCCCCGAAAGCGATGCCGATGCAAACATGGCTCTAAAGAAGATGGCCATGGTGCGATACAACGACATCTCTGGTGAGATACTTGGTGACCCAATGGTGCAGGCAGCCATTGCCGCGGTTAGCGCAATCATGGTCGGTGAGGTCTTGCCGAAGGGGCGCGTTGGCAGTGTGGACAAGATGATATCAACTTCCCACTGGGGTCCGGACCTCTCCACGGGCGCTGACATGACTGCTGCTTTGCCCCAGTCCGGGGGTGAGAAAGGCTTGGTGAACAGTCACCCTAAAGGTTCTGAAGATTCCAGCTACCCACCGAGTTTGGCCCGTTCCCACGCTTCGGCGGATTAGTCGACCCGGCGGCAGTTATCGATCAGGCGCCAGTGGCCTCCCTGCACAATGAGGCTCCGGTGTCTGCTGCACTCCAAGCGGTGGGCAGCCAGAAGGCACAAGAGAGAGGGGATGAGTCCATGAAGCCTCCTGTAGCTGCAGTTCGTGAGAAGGGCCATGATGTTGAGTCCTTGGCAAAGAAGATGGACAAGTCTGATGGTAAGGCATCTGAGGAGAAGGATGGGAACAAGCGCAACAAGGCAAACCGTAAGGGTTCTGGCATGAGCTCTGCTACCTCTGGGTCGGTCCTTGGGAAAAGGGATGCTCATGGACAAGAGGAGGCAGATAGTGCAGATGCAACAGTGAAGGGAGCGGACATTGATCAGTACAAGAAGAAGAAAGGTGGGGAGGGTAACGAAGGGAAGGCGACACTGGCGAGGATGGCGGACAGGAAGCTACCGAGCCCGGGTCTCTCGGTCAACTGGTGGGTGCGATGGACGACACCCGCCAGGAGCCATGACGATAATAAGCTGGAACTGTCAGGGCCTCGGGCAACCCCGGACAGTTCAAGAGTTGGTGTGCCTAGTGCGCACATATCGCCCTTCTCTGGTCTTTATCTTTGAAACTAGGAAAAGTGAGGAATATGTTAATAAACTGCGTAGGAGACTAGGTCTCAAGCACTGCATCTCCCATGTCGGGAAGGGTAAAGGTGCAGGTATCACTCTCTTCTATGATGAGCAAGTTGAAATAAAAAGCTCGATGTTGGCCCTCGTTACATTGATGTGTTGATCCGTCTTAACCCCCATGGCTGACAATGGCGGGGGACCTTTGTCTATGGGGAACCAAAAGCTAGTGAAAGGCATCATATGTGGGATCTGCTAAGAAGAATCCGACCTTTGTCTAATGAACCTTGGCTCATGTCGGGAGACTTTAATGAAACGGCTTGGCGGCATGAACATCTTTCCAATACTCACAGAAATGATAGGAACATGGAAAATTTTAGAGATGTGCTTGCAGATTGTAAGCTGCTGGACCTTGGCTATAGGGGACCCAAGTGGACGTATGACAACAAGCAAGTTGGAGAGGATAACGTGAAAGCCAGGATTGATCGGGGGGTTGCAGACCAGGAATGGAGCTCCATCTTTCCGGAGGCATCGGTCGAGCATATCTGCTCCTCGCGTTCTGACCATCTCCCCCTCTTACTTAGGTTTGGGTCTAGGAAAGAATGGAGACCAGTAAATAGGGGGTTCTGCTATGAATATATGTGGGAAAGGATGGATCCTCTAATGGACGTAATAGTAAACTCGTGGGAGAGAGACAAGACGGTTGTTAACTTGTCCAACATGTCCGAAAAACTGTCAGTTTTGCAGCATTCCCTTAACGAATGGGCAAAGAACAATTTCGGTTCAATCATCAAACAGACCGTGTCTTGAAGAAAGCAAGTGGAAGGCCTGTGGAAAAGTCAGGTCTCGGCTACGAGGGAGAGAGATCAGATTCGTCTCTAGGAAACTGGATGAGGTGCTACACCGTGAAGAGATGATGTGGAGACAACGCTCTAGAGCCCTCTAACTACGGGAGGGTGATAAAAATACTAAATATTTCCGGCGCAAGGCCTCGTGGAGACGTAAGAAGAACACAATTGGTAAGTTAACGGATGAGGGAGGTGCTTGGGTAGAGGACAGATCAAAACTTCAGGAAATGACTACTAGTTTCTTCAAGCAGCTCTACTCCAAGGAGGATAGTGTAGACTTAAAGGTGATCGTGGACTGCATGAACGAGAGGGTCACAAGTGTGATGAATGAGTCCCTGCTTAAGGATTTCGCAACGAAGGAGGTTAGCGATGCACTCTTCCAAATCGGCCTGCTGAAAGCCCCCGGGCCGGATAGTTTTCCGGCCAGATTTTTCCAAAGGAATTGGAGTACTGTTAAGAAAGATGTGATAAATGCGGTCCTCGAATTTTTTAAAGAGGGAGTTATGCCGAAAGGGATCAATGACATGGTCATAATGCTCATACCAAAGAACAACAATCCATAATATTTGAAAGACTTCTGACCCATTAGCCTTTGCAACATGATTTATAAGGTGATATCCAAGTGTATGGTGAACATGCTGAGACCACTTCTTGACGATCTGATTTCAGAGACACAAAGTGCTTTTTATACCCGGTCGCTTGATCACGGACAATGCCACGATCGCCTTTGAGTGTTTCCATAAAATTCAGCATAGCAGGCGAGCATCTAATACTCACTATGCCTTCAAGCTAGATTTGGCAAAAGCTTACGATAGGGTTGACTGGGGTTTCATGGAAGCGACCCTCTTGAAACTAGGCTTTAACAAGAGATGGGTAGGATGGGTGATGAGTTGTGTGAAGTCTGTGAGGTAGACAATTAAATACAATGGAGAGCTTCTTGATCCGTTCACCCCCTCGAGAGGACTGCGACAAGGAGACCCGCTGAGCCCTTATTAGTTCCTCTTTGTGGCAGAAGGTCTGTCTTGTTTGCCAAACAAGGAGATTAGCCGAGGAAAGATTACCCCCCCTGAAAGTGGCCAGAGGGACCCTGGGATATCGAACCTACTGTTTGCTGATGACTGTTGTTTTTTAAGGCGTGTAAAGAGGAGGCTAGAAGTATTATGCAGATTTTAGACAATTTCCAGAAGGGTTCAGGCCAACTCCTTAGTAACAGTAAATGCTCAACTCTATTTAGTGGCTCTGTCCGGAAGTGATCCAGCATGATGTTAAGTATGTACTACAAATCTCGACCTCAACCTTTGAGATCAAGTACTTAGGACTCCCTACTCTAGAGGGGCATATGAAAGATTCGTCATTTCAACCGATCATGGAAAGGTTCGTGAAGAGATGCTCGGACAGGTCGGAAAGGTTCATGTCTCACGTGGCCAAAGAGGTCCTAATCAAGGCAGTATTGCAAGCCTTGCCCACCTATTGCATGGGCGTGTTCAAGATGTCCCAAGGCTTTTGCAACAAGTATGAAAAGTTAATAAGGGACTTTTGGTGGGGAGAGGAAAATGGGCATAGGAAATTACATTAGATTTCTTGGGAGTGGATGATCAAGCCAAAGAGGGGAGGAGGCATTGGATTCAGAGATATGAAGCTTTTCAACCAAGCATTGCTTGCTAGGCAGGCTTGGAGGTTGTTACAGAGACCGGATAGCCTGTGCGCTCGCATACTCAAGTCCAAGTATTACCCACATGACAAGCTCACAAATATTGTGTTTGCATCGGAGGCATCACCGGTTGATACGTCTCCAACGTATCTATAATTTTTTATTGTTCCATGCTATTATATTATCTGTTTTGGATGTTTAATGGGCTTTATTATACACTTCTATATTATTTTTGGGACTAACCTACTAACCCGAGGCCCAGTGCAAATTGCTGTTTTTTTGCCTATTTCAGTGTTCGCATAAAAGGAATATCAAACGGAGTCCAAATGGAATGAAACCTTCGGGAGGATCATTTTTGGAACAAATACAACACAGAAGAATTGGAGTACACGCCAGGGAAGCCACGGGGTGGCCACGAGGCAGGGGGCGCTCCTAGGGGGTAGGCGCGCCCCCACCCTCGTGCCCCCCCCACCGTTGCTCCACCGACGTGCCTCTTCCTCCTATATATATCCATGTACCCTGAAAACATTCGAGATCACCACAAAACTCTAATTCCACCGCCGCAACCTTCTGTACCCGTGAGATCCCATCTTGGGGCCTGTTCCGGAGCTCCACTAGAGGGGGCATCGATCACTGAGGGCTTCTACATCAATACCATAGCCTCTCCGATGAGTTGCGAGTAGTTTACCACAGACATTCGGGTCCATAGTTATTAGCTAGATGGCTTCTTCTCTCTCTTTGGATCTCAATACAAAGTTCTCCTCGATCTTCTTGGAGATCTATTCGATGTAATTCTTTTTGCGGTGTGTTTGTCGAGATCCTATGAATTGTGGGTTCATGATCAAGATTATCTATGAACAATATTTGATTCTTCTCTGAAATCTTTTATGCATGATTTAAATATCTTTGCAAGTCTCCTCGAATTATCAGTTTGGTTTGGCCTACTAGATTGATCTTTCTTGCAATTGGAGAAGTGCTTGGCTTTGGGTTCAATCTTGCAGTGTCCTTTCCCAGTGATAGCAGGGGCAGCAAGGCACGTATTGTATTGTTGCCATAGAGGATAAAAAGATGGGGTTTATATCATATTGCATGAGTTTATCCCTCTACATCATGTCATCTTGCTTAAAGCGTTACTCTGTTCTTATGAACTTAATACTCTAGATGCATGCTGGATAGCGGTCGATGTGTGGAGTAATAGTAGTAGATGCAGAATCATTTCGGTCTACTTGTCACGGACTTGATGCCTATATACAATGATCATGCCTAGATATTCTCATAACTATGCGCTTTTCTATCAATTGCTCGACAGTAATTTGTTCACCCACCGTAGAAATCTGCTATCTTGAGAGAAGCCACTAGTGAAACCTATGCCCCCCGGGTCTATCTTCCATCATATTAATATTCCATCAACTATTTATCTTTACTTTACTTTTATTTTGCAATCTTTACGTTCAATCTATAAAACAAAATACCAAAAATATTCATCTTATTATCTCTATCAGATCTCACTTTTGCAGGTGGCCGGGAAGGGATTGACAACCCCTTTATCGCGTTGGTTGCAAGGTTCTTATTTGTTTGTGTAGGTACGAGGGACTCGCGCGTAGTCTCCTACTGGATTGATATCTTGGTTCTCAATCACTCAGGGAAATACTTACGCTACTATGCTGCATCACCCTTTCCTCTTCAAGGGAAAAACAACGCAAGCTCAACAGGTAGCAAGAAGAATTTCTGGCACCGTTGCCGGGGAGATCTACGCAAAAGTCATATACCAAGTACCCATCACAAACTCTTATCCCTCGCATTACATTATTTGCCATTTGCCTCTCGTTTTCCTCTCCCCCACTTAACATTTGCCGTTTTATTCGCCCTTTTCCCGTTCGCCTCTTTTCGCTTGCTTCTTGTTTGCTTGTGTGTTGGATTGCTTGTTCGTCACTATGGCTCAAGACAATACCAAATTGTGTGACTTTTCCAATACCAACAACAATGATTTTATTAGCACTTCGATTGCTCCTATTACCGATGCCGAATCTTGTGAAATCAATGCTACTTTGTTAAACCCTGTTATGAAAGATCAATTTTCTGGCGTTCCTAGTGAAGATGCCGCTACCCATCTAAACAACTTTGTTGATTCGTTCGATACGCAGAAGAAGAGAGATACAGATAATGATATTGTTAAATTAAAGCTATTTCCATTTTTGCTTAGAGATTGTGCTAATACTTGGTTCTCTTCTTTGCCTAGAAATAGTATTGATTCATGGAATAAGTGCAAAGATGCCTTTATCTCTAACTATTTTCCTCCCGCTAAGATTATTTCTCTTAGAAACGATATTATGAATTTTAAGCAACTTGACCATGAGCATGTTGCACAAGCTCGGGAGAGGATGAAATTAATGATACGTAATTTCCCTACACATGGTTTGAACTTATGGATGATTATACAAAACTTTTATGCTGGCTTGATATTTTAGATTCGGCCGCGGGGGGCACTTTCATGGAAATCACTTTAGGGGAAGCTACTAAACTCCTAGATAATATTATGGTTAATTACTCTCAATGGCACACAGAAAGATCTACTAGGAAAAAAGTATATGCTATTGAAGAGATTAGTGTTTTGAGTGGAAAGATAGATGAACTTATGAAATTATTTGCTACTAAGAGTGTTTCTTCTGATCCTAATGATATGCCTTTGTCCACGTTGATTGAGAATAATAATGAATCTTTGGATGTGAATTTTGTTGGTAGGAATAATTTTGGTAACAACGCCTATAGATGAAACTTTAATTCTGGGCCTTTTCCTAGTAATTACTATAATAATCATAGTAATTCCTACAACAACTCTTATGGAATTTTTAATAATATGCCCTTTGATTTTGAGAGTATTGTTAAAGAATTTATGAATTCGCAAAAGAATTTCAATTCTTCGCTTGAAGAAAAATTGCTTAAGATTGATGAGTTGGCTAGGAACGTGGGTAGAATTTCTCTTGATGTTGATTCTTTGAAACTTAGATCCATTCCACCCAAGCACGATATCAATGAGTCTCTCAAAGCCATTATAATTTCCATTGATGAGTGCAAAGAAAGAACCGCTAGGATGCGTGCTAAAAGAGATTGCTTTGTGAAAGCGTGTTCTTCTAGTTTTCATGATAATAAAGATGAAGATCGAAAAGTGATTGTTGTGTCTCCTGTTAAATCCTTGTTACTAATATGAATCTTGATAAAGATGGGACTCGAGATGAGTCAACTTTAGTTAAAAGGCGTCCCAATGATTCAGAGTTTTTAGACCTTGATGCAAAAATTGTTAAAACTGGGATTGAAGAGGTCAAAACTTTACATAGCAATGAACCCACTATTTTGGATTTCAAGAAATTTAATCATGATAATTTCTCTTTGATAGATTGTATTTCCTTGTTGCAATCCGTGCTAAATTCTCCTCATGCTTATAGCCAAAATAAAGCTTTTACCAAACACATCGTTGATGCTTTAATGCAATCTTATGAAGAAAAACTTGAATTAGAAGTTTCTATCCCTAGAAAACTTTATGATGAGTGGGAACCTACTATTAAAATTAAGATTAAAGATCATGAATGCTATGCTTTGTGTGATTTGGGTGCTAGTGTTTCCACAATTCCAAAAACTTTGTGTGATATGTTGGGTTTCCATGAACTTGATGATTGTTCTTTATATTTGCATCTTGCGGATTCTACCATTAAGAAACCTATGGGAAGGATTAATGATATTCTTATTGTTGCAAATAGGAATTATGTGCCCGTAGATTTCATCGTTCTTGATATAGATTGCAATCCTACATGTCCTATTATTCTTGGTAGACCTTTCCTTAGAACGATTGGTGCAATTATTGATATGAAGGAAGGAAATATTAGATTCCAATTTCCCTTAAGTAAAGGCATGGAGCACTTCCCTAGAAAGAAAATCAAATTACCTGATGAATCTATTATGAGAGCCACTTATGGGTTGCCTACCAAAGATGGCAATACCTAGATCTATTCTTGTATCTCCTAGCTAGGGGTGTTAAACAATAGCGCTTGTTGGGAGGCAACCCAATTTTATTTTCTTTGCTTTTACTTCTGTTTAGTAATAAATAATTCATCTAGCTTCTGGTTAGATGTGGTTTTGTGTTTTAATTAGTGTTTGTGTCAAGTAGAACCTTTGGGAAGACTTGGGTGAAGTTTTTGTGATCTCGCTGTAAAAAACAGAAACTTTTACGCTCACGATATTTGCTACCATTTTTTACTAGAGTGTGATTTTAAGTTGATGCTTTTTGCAGATGATTAATATACAAATTCCTCAAGTCCACCAATTTATTTCAAAAAAATTCAAGTTATAGAAGTATTGGAAAGTTACAGATTGCTACAGACTGTTCTGTTTTTGACAGATTATGTTTTTCGTGTGTTGTTTGCTTATTTTGATGAATCTATGAGTAGTATCGGGGGGTATGAATCATACAGAAGTTGGAATACAGTAGGTTTAACACCAATATAAATAAAGAATGAGTTCAATACGGTACCTTAAAGTGGTGGTTTGTTTTCTTATACTAACGGAGCTCACGAGATTTTCTGTTAAGTTTTGTGTTGTGAAGTTTTCAAGTTTTTGGTTAAGGATTTGGTGGACTATGGAACAAAGAGTGGCAAGAGCCTAAGCTTGGGGATGCCCAAGGCACCCCAAGCTAAAATTCAAGGACAACCAAAAGCCTAAGCTTGGGGATGCCCGGGAAAGGCATCCCCTCTTTCGTCTTCGTCTATCGGTAACTTTACTTGAGACTATATTTTTATTCACGACATGATATGTGTTTTGCCTGGAGCGTCATGTATGATTTGATTCTTTGCTTTTTAGTGTACCACAATCATCCTTGCTATACACACATTTTGAGAGAGATACACATGAATCGGAATTTGTAGAATACTCTATGTGCTTCACTTATATATTTTGAGCCATATAGTTTTGCTCTAGTGCTTCACTTATATCTTTTTAGAGCATGGTGGTAGTTTTATTTTCTAGAAATTATTGATCTCTCATGCTTCACTTATATTATTTTGAGAGTCCTTTATAACACCATGGTAATTTTCTTTGGTTATAAAATTAGTCCTAATATGATAGGCATCCAAGATGGGTATAATAAAAACTTTAATATAAAGTGCATTGAATATTATGAGAAGTTTGATACTTGATGATTGTTTTGAGATATGAGGATTGTGATATTAGAGTCATGCTAGTGGAGTAATTGTGAATTCAAGAGACACTTGTGTTAAAGTTTGTGATTCTCGTAGCATGCACGTATGGTGAACCGTTATGTGATGAAGTTGGAGCATGATTTATTTATTGATTGTCATCCTTTGTGTGGAGGCCGGGATTGCGCTATGGTTAACTCCTACCAACCCTTCCCCTAGGATCATGTGTTGAATACTTTGTTTTCGATGACTTGTAGATTTTTGCAATAAGTAGTATGAGTTCTTTATGACTAATGTTGAGTCGATGGATTATACGCACTCTCACCCTTCCACCATTGCCAGCCTCTCTTGTACCGCGCAACTTTCGTCGGTACCATACACCCACCATATACCTTCCTCAAAACAGCCACCATACCTACCTATTATGGCATTTCCATAGCCATTCCGAGATATATTGCCATGCAACTTTCCACCGTTCCGTTTATTATGACACGCTTCATCATTGTCATAATGCCATGCATGATCATGTAGTTGACATCGTATTTGTGGCAAGTCCACCATGCATATTTTTTCATACATGTCACTCTTGATTCATTGCACATCCCGGTACATCACCGGATGCATTCACATAGAGTCATATTTTGTTCTAGCTTCAAGTTGTAATTTTTGAGTTGTAAGTAAATAAAAGTGTGATGATCTTCATTACTAGAGCATTCTCCCAGTGAGGAAAGGATGATGGAGACTATGATTCCCCCACAAGTTGGGATGAGACTCTGGACGAAAGAAAAAAAAGAGGCCATAAAAAAGAGGAAGAGAAAAGGCCCAAATAAAAAAAGGAAAAATAAGAAGAAAAAAATGAGAGAAAAAGAGAGAAGGGGCAATGCTACTATCCTTTTTCCACACTTGTGCTTCAAAGTAGCACCATGATCTTCATGATAGAGAGTCTCTTGTTTTGTCACTTTCATCTAATAGTGGGATTTTTTTATAGAACTTGGCTTGTATATTCCAATGATGGGCTTCCTCAATATGCCCTAGGTCTTCATGAGAAAGCGAGTTGGATGCACACCCACTTAGTTTCTTTTGTTGAGCTTTCATACACGTATAGCTCTAGTGCATCCGTTGCATGGCAATCCCTACTCACTCACATTGATATCTATTGATGGGCATCTCCATAGCCCATTAATACACCTAGTTGATGTGAGACTATCTTCCTCTCTTTTGTCTTCTCCACAACCACCACTCTATTCCACCTATAGTGCTATGTCCATGGCTCATGCTCATGTATTGCATGAAAGTTGAAAAGTTTTAAAAAATTGAAGTGTGAAACAATTGCTTGGCTAAAACTGGAGTTGAGCATGATTTAAATATTTTGTGTCATGAAGATAGAGCATAGCCAGTCTATATGATTTTGTAGGGATAACTTTCTTTGGCCATGTTATTTTGAGAAGACATAATTGCTTTGTTAGTATGCTTGAAGTATTACTATTATTATGTCAATATTAAACTTTTGTCTTGAATCTTTCGGATCTGAACATTCATGCCACAATAAAGAAAATTACATTAATGAATTATGTTCGGTAGCATTCCACATCAAAAATTCTTTTTTTATCATTTACCTACTCGAGGACGAGCATGAATTAAGCTTGGGGATGCTTGATACGTCTCCAACGTATCTATAATTTTTGAATGTTCCATGCTTTCATATATTATGTTTTGGATGTTTAATGAGCTTTATTATACACTTTTATATTATTTTTGGGACTAACCTACTAACCCTAATTCCACCGCCGCAACCTTCTGTACCCGTGAGATCCCATCTTGGGGCATGTTCCGGAGCTCCACCGGAGGGGGGCATCGATCACGGAGGGCTTCTACATCAACGCCATAGCCTCTCCGATGAGTTTTGAGTAGTTTACCACATACCTTTGGGTCCATAGTTATTAGCTAGATGGCTTCTTCTCTCTCTTTGGATCTCAATACAAAGTTCTCCTCGATCTTCTTGGAGATTTATTCGATGTAATTCTTTTTGCGGTGTGTTTGTCGAGATCCGATGAATTGTGGGTTTATGATCAAGATTATCTATGAACAATATTTGATTCTTCTCTGAAATCTTTTATGCATGATTTAAATATCTTTGCAAGTCTCTTCGAATTATCAGTTTGGTTTGGCTTACTAGATTGATCTTTCTTGCAATGGGAGAAGTGCTTGGCTTTGGGTTCAATCTTGCGGTGTCCTTTCCTAGTGACAGCAGGGGCAACAAGACACGTATTGTATTGTTTCCATCGAGGATAAAAAGATGGGGTTTATATCATATTGCATGAGTTTATCCCTCTACATCATGTCATCTTGATTAAAGCGTTACTCTGTTCTTATGAACTTAATACTCTAGATGCATGCTGGATAGCGGTCGATGTGTGGAGTAATATTAGTAGATGCAGAATCGTTTCGGTCTACTTGTCACGGACGCGATGCCTATATACAATGATCATGCCTAGATATTCTCATAACTATGCGCTTTTCTATCAATTGCTCGATAGTAATTTATTCACCCACCGTAGAAATCTGCTATCTTGAGAGAAGCCACTAGTGAAACCTATGGCCCCCGGGTCTATCTTCCATCATATTAATCTTCCATTAACTATTTATCTTTACTTTACTTTTACTTTGCAATCTTTACTTTCAATCTATAAAACAAAATACCAAAAATATTTATCTTATTATCTCTATCAGATCTCACTTTTGCAAGTGGCCGAGAAGGGATTGACAAATGACAACCCCTTTATCTCGCTGGTTGCAAGGTTCTTATTTGTTTGTGTAGGTACGAGGGACTCGCGCGTAGTCTCCTACTGGATTGATACCTTAGTTCTCAAAAACTGAGGGAAATACTTACGCTACTGTGCTACATTACCCTTTCCTCTTCAAGGGAAAAATAACGCAAGCTCAAGAGGTAGCATCGGTCTGGCATGGAATTAAACATGGACTTGAACTATTCAAGGCTGGCCTCGTTTGGAGGATCGAAGATGGGAGAAAGGTTAATATTCAGAGAGATAACGGGATCCCAGGGAAAGAGGGACTCAAACCTGCTAAGTTTATCCGCCGATCCAGATAAGATGGGTCAACCAACTCATGATGGCCGACGACAATGAGTGGAATACGGAACTAGTTCACGAGCTATTCTTCTGCTTTGATGTAGAGGCAATCTGCAATATCAAACTTCCCAGAACGGGCGTTGAGGATGCTTTGGCTTGGAACCCTAAAAAATCTTGCATGTTCATGGTCTGGAGTGCGTATAAGCTGGCGGCTTCTCTTCAGAACCAACCGAACAATCATTCTTCTAGTTCCACCAATGATGCCAATGAATGAAGTATCTGGGACATCATTTGGATATCAAAAGTCCCAAAGAAAATCAAAATCTTTGGCCGGAGGGTCACCACGAACACCTTGGCCACAAAGAAAAACAAATGAAAGCGTACTTTGGAAATTGACACTTCATGCAACATCTGCGGAAATGGTGAGCAAGATGAATTTCATGCCATTGTAGCATGCACCAAGAGCTGTGCACTGCGGCATGAAATGAGGGGAGTGTGGGATCTTCCAAGTGAACAACATTTTAGAATTTTGGACATGATTGGCTACAGAACCTTCTGATCCCTTGCAACCAAGAGACGAGGACCAAAATCCTGCTGCTTTTGTGGCGCTATTGGTTCCTTCGTGATGACTGTACTCACAATGCAGGCAAGGAGCTGGTCAGCCGGTCTATGTTTTTCTTGAAACAATATGAGGAAGAACTAAACTGTGCAATTCTAGCATGGAGGGTGACACGGAAAATAAACAGAAGCGAAAGCAAGCAGGGCATGCTTTGGGCGGGCGGACACATGCAGTTCTGCTAACAGGTGAGGCGATCGAGCATATGGAGAACCCTGAGATGCCAGGTACCAATCAGTGGAAGCCCCCAGGCGAGGGAACTATTAAACTGAACACAAATGCAGCTTTCTAGGCCGACAGCGGGGGCTCCCATGCAGGTGCGATTGCAAGGAACTATAAGGGACATGTTATGTTCTCACTATCAAATTGAATGGCCTGTTGTACGTCTATGGAGGAAGCGGTGGCTTTCGCCCTGCTAGCTGGCCTGCGGTCTCTGTTAGCTCGCTACACGGGCCCCATCATTGCGGAAACGGATTGCATTTTCTTGGCAAGTGAGCTTCGCCCAGATGCATGCAACAGTTTCGCCTATTATTCAGTAATTGTTGACATAAGGGAGGAGCTCCAGAAGTTCAGTGCTGCTCGGGTCAATCACATCTACCAAAACCAGAACAAGATAGCCCACCTCCTGGCTGCTCATGCGAGATATGCAGACGACTTGCAGATGGAGGCGCGCGTACCAGATGACCTGATTGCGGTTTTAACTGCCGACTTTGCATGGACTGAAGAGTAGCGTGTTACTCTTTTTTCCTCAATAAAAGGATTTGTCACTCCGAGTATCGGAGAGGTATCTCTGGGCCCTCTCGGTAATACACATCATAAGAAACCTTGCAAGCAAAGTGACTAATGAGTTAGCTGCGGGATGATGTATTACGGAATGAGTAAAGAGAATTTCCGATAACGAGATTGAACTAGGTATGAAGATATCGACGATCGAATCTCGGGCAAGTAACATACCTATGACAAAGGGAATAACGTATGTTGTCATTATGGTTTGACCAATAAAGATCTTCATAGAATATGTAGGAGCCAATATGAGCATCCAGGTTCCGCTGTTGATTATTGACCGGAGAGGTGTCTCGGTCATGTCTACATAATTCTCGAACCCGTAGGGTCCGCATGCTTAATGTTCGGTGATGATATTGTATTATATGAGTTATGTGATTTGGTGATCGAATGTTGTTCGGAGTCCCGGATGAGATCACAGACATGACGAGGAGTCTCGAAATGGTCGATAGGTAAAGATTGATATATAGGACGATGGTATTCAGACACCGGAAGTGTTCCGGGGGGTACATGGTACATATCGGGTCACCGGAAGGAGTTTCGGGCACTACCCCGGCAAAGATATGGGCATAATGGGCCAAGTAAGGGAACACACCAGCCCACAAGGGGCTGGTGCACCCCCTATAGGGCCAGCCATATGGGGAGGAAAGGAAAGGAGAGGAGGAAAAGGAGAGTATGAAGTAGGACTCCTACTTCCTTCCCCTCCCCCCTCCTTCCTTTCCCCCTTGTCCAAACATGGTAGGGGGCGTGGCGAGGGCAGGCGCCCTAGGGCAGGCCGGCCACCTATGTGGTACGTTAGGCTTCCTCCCCTCCCCCTCCCACCTATATATATGTGGGGGCACCCCTAGCACGACACACCAACAATTGTTAGCCATGTGTGGCGCCCCCCTCCACAGTTTACGCCTCTGGTAATATTCTTGTAGTGCCTAGGCGAAGCCCTGCGCGGATCACTTCACCATCATCGTCACCACGCCGCCATGCTAACAGAACTCATCTACTTCCTCGACACTTTGTTGGATCAAGAGTTCGAGGGACGTCATCGAGCTGAACGTGTGCAGAACTCGAAGGTGCCGTACGTTCGGTGCTTGATCGGTCCGAACGAGAAGAAGCTCGACTACATCAACCGCGTTGTCAAACGCTTCTGCTTTCGGTCTATGAGGGTACATAGACAAACTCTCCCCTCTCGTTGCTATGCACCTCCTAGATAGATCTTGCGTGAGCGTAGGATTTTTTTTGGAAGTTGCATGCTACGTTTCCCAACAGTGGCATCATGAGCCAGGTCTATGCGTAGATGATATGCACGAGTAGAACACAAAG
This sequence comes from Secale cereale, assembly GCA_902687465.1. Lineage (NCBI taxonomy): Eukaryota > Viridiplantae > Streptophyta > Magnoliopsida > Poales > Poaceae > Secale > Secale cereale. The sequence continues at coordinate 478,323,039 of LR738712.1, forward strand.
AGTTGTGGGCGGTTGTAGGCATACTGCTTACCACCAACGTCTTATTTTGATTCGGCGGTATTATGGGATGAAGCACCCCGAATGAACCTTACATGACCACGTTCATGAGACCGGTTCCACCGACAGACATGCAACTAGTTTTGCATAAAGGTGGCTGGCAGGTATCTGTTTCTCCTACTTTAGTTGAATCGAATTTGACTGCGGTCGGTCCTTGAAGAACGTTAAAACAACAAACTTGACGAAACACCATTGTGGTTTTGTGCCGTAGGTAAGAACGGTTCTTGGTAGAAGCCAGTAGCAGCCACGTAAAACTTGCAACAACAAAGTAGAGGACGTATAACTTGTTTTTGTAGGGCATGTTGTGATGTGATATGGTCAAGACGTGATGATTTATACGTTACTGCATGAGATGATCATGTTCTGTAAATTATCGGCAACCGACAGGAGCCTTATGGTTGTCTCTTTATTGTATGAAATGTGAACGCCATGTAATTCCTTTACTTTATCACTATGAGTTAGCAATAGTAGTAGAAGCAATAGTTGGCGAGACGACCACGACGCTGTGATGGAGATCAAGGTGTTAAGCCGATGACGATGGAGATCATGACGATGCTTTGGAGATGGAGATCAAAAGCACAAGATGATGATAGCCATATCATGTCACATATTTTGATTGCATGTGATGTTTATCTCTTATGCATCTTATTTTGCTTAGTACGGCTGTAGCATTATAAGATGATCCCTTAACTAAATTTCAATGTAAAAGTGTTCTCCCTGAGTATACACCATTGCAACAGTTCGTCGTGTTGAGACACCACGTGATAATCGGGTGTGATAGACTCTACGTTCACATACAACGGGTGCAAGACAGTTTTGCACATGCGAAATATTCAGGTTAAACTTGACGAGCCTAGCATGTACAGACATGGCCTCTGAAAACTGGAGACCGAAAGGTCAAACGTGAATCATATAGTAGATATGATCAACATAGAGATGTTCACCATTGATGACTACTCCATCTCACGTGATGATCATACATGGTTTAGTTGATTTGGATCACGTATTATTTAGATGACTTGAGGGATGTCTATCTAAGTGGGAGTTCTTAAGTAATTTGATTAACTGAACTTAATTTATCATGAACTTAGTCCTGATAGTATTTGTTTATCTATGTTGTAGATCAATAGACCGCGATGTAGTTCCCTTATTTTTTATATGTTCCTAGAGAATACTAAATTGAAAGATGTTAGTAGCAATGATGCAGACTGGGTTCGTAATCTGAGGCTTATCCTCATTGTTGCACATTAAAATTATGTCCTTGATGCACCGCTAGGTGACAGACCAGTTGCGGGAGCTGATGCTAACGTTATGAACGTTTGGCAAGCTCGATATGATGACTACTTAATAGTTTAGTGCACCATGTTTTATGGCTTAGAACTGGGACTTCAAAAACATTTTGAACGTCACAGAACATATGAGATGTTCCAAGAGCTGAAATTGGTATTTCAGACTCATGCCCATGTCGATAGGTATGAAACTTCTGACAAGTAATTTGCCTACAAGATGGAGGAGAATAGCCCAGCTAGTGAGCATGTGCTCAGAATGTCTGGGTGCTACAATCACTTGAATCAAGTGGGAGTTAATCTTCTAGAAAAGATAGTGATTGACAGAGTTCTCTAGTCACTATTACCAAGCTACTAGAACTTCGTGATGAACTATAATATGCAAGGGATGATGAAAATGATTCCCGAGCTCTTCGCGATGTTGAAATTGGCGAAGGTAGAAGTCAAGAAAGAGCTTCAAGTGTTGATGGTTAAACAAGACCACTAGTTTCAAGAAAAAGGGCAAGGGAAAGAAAGGTAACTTCAAGGAGATTGTCAAGCAAGTTGTCACTCCTGGGAAGAAGCCCAAAGTTAGACCCAAGCCTGAAACTGAGTGCTTCTACTGCAAAGGGACGGGTCACTGGAAGCGTAACTGCCCCAAGTATTTGGCGGATAAGAAGGATAGCAAAGTGAACAAAGGTATATTTGATATACATATTATTGATGTGTGCCTTACTAGTACTGGTAGTAGGTATTTGATACTTGTTCGGTTGCTAAGATTAGTAACTCGAAACAAGATTTACAAAATAAACGGAGACTAGTTGAGGGTAAGGTGATGATGTGTGTTGGAAGTAGTTCCATGATCATCATCGCACACTCCCTATACTTTCGGGATTAGTGTTAAACCTAAATAAATGTTATTTGGTGTTTGTGTTGAGAATGAACATGATTGGATCGTGTTTATTGCAATACCTTTATTCATTTAAGTCGGAGAATAATAATCATTATGTTTACATGAATAAAACCTTCTATGGCCATACACCTGCTACCTCTTGAGCATGCGTTGTTTTTCCCCTGAAGAGGAAAGGGTGATGCAACAAAGTAGCGTAAGTATTTCCCTCAGTTTTTGAGAACCAAGGTATCAATCCAATAGGAGACTACACGCAAATCCCTAGTACCTGCACAAACAAATAAGAACCTTGCAACCAACGCGATAAAGGGGTTGTGAATCCCTTCACGGCCACTTGCAAAAGTGAGATCTGATAGAGATAATAAGATAAATATTTTTGGTATTTTTGTTGTATAGATTGAAAAGTAAAGATTGCAAAATAAAAGAACAATAAAGATAGCTAGTTGACGGAAGATTAATATGATGGAAAATAGACCCGAGGGCCATAGGTTACACTAGTGGCTTCTCTCAAGATAACAAATCTAACGGTGGGTGAACAAATTACTGTCGAGCAATTGATAGAAAAGCGCATAGTTATGAGAATATCTAGGCATGATCATGTATATAGGCATCACGTCCGCAACAAGTAGACCGAAACGATTATGCATCTACTACTATTACTCCACACATCGACCGCTATCCAGCATGCATCTAGAGTATTAAGTTTATAAGAATAGAGTAAAGCATTAAGCAAGATGACATGATGTAGAGGGATAAACTCATGCAATATGACATAAACCCCATATTTTTATCCTCGATGGCAGCAATACAATACATGCCTTGCAGCCCCTGCTGTCACTGGGAAAGGACACCACAAGATTGAACCCAAAGCTAAGCATTTCTCCCATTGCAAGAAAGATTAATCTAGTAGGCCAAACCAAACTGATAATTCGAAGAGACTTGCAAAGATATCAAATCATGCATATAAGAATTCAGAGAAGAACCAAATATTGTTCATAGATAATCTTGATCATAAACCCACAATTCATTGGATCTCGACAAACACACCGCAAAACATATTACATCGAATAGATCTCCAAGAAGATCGAGGAGAACTTTGTATTGAAATCCAAAGAGAGAGAAGAAGCCATCTAGCTAATAACTATAGACCCGAAGGTCTGTGGTAAACTACTCACACATCATCGGAGAGGCTATGGTGTTGATGTAGACGCCCTCCATGATTGATTCCCCTCCGGCGGAGCTCCGGAAAAGGCCCCAAGATGGGATCTCACGGGTACAGAAGGTTGCGGCGGTGGAAATAGGGTTTCATGGTGCTCTCAGATGTTTTCAGGGTATATGATCATATATAGGAGGAAGAGGTACGTCGGTGGAGCTACGAGGGAACCATGAGGGTGGGCGGCGCGCCTACCCCCCTGGGCGCGCCCTCCTGCCTCATGGCCACCTCGTCGCTTCCCAGACGTGTACTCCAAGTCTTCTGGATTGCGTTTGTTCCAAAAACGATCCTCCCAAAGGTTTCATTCCGTCCGGACTTCGTTTGATATTCCTTTTCTGCGAAACATTGAAATATGCAAAAAATAGCAGTTTGCACTGGGCCTTTGGTTAGTAAGTTAGTCCCAACAATAATATAAAAGTGCATATTAAAGCCCATTAAACATCCAAAATAGATAACATAATCGCATGGAACAATACAAAATTATAGATACGTTGGAGACGTACCAAGCATCCCCAAGCTTAATTCCTGCTCGTCCTCGAGTAGGTAAATGATAAAAACAGAATTTTTGATGTGGAATGCTACCTAACATAAATTTCAATGTAATTTTCTTTATCGTGGCATGAATGTTCACACCCGAAAGATTCAAGACAAAAGTTTAATATTGACATAAGAATAATAATACTTCAAGCATACTAACAAAGTAATTATGTCTTCTCAAAATAACATGGCCAAAGAAAGTTCATCCCTACAAAATCATATAGTTTAGCTATGCTCCATCTTCGTCACACAAAATACCCAAATGATGCACAACGCCGGTTTCAGCCAAGCAATTGTTTCATACTTTATTTTTTCAGACTTTTTCAACTTTCACGCAATACATGAGCGTGAGCCATGGATATAGCACTCTAGGTGGAATAGAGTGGTGGTTGTGGAGAAGACAAAAAGAGGAAGATGGTCTCACATCAACTATGCGTATCAATGGGCTATGGAGATGCCCATCAATAGATATCAACGTGAGTGAGTAGGGATTGCCATGCAACGGATGCACTAGAGCTATACATGTATGAAAGCTCAACAAAAGAAACTAAGTGGTTGTGCATCCAACTCGCTTGCTCATGAAGACCTAGGGCATTTTGAGGAAGCCCATCATTGTAATATACAAGCCAAGTTCTATAACAAAAATTCCCACTAGTATATGAAAGTGACAAAACAAGAAACTCTCTATCATGAAGATCATGGTGCTACTTTGAAGCACAAGTGTGGAAAAAACATAGTACCATTATCCCCCCTTTTTTCTGGGCCTTCCCTTTTTATTTGGCCTTTTTTGTCCTTTCCTTTTTTTTCCCGGGACAATGCTCTAATAATGATGATCATCACACTTCTATTTATTTACAACTCATGAATTACAACTCGATACTTAGAACAAGTTACGAATCTATATGAATGCCTCCGGCGGTGTACCGGAATGTGCAATGAATCAAGAGTGACATGTATGAAAGAATTATGAATGGTGGCCTTGCCACAAATACGATGTCAACTACATGATCATGCGAGGCAATATGACAATGATGAAATGTGTCATAATAAACGGAACGGTGGAAAGTTGCATGACAATATATCTCGGAATGGCTATGGAAATGCCATAATAGGTAGGTATGGTGGCTGTTTTGAGGAAGATATATTGTGGGTGTATGGTACCAGCAAAAGTTGCGCGGTACAAGAGAGGCTAGCAATGGCGGAAGGGTGAGAGTGTGTATAATCCATGGACTCAACATTAGTCATAAAGAACTCACATACTTATTGCAAAAATCTACAAGTCATCAAAACAAAGTACTACACGCATGCTCCTAGGTGAAGCGTTGGTAGGAGTTAACCATCGCGCGATCCCGACCTCCACAGAAAGGATGGCAATCAAAGAAATACCTCATGCTTTAAATTTGTCACATAACAGTTACCATACATGCATGCTACGGGACTTGCAAACCTCAACACAAGTATTTCTCAAATTCACAACTACTCTACTAGCATGACTCCAATATCACCATCCTCATATCTCAAAACAATCATCAAGCATCAAACTTCTCATAGTATTCAATGCATTTTATGTGAAAGTTTTTATTATACCCATCTTGGATGCCTATCTTATCAGGACTAATTTTATAGCCAAAGAAAATTACCATGCTGTTATAAAGGACTCTCAAAATAATATAAGTGAAGCATGAGAGATCAACAATTTCTACAAAATAAAACCACCATCGTGCTCTAAAAAGATATAAGTGAATCACTAGAGCAAAATTATCTAGCTCAAAAGATAAAAGTGAATCACAAAGAGTATTCTAATAAATTCCGACTCATGTGTGTCTCTCCCAAAAGGTGTCTACAGCAAGGATGATTGTGGTAAACTAAAAAGCAAAGAATCAAATCATACAAGATGCTCCCAGCAAAACACATATCATGTGGTGAATAAAAATATAGTCTCAAGTAAAGTTACCGATAGACGAAGACGAAAGAGGGGATGCCTTCCCGAGGCATCCCCATGCTTAGGCTTTTGGTTGTCCTTGAATTTTACCTTGGGGTGTCTTGGGCATCCCCAAGCTTAGGCTATTGCCAAGCTTTATTCCATAGTCCATCAAATCCTTACCCAAAAACATCAAAGCTTCACAACACAAAACTCAACAGAAAATCTCATGAGCTCCGTTAGTATAAGAAAACAAACCACCACTTTAAGGTACTGTATTGAACTCATTATTTATTTATATTGGTGTTAAACCTACTGTATTCCAACTTCTCTATGGTTCATACCCCCTGATACTACTCATAGATTCATCAAAATAAGCAAACAACACACAAAAAGCAGAATCTGTCAAAAAACAGAACAACCTGTAGCAATCTGTAACTTTCGAATACTTCTGTAACTCTAAAAATTCTGAAATAAATTGTTAAACTTGAGGAATTTGTCTATTAATTATCTGCAAAAATAATCAACCTAAAAGCACTCTCCATTAAAAAATGGAAGCTAATCTCGTGAGCGCAAAAGTTTCTATTTTTTATAGCAAGATCGCAAAGACTTCACCCAAGTCTTCCCAAAGGTTCTACTTGGCACAAACACTAATTAAAACACAAAACCACATATAACCAGAAGCTAGATGAATTATTTATTACTAAACGAAGTAAAAGCAAAGAAAATAAAATTGGGTTGCCTCCCAACAAGCGCTATCATTTAACGCCCCTAGCTAGGCACAAAGCAAGAACAGATCTAGGTATTGTCGTAATGATAAGGTAAATCGCGAAAACTCATCTCATATTTCCTACGTTCAGAAGCAAGTTTTCTTTGTGGCAGGCAAAAGTAATCGAAAGGGATAAATTTAATGGGACGAAAATCCCCAAGATCAAGCTCGGGAGGTATGAGTTCCTCCTTTGACCCCTCATATTGCACAACCAATTCATCATTATGAGTATTCTTTTGGCAAAAGGCCATGAGCCTTTGCTCAAGAGAAAGACACAACCCATTGTTTTGAATAGCAAAATCATCATTCAGTTCGGAGATTCTATCAACTAGAACATCGGTAGGAACCTTTTCTCTAAGGTTTTCATTAAAAGCAACATGATCTAAAGATTGTAAACGCATTATGTCTTCTTGATTAAAAAGGATAGCTCCTATAGGAGGGCGACCAGCGTCCACCCTATAATGCGTAAAAAATTCTTTGGCCCCTCTCATTGTAAATCTGAACTCAAGTGCCAAAAAGATGGTAGCTGCTCGCTTAACAGAAGAATGCTCAATATTGGAAAATTCTAGAAAAATTCTCTGAATGCAAGGATGCATGTGGATAAATTGTCTTTCTAGTTCAACTACAAGAAAAGATATAGCGGCCGCAAGACTACTCGTTCTATGAAGAATAGATCCACCCATGGCGGGCAAAGCATCGACACAAGTAAAGAAATCTTGAATAACTCCTTTTCCAATAATATTATCACTACCAATCCGGAACTTTTTAGTGTGCAAGGTAGTAGGTTCCTCATGAGGATTATTAAAAACATCAAAGTCTCCCCCATCGTTACCACTATCTTTTTCAACGATAACCTCCCCAGTTTCAGACATGATAGCAACAAACCGCACTAAGGACGAACACACAAGAGACAAGCGAACATAAAAAATGGCGAAGAAAACATCAAAGGTGGAGTGGGGGAGAGGAAAATGAGAGGCGAATGGCAAATAATGTAATGCGAGGGATAAGATTTTGTGATGGGTACTTGGTATGTATTGACTTGTGCGTAGATCTCCCCGACAACGGCACTAGAAATTCTTCTTTCTACCTCTTGAGCATGCGTTGTTTTTCCGTTGAAGAGGAAAGGGTGATGTAGCAAAGTAGCTTAAGTATTTTCCTCAGTTTTTGAGACCCAAGGTATCAATCCATTAGGAGACTACACGCAAATCCCTAGTAACTGCACAAACAAATAAGAACCTTGCAACCAACGCGATAAAGGGGTTGTCAATCCCTTCATGGCCACTTGCAAAAGTGAGATCTGATAGAGATAATAAGATAAATATTTTTGGTATTTTTGTTGTATAGATTGAAAAGTAAAGATTGCAAAATAAAAGAACAATAAAGATAACTAGTTGACGGAAGATTAATATGCTGGAAAATAGACCCGGGGGCCATAGGTTTCACTAGTTTCTTCTCTCAAGATAGCGAATCTTACGGTGGGTGAACAAATTACCGTCGAGCAATTGATAGAAAAGCGCATAGTTATGAGAATATCTAGGAATGATCATGTATATAGGCATCACGTCCACGACAAGTAGACCGAAACAATTCTGCATCTACTACTATTACTCCACACATCGACCGCTATCCAACATGCATCTAGAGTATTAAGTTCATAAGAATAGAGTAACACATTAAGCAAGATGACATGATGTAGAGGGATAAACTCATGCAATATGACATAAACCCCATCTTTTTATCCTCGATGGAAACAATACAATGCGTGCCTTGCTGCCCCTGCTGTCTCCGGGAAAGGACACCGCAAGATTGAACCCAAAGCTAAGCTCTTCTTCCATTGCAAGAAAGATCAATCTAGTAGGCCAAACCAAACTGATAATTCAAAGAGACTTGCAAAGATATCAAATCATGCATATAAGAATTCAGAGAAGAACCAAATATTGTTCATAGATAATCTTGGTCATAAACCCACAATTCATCGGATCTCAACAAACACACCGCAAAAAGTATTACATCGAATAGATCTCCAAGAATATCGAGGAGAACTTTGTATTGAGATTCAAAGAGAGAGAAGAAGCCATCTAGCTAATAACTATGGACTCGAAGGTCTATGGTAAACAACTCACACATCATCGGAGAGGCTATGGTGTTGATGTAGAAGCCCTCCGTGAACGATTCCCCCTCCGGCGGAGCTCCGGAAAAGGCCCCAAGATGGGATCTCACGGGTACAGAAGGTTGCGGTGGTGGAAATAGGGTTTTGTGGTTCTCTTGGATGTTTTCAGGGTATATGAGTATATATAGGAGGAAGAGGTATGTCGGTTGAGCTACGAGGGTCCCATGAGGGTGGGCGGTGCACCTACCCTTTGGGTGCGCCCTCCTGTCTCGTGGCTTCCCAGACGTGTACTCCAAGTCTTCTGGATTGCGTTTGTTCCCAAAACGATCCTCATGAAGGTTTCATTCCGTTTGGACTCCGTTTGATATTCCTTTTCTGTGACACACTGGAATTGGCAAAAAACAACAGTTTTCACTAGGCCTTTGGTTAGTAGGTTAGTCCCAAAAATAATATAAAAGTGCATATTAAAGCCCATTAAACATCCAAAATAGATAATATAATCGCATGGAACAATAAAAAATTATAGATACGTTGAAGACGTATCAACACCCAAGGTGAATTGTTTATTGAATCTCGATCGTAGTAATACACATATTGATAATATTGAAGCCAAAAGATGCAGAGTTGATAATGATAGTGCAACATACTTTTGGCACTACCGTTTAGGTCATATTGGTGTAAAGCGCATGAAGAAACTCCATGTTGATGGGCTTTTGGAGTCACTTGATTATGGATCATTTGATACTTGCGAACCATGCCTCGTAGGCAAGATGACTAAAACTCCGTTCTCTAGAACAATGGAGTGAGCTAATGACTTATTGGAAATAATGCATACCAATGTATGCGGTCCAATGAGTGTTGAAGCTTGCGGCGGGTATCGTTATTTTCTTACCTTCACAAATGATTTGAGTAGATATGGGTATATCTACTTATGAAGCACAAGTCTGAAACATTTAAAAAGTTCAAAGAATTTCAGAGTGAAGTAGAGAATTATCATAACAAGAAAATAAAGTTTCTACAATCCGATCATGGAGGCGAATATTTGAGTTACGAGTTTTGGTCTTCATTTGAAACAATGTGGAATAGTTTCACAGCCCACGCCACCTGGAACACCACAGCGTAATGGTATGTCCGAGCATCATAATCATACTTTATTAGATATGGTGCGATCTATGATGTCTCTTATCGATTTACCACTATCATTTTGGGGTCATGCATTAGAGAAAACTGCATTCACGTTAAATAGGTCACCATCTAAATCCATTGGGACGACACCGTATGAACTGTGGTTTGGCAAGAAACCTAAGCTGTCGTTTCTTAAAGTTTGGGGTTGCGACACTTATGTCAAAAGGCTTCAGCCTGATAAGCTCGAACCCAAATCGGAGAAGTGCGTCTTCATAGGATACCCTAAGGAAACAATTGGGTACACCTTCTAAAACAGACCTGAAGGCAAGACTTTTGTTTCCAAGAATGGAAGATTTATAGAGAGGGTGTTTCTCTCGAAAGAAGTGAGTGGGAGGAAAGTAGAACTTGATGAGGTAATTGTACCACCTATGGCCCCCGGGTCTATTTTCCATCATATTAATCTTCCGTCAACTAGTTATCTTTATTGTTCTTTTATTTTGAAATCTTTACTTTTCAATCTATACAACAAAAATACCAAAAATATTTATCTTATTATCTCTATCAGATCTCACTTTTGCAAGTGGCCATGAAGGGATTGACAACCCCTTTATCGCATTGGTTGCAAGGTTCTTATTTGTTTGTGCAGGTACTAGGGATTTGCGTGTAGTCTCCTAATGGATTGATACCTTGGTTCTCAAAAACTGAGGGAAATACTTACACTACTTTGCTGCATCACCCTTTCCTCTTCAACGGAAAAACAACGCATGCTCAAGAGGTAGCAAGAAGAATTTCTAGCGCCGTTGCCGGGGAGATCTATGCACAAGTCAATACATACCAAGTACCCATCACAAACTCTTGATGAGGTAATCTCTGCTCCACTTCAAGTCAGATCATGCCCACACTTCCCAATTGTGCAATATGCAGATGACACTCTGGTGGTTATGCAAGCTCATGCTAGACAATTGTTCTGTTTGAAGGCTCTACTGAATACTTTTGCCACTGCAACTGGGCTCAAAGTGAATTATGGAAAGTCAATCATGGTACCTTTGAACATTGCTGAAGACAGGGTTGAAATATACACAAATACCTTGCAATGTGCTAGAGAACAACTCCCCTTTACTTACCTTGGTATGCCATTGGGAATTTACAAACCAACTGTTGAGCAATGCCTCCCTCTAGTTAACAGGATTGCCTAAAGATTGACTGGTATCTCTACCTTCATCACCCAAGCTGGTAAACTGCTACTAGTCAAATCAGTGACGACCTCATTATCAGTCTTTTTCATGTGCTGTTTGGACATACCTGTTACAATTAAAAAGCAGATCATCAAGTATTTGAGACACTGCCTTTGGAGAGGACCTGATATGGAGGACAAAAGACCTGCTCTGGTTGCATGGCACATAGTGTGCAGACCAAAAGACCAAGGGGGATTAGGAGTTCTAGATATATACACACACAACAAAACCTTGCTCATGAAGAACCTCCACAAATTCTTCAACATACATGATATTCCCTGGGTCAACCTTATCTGGGAATCATACTATAGTGATGGGAGATTACCAGGGGGCAACTTGATAGGATCATTCTGGTGGAAGTCCAACTTAGCTCTCATTGATCAATACAAAGCTATTGCTAGATGTAATGTGGGGAATGGAGTCAGTGCATTTTTCTGGGATGACCTATGGAGCCAAGCAATACTTAAACACCAATTCCCTCACCTATTCTCTTTTGTCAGAAACCCTCAACTAAATGTTCAACAAGTATTGCAGACTGAGTACTTGCAGGACCTCTTCTTTCTCGCTTTGACAACTGAAACATATGAGGAATTCTTACAGATGGAAGACATTTGCATTTCCATGAGGCAATCTGAGTACTTGGACACATTTGATACATGGAGCTACATTTGGGGGACTGAACACTATTCTTCCATCAAAGCATATAAAGTACTAATTGGATGCAAGCAGACACCTCCACACTTCAATTGGATCTGGCAGAGTTCTTGTCAGCCAAAACATAAAGTGTTCTTCTGGAAACTTCTACATGATAGAGTCAACACCAGGAATTTACTTAGAAGAAAGAATTTTGTGTTAGAGGCTTATAACTGTGCTGTTGGTGGATGCCAGCAAGAAGAAACTTTACATCACCTCTTTTGGGGCTGCCAATTTGTTCAACAATGCTAGGATTTCATTTGTCCAACAAGAACACCAAACTTGTCTGTGTTAGAAGCGTTTCAAGATCTTAAAGACAAACTAAGATACCCTTTTTACATGGAGATCATCATTCTTGGAGCATGGGCCATTTGGATAACCAGAAACAATAAGGTCTTTGAAAACATTACACCTTCATTCCAAGGCTGGAAGTTCATTTTTTTGGAAGAGTTAAAGCTTCTCAAGTTTAGAATGAAGAAGAAGCATGAAAGGCAATTTTTTGTTTGGCTTCAAAGCCTCTTGTAAAGTCCCTATTCATAGTATTCTAGGCTACCTTTTCTTCTTTTTTTAGTTTTTCTCTCTTTCTTTGCTCTATAGGCTTACCTCAAGCCTTATCAGACTTTCCTTGTTCCTTGACCTTATAATTTATAAAAATTGCAGTGGGGTTTTACCCTACTGTTTATATTCAAAAAATTGTACCTTGTCTTAAATTGGAAAGTAGCTCATCACAGAAAACAGTTCCCGTGATGCCTACACCAACTAGAGAGGAAGCTAATGATAATGATCATGAAACTTCAGATCAAGTTACTACTGAGCCACATAGTGCATTGAATATGATCAGAAGTTGGATGCTTGATAATTGTTTTGAGATATGTGGATAGTGATATTAGAGTCATGCTAGTGGAGTTATTATGAAATTGAGAAATGCTTGTGTTAAAGTTAGTGATTCCCGTAGCATGCACGTATGGTGAACCGCTATGTGACAAAGTTAGAGCATGAGATATTTGTAGAGTGTCATCCTTTGTGTGGAGGTCGGGGGCGCGCGATGGTTAACTCCTACCAACCTTCCTCCTAGGAGCATGCGTTGATTGCTTTGCTTTGATGACTCGTAAATTTTGCAATAAGTATATGAGTTCTTATGACTAATGTTGAGTCCATGGATTATACGCACTCTCACCCTTCCACCATTGCTAGCCTCTCTTGTACCGCAACTTTCGCCGGTACCATACACCCACTATATATCCTTCCTCAAAACAGCCACCATATATCTTCCTCAAAATAGCCACATTATCTACCTATCATGCCATTTCCATAGCCATTCCGAGATATATTGCCATGCAACTTTCCACCGTTCCGTTCATATGCCACGCTTTATGTTGTCATATTGCCATGCATGATCATGTAGTTGACATCGTATTTGTGGCAAGGCCACCATGCATAATCTTTCATACATGTCACTCTTGATTCATTGCATATCCCAGTACACTGCCAGAGGCATTCATATAGAGTCGTACTTGTTCTAGTATCGAGTTGTAATATCGAGTTGTAATTCAATACATGTGTGATGATCATCATTATTAGAGCATTGTCCCATGTGAGGAAAGGCCAATAAAAAAAGAGATGGCCAAAAAAATAGTGAGGGGCTAAATAAAAAAGAGGAGAGAAAGCCCCTCCATAAAAAATGAGAGAAAAGAGAGAAGGGACACAATTGCTACTATCCTTTTCCACACTTATGCTTCAAAGTAGCACCATGTTCTTCATGATAGAGAGTCTCATGTTTAGTCACTTTCATATACTATTGGGAATTTTCATTATAGAACTTGGCTTGTATATTCCAACGATGGGCTTCCTTAAATGCCCTAGGTCTTCATGAGCAAGCAAGTTGGATGCACACCCACTTAGTTTCTTTGTTGAGCTTTCATACATTTTTAGCTCTAGTGCATCTGTTGCATGGCAATCCCTGCTCACTCACATTGATATATATTGATGGGCATCTCCATAGCCCGTTGATATGCCTAGTTGATGTGAGACTGTCTCCCTCCTTTTTGTCTTCTCCACAACCACCTCTCTATTCCACATAGTGCTACATCTATGGCTCACGCTCATGTGTTACGTGAAAGTTGTAAGGTTTGAAAGAATAGAGTATGAAAACAAGTGCTTAGCTGAAACCGGGGTTGTGCATGATATGAATATTTTGTGTGATGAAGAGGGAGCATAGCCAGACTATATGATTTTGTAGGGATACCTTTCTTTAGCCATAGTATTTTGAAAAGACATGATTCCTTTGTTAGTATGCTTGAAGTATTATTATTTGTTATGTCAATATAGACTTTTGTATTGAATCTTTCAGATCTGAACATTCATGCCACAATTAAGAGAATTACATTGAAAACTATGTTGGTTAGCATTCCACATCAAAAATTCTGTTTTTATCACTTACCTACTCGAGGACGAGCATTAATTAAGCTTGGGGATGCTTGATACGTCTCCAACGTATCTATAATTTTTTTATTGTTCCATGCTATTATTTATGATGTTTTGGATGTTTAATGGGCTTTGTTATACAATTTTATATTATTTTTGGGACTAACCTACTAACCCAAAGGCCCAGTCGAGATTGCTGTTTTTTTGCCTATTTTAGGGTTTTACAGAAAAGGAATGTCAAACGGAGTCCAAACGGAATGAAACCTTCGGGAGAGATATTTTCGGAGCAAAATACGCACGGGAGACTTGAGAACCATGGAGTAGGGCTGACGTGGCGTCCACGAGGGTGGGGGGCGCGCCCCCTATAGGGCGTGCCCCCCTACCTCATGGGCACCCCGTCTGGCCCCCGGTGCCCTCCTTCCTCCTATATATACTTACGTACCCCGAAACCATCAGAACAACAGAGAAAACCCTAGTTCCACCGCCGCAACCTTCTGTTCCCGTGAGATCCCATCTTGGGCCCTGTTTCGGAGCTCCGCCGGAGGGGGGATCTTCCACGGAGTGCTTCTACATCAACATCATTGCCTCACCATGAGTTGTGAGTAGTTTACCATAGACCTTCAGGTCCATAACTAGTATCTAGATGGCTCCTTCTCTCTCTTTGGATCTCAATACCAAGTTCTCCTCGGTCTTTGAGGAGATCTATTCAATGTAATCTCTTTTTGCGGTGTGTTTGTCGAGATCCAATGAATTGTGGGTTTATGATCAAGATTATCTATGAGTAATATTTGGTTCTTCTCTGAACTCTTTATGTATGATTATAATATCCTTGCAAGTCTCTTGGAATTATTGGTTTGGTTTGGCCTACTAGATCTATAGTTCTTGCAATGGGAGAAGTGCTTGGCTTTGGGTTCAATCTTGCGGTGTCCTTTCCCAGTGACAGTAGGGGCAACAAGGCACGTATTGTATTGTTGCCATCGAGGATAAAAAGATGGGGTTTATATCACTATGTTTGAGTTTATCCCTCTACATCATGTCATCTTGCTTAAGGCGTTACTCTGTTCTTATGAACTTAATACTCTAGATGCATGCTGGATAGCAGTCGATGTGTGGAGTAATAGTAGTAGATGCAGAATCGTTTCGGTCTACTTGTCTCGGACGTGATGCCCATATATAATGATCATGCCTAGATAGTCTCATAATTATTCGCTTTTCTATCAATTGCTCGACAATAATTTGTTTTCCCGCCGTAAAATATCGCTATCATGAGAGAAGCCACTAGAGAACACTATGGCCCACGGGTCTATTCTCAACATATCAATCTACAATCTACTTTACTTTTCCGCTTTTACTTTATGTTCTTATATCCAAAAATACCAAAAATATCAAACTATCATCTCTATCAGATCTCACTTTCGTATGTGACCGTAAAGGGATTGACAACCCCTTATCGCGTTGGCTGCGAAGTTCTTATTTGTTTGTGCAGGTGCGAGGAACTCGCGCGTGGTCTCATACTAGATTGATACCTTGGTTCTAAAAAATTAAGGGAAATACTTATGCTACTGTGCTGCATCTCCCTTTCCTCTTCGAGGGAATACAACGCAAGCTTGAGAAGTAGCAAGAAGAATTTCTGGTGCCGTTGCCGGGGAGGCTTACGCAAAAGTCATATGCCAAGTACCTATCACAAACCCTTATCCTTCGCATTACATTTTTTGCCTCTCGTTTTCCTCTCCCCCACTTCACCCTTGCCGTTGTATTCGCCCTTCTTCCGCTGTGTGTTTATCGTTCGCTTGCTTCTTGTTTGCTTGTGTGTTGCTTGCTTGCTTGTCATCATGTCTAGCACACCTATCATTATCAATACTCCCAAGAGTGAGGCTCTCAATTTTAAACAAAGGGAGGAAGAAAACTTAAAAGATGCCGCTACTAACGTGTTTAGCATGGAAGATATTGATAAATAATGGCCGCGAAGTAAATATGAAGGGTGCATCTCTCAAAATTACATTTATCTCTGTTTTAAAAGCTTGAGCTCTGGCACCTCTGCAAATCACTGCTTCCCTCTGTGAAGGGACTATCAATTTACATTTATCTTGGGTCATCACCTTCTCAAATAAGCGCCAGATCTGAGAGCACTGTTGTCATCCTCATGCATTGTGTATAGTTAATATTGGGTGTTAGCATGACTGGATCATCTCTACCATGAATTACAATGCTTAGTCGATGGTTGAACTTTGGAGGTGCTCTGCATTTATGTTTTGCGGTCTCAAAAAGGGCTTGCGAGATACCACTGTTGTCATATTATATCATGGTTGTTTTGACAAAGTGTTGTCATTTGAGATATCTTATTATTGCTCTCTAGTTTTTTATGCTATTGATATGAGTTAATATAATTTCTAAGAGTTATTGTTGACATGGTTAGTCATGATCTTTGCTGAAAACCTGGGTGCTACTTAAGCTTATTTATGTAAACAAGAGCAAAAAAGTTCGTAAAAGTTTTTCTTTTTCACTTTTAATTTATCAACTGTATTTCTTGAGGACAAGCAAATATTTAAGCTTGGGGGAGTTGATACGTCTCCATCGCATTTACTTTTCCTAATGCTTTTCCTCTTGTTTTGGACTCTGATTTGCATGATTTGAATGAAACTAACCCGGACTAACACTGTTTTTAGCAGAACTACCATAGTGTTGTTTTTGTGCAGAAATAAAAGTTCTCGGCATGAAACGGAACTTTTCAGAGAATTGTTTCAGAATAAAAGAAAAATACCGTAGCCAAGAACCACCGGAGGGCCCCCCCTGGGTGAGCACAACCCACCAGGGTGCGCCCCCCTCCAGGCGCACCCAGGTGGGTTGTGCCCACCTGGTGGCCCCGCTGACCCTATCTCCGACGCTGTAAAATCCTATTTTTTCTAGAAAAAAATAGAGGAGGAAGAATTATCTCATTTCGGGATACGGAGCCGCTGCCACCTCCTGTTCTTCATCGGGAGGCCAGATCCGGAGTCGGTTTGGGGCTCCGGAGAGGGGAATCTTCGGTCTTCATCATCACCAACCGTGCTCTATCGAGAGTGAGTAATTCCTGCATAGGCTCGCTGGTCGATGAGGAGTTGGATGAGATTCGTCATGTAATCGAGTTAGTTTTGTTAGGGCTTGATCCCTAGCATCCACTATGTTATGAGATTGATGTTGTTATGAATTTGCTATGCTTAATGCTTGACACTTTGGGCCCGGGTGCCATGATTTCAGATCTGAACTGTTTATGTTATCACCATTATTACTATGTTCTAAGATCCGATCTTGCAAGTCATAGTCACCTACTAGATGTTATGATCCGTAAACCCCGTAGTGACAATATTCGGGATACTTTTTGGTGATGACCGTAGTTTGAGGAGTTCATGTATTCACTATGTGCTAATGCTTTGTTCTGGTACTCTATTAAAAGGAGGCCTTAATATCCCTTAGTTTCCTTATGGACCCCACTGGCACGGGAGTGTAGGACAAAATATGTCATACAAGTTCTTTCCATAAGCACGTATGACTATTTACGGAATACATGCCAGATTACATTTATGAACTGGAGCTAGTTTTGTATCGCCCTAGGTTGTGACTGTTACATGATGAATATCATTCAACAAATTGCCGATCCAATGCCTACAAATTTCCTACATATTGATCTTGCTAAGTTACTATTGCTGCTATTACTATTTCTACTGCTACAAAATCACTACTATCACTGTTACCGTTACTATTGCTGCTACCGCTACTATCAAAACTATCATACTACTGTGCTACTGATCACTTTGTTGCAGATAATTAATCTCCAGGTGTGGGTGAATTGACAACTCAGTTGCTAATGCTTGCAAATATTCTTTGGCTCCCCTTGTGGCGAATCTATAAATTTGGGTTGAATACTCTACCCTCGAAAATTGTTGCGATCCCCTATACTTGTGGGTTATCAATGTTGCAAAATGGACGTATCAAGAGGCAGCCGGCGCTATGACGTCCATGACGCTGGAGGATGAGCAGTGGCTGAGTGGCACCGAAGCGCTCATCGACGCTGTAGCTGACGTCCAAACGGTCGACCGTCCACGATGAATTTGACAAAAATAGTTCAAAATAGCTTCATACATGAACACAAAATTAAATTAGAGTCGACAAAAGTACGAATTGATCGCAAAAATGGAACCATAACATCGATGTGCATCTTTTTTTGTAAAGCTTATCTCGAATCAAAGCATTGTTGTATAGTTTAGAATGGATGGAAGAAAGAGACTAGAGAAGGAGGTTACTAGAGGTGGAAGGAGAAGCAACATACATGGTATATACCAGACATCATCCTCCCATGCAAGAGGGCCCACCACGTGTGCTCGAGATGGCTCGACCCAGCATGGCTCACTGGAAACTGTCGATTCGGCCGTTCCTAGCGGGCCTGGCTGGGGAGTGCTTTAAGTTCCGCGTGGACCAACATTTGGATGCGACCCGGGTAACCAAACAGGACAAATTTCCCCTTACGGGCATGGTTGGGGTGGATGCACGCAACCAAACGCATCCTAGACTGATTATTGTTTCTACCGCTCGGGGGCACACAACGAGGGTTGCTTAGTAGTACTCCTACTTTGGTACAAGGTTTTGTTTTGTTTTACTACTGTATAAACTGGACTTGGTGTTTTCTTTTATTACGTGGAAATAGTTTAGCGCGTGGATTATTAAAATGAAAACTATATTGTCTGTGGACTGGTTTGGACTCGTCCGCAGGCCCAAATACGGGACTCGGCCATCCAATCTTTCCCCCGAAGGTTCGCTCCTTTTTAAGCCTGCGGTACTCAAAATAATAGCATACCAAATACTCAATGAGTGAAAACATTTAAATGTGACACTAGTTCAAATGTAAAAATTACAATCCAACTAAGATTTTGAAAAAGGTTTAAACTCGAATTCAAGTTGCACAAATGTTCTAGTTGTCTCCTGTAAGCATCTACACGTGCTCAATCAGATCTTTCTTGAGCTGCTCATGAGTGGCTCGATACCGAATTTGTTATTACATTTGGACAAAATCATCGAATGTAGTCGAATTATGATGTGGAAGTTGGATAGGATCATTCATGTTCTCAAATTTCAGACCTCTGTCTTCACCCTCATCCTCCATGATCATATTGTGCATGATAAAACAACATGTCATAATCTGCCACAAGGTCTACATATCTCATATTTTTGTAGGTCCTCAAGATAACTTCAAAACGGGGTTGGAGCACTCCAAATGCTCTCGCCGCATTTCTAGTTTCTTGTCTTTAAGCGAAGTGAGCTCTTATTTTGGACCAACTGGCTGAAAGATGGTCTTGACGAAGGTCGTCCACAAAGGATATATATTGTTAATGAGATAGTAAGTTGTGTTGTAGTCATGATCATGGACAGTGTAATTGCACAAAGGGGCATGTCCTTCAGTGGACCTATCAAACAACGAAGATTGTTGTAGCACATTTATGTCACTATGAGACCGGGGCATTGAAAGGATCTAGAAATGGGGTCTAGAGGGGGGAGGGTGATCAGACCGTTAACAAGTAAAAGTGAAAGATTTTAGTTTCTTCAAGTTAAGGTTGAGTTTAGCACATATTAATAGGCACACAATACATTTTACACAAGCATGGCAAGAGTATGAGCAGTGGAAAGAGTAAGGCATGCAAGTGCAAGAATGTAAAGGGATAAGAATTGGAGTGTGCAAACGCAATGTAGACACAAATGATTTTTGGCGTGGTTCCGATAAGTGGTGTGATTGTACATCCACGTTAATGGAGACTTCAGCCCACGAAGGGTAGCGGTCGCGCGAGTCCGCGGAAGGCTCCACCCACTAAGGGACCTTGTCTATCCCTCTATGGCTATCATCCACGAAGGACTTGCCTCACCCGGGTAGATCTTCATGAAGTAGGCGATCTCCTTGCCCTTAAAAACTTCTTGGTTCAACTCCACATCATGTCGGAGGCTCCCAAGCGACACTGTAACGCCCCAGATGTAACAATTCCCTTTATGGTAATATATTCATCATTGACTTAATCAATTCCATTCTGGGATCCTCCTTCATTCCGGGTTTCTACGTTTTTGCTCTGATCATGTGTTGCATATCACCATGTCATTTTCATCATGTGCATTGCATTGGCATAGTCTCACTTGCATCCGTGTGTAGTTGCATTGTCTTCGTCCTCTCCCTTGTTCGTTTTGGTTTCCGACTCTCCCACACGGCACCCGTCGCACCTCTCAAGTCTTGTTTCGTGAGCAGGAGAAAAACATCCTCGAAATGGGCCGAGAGTTGTCGAGTGGTCTCGTTATATCACCGGTAGACCGCCTGTCAAATTTTGATCCATTTGGAGGTCGTTTGATGCCCCAACGGGTAACCGCGTTAACCGCCGGAAGCCCTTTCTCATTTAGCCCAGCACCCCTCCACAACAGCCCACTAGCTCATCTAAACCCCCTCCATGCTCTTCGCCGTTGGACCACGATCGCGTGGCTGAAAACCACACCTTATTTGGACTCTCCTAGCTCCCTCTACCTATATAAACAACCCCCACATCCATTTTCGGGTAAAAAAACCTTAGTTCCGAGCTCCCCGCGCCGCCAGACACGTCCGCCGACGGCCGGACGCGTCCGCCGCCTCCCTCGGCCAATCAGGAGCCGGCACCTCGCGTGCCGCCGCCGCGCTCTCTCTCCACCCCATCGCGGCCCGCGTGGCCCGATTTCGGCCCCCCGGCCCGCATCGCCGCCACCGAGCCAGCCGCCTCCGCCCGATCCGCCTCGAGCGTCGCCGCCGCTCTGGGCCGGTTGCCGCCGCTCTGCATCGCGCCGCGTCGCCGCCGGCCGACTTCGGCTGTCGTCGCCACGCGGACTTTGCCGCCCCGCCGCCGGACTAGACACCGCGTCTGCTTCGCCCTGCCGGACCGGCCGCCTTGCCCGCTGGACCGGACCCCGTCACGCCTCCACCGCCGGCGAGCTCCGTCGCTCCTCGGCCGCTATCGCCAACTCCGGCCGCCGCCCTCGTCCCGTCCCGATCTGGCCGGATCGGGATCAGATCCACCAAGCCCACGATCCAAACGCCCCACCTCCGTCCCGGATCTCTCCATCCCGCTCCGTCTCATACGCGTTGACTTTTCGCAAGGTGAAAAATCCACCAAGTCCCGAAATCCTTATATTATGTTGTCTCCTTCATCATGTCATATCTCTGTGCCCGTAGCTCCGATTTGCATGTATGATATATGGAAATGTTTGTCTCGAAGTGCTCTACGTGTTGGACTCAGTTTTGTGCATGTTAGGGTTCATTTAGATGTCTTAATCTTTGTTGCCAAACTGCTACGTGATGTTACTGGCCAGCTCTAGTTGTGTGCCATCAATATGTTAGCATGTTTGTGAGGTCGTATCTTTGTGCATGTTGGTCCAAATGGAGTGTATGATATGTCAAAATGTTCGTCTTGTGATGCTCTTCATGATGGATGCATTTGCATACATGTTGGGTTGCATTATGCAATGGTTATCCCTGTTACAAAAGTGTTTGTTGCTGTTAAGTTGCTGAAATTGTTATAACTTGATGATTTGTCTTTTTTGGAGCATTTTGTGTGTTTTTCTTTTGACCCACATGTCAACATGTTTTAGCAGCATAATCACGTTGTCTTTGAAGTGGTGTATGTGGTTTTTCATGATATTCTCTGTGGTGACTTGAACAAGCTTGTAAACATGCCATGTCAATGTTGCTGTTTTTACACTTAGTGAAAAACTACTAAGTCTGAAATCTGTTATAACATGTTGCCATGTAAACTTGATGCCACAATCTTTTCCATGCATGTTTTGGAATAACTAGTGAGCATGTCTTGATGTCCATGTTTTGTCTATCAATCCATGCCTTTGTTTGCATATATTCCCTGCTGTAGCTTGTTGTTATCTTGCTCTCAAAATGCTTGAAATCTAAACTGTCAGCCTGTTAACAGAACATTCATTTTGGAAAAGCTCGTGCTAATCAACCCTTGCATGGAATGAATTGTTTCTTTGGATGAATTGGAAGTATATTATGTCTTCTTCATGCTCATGTATTTTTCATGCTTGTTATAGTTGTTTTGCTTGCTGTTGAGTGCCTCCAAAGGTAGCAAATTTTTGTTCCTGGTTGCATGCCCAGTAAAATTTCACTAAGTCTGAAAAATCTGTTAACTTATCGAATCTTGCCATGCTTGTTTAATTGTGTTATAGTAAGTTTTTGGGAGTGATCAACTTCATACTTGTTGAGAATCATGTCTACTTCACATCCATGCCTTTTGTCATCATGTTTGGGTGCTGTAGCATATTTGAACCTTGCTCCAAAGATGCCATGTTGCTGTTAACTTTAGTTTTGCATTGCATCTTGTTTTGCTTGCCATTTGCAAACCGTGCATCCGATTCCAATGATCTTTATATCGATTTCGACCGAAATCTTTCAATCTATCCAGTAGCATGCTTGGTTTGCCAAGATCTTGCCCACATCTATCATGTCTTCTCATGTCCTTCCCGGCTTCATCTCCCTTCATACCGGTAGCTCCGTAGCATAAAATTAAAGTAGTCATTAACAACCCAGCAAAATTAGTTTTAGAGTGATGAGACCAACCAATAATTCAAGTACCAGATACTCAAGATGTCCATAACCGGGGACACGGCTAATCATGATTATTTTTATGATCCCTTTGAGCCTGAGTGGCATTCCGTAGGAAAAATCACACGTCAACCCCGGGATTTCCTAGGACAACACTGGTAACCCCAGGTGCCCTGCAACCAGTCCACCCAGATGTGTATTAAAGTAGCCACCTTAATTTGAACCATTAATTAACATCTCACATCTATCATGGATACTCTCAAACCCAAACCACGTCTACGAGCATAGCATGGCAACCTAAGCATAACGTAGAAGTTACTTCCAGGGTTTGAAAATAATGCGGGTAATACATTCTACCTCAATCTACTTCCCAGACCCACAAGTTAAGAGGTCCTACTCATGCAATGTGTGAGGGTTTGATCTAATGCATAAATACTGGGTAATAAAGGGTGTGATCAAAGTGTTACTTGCCTTGCTAATGATTCGCAAAACCTAGGGACTCGTAGTAGCATGCTTCGCACTCCGAGAATTCTATCACAATCAAACAATAGCATACATAAGCCATCAAGCAAAGATGCGCATGTAAAACTCCAAATAAGAAGATCTAACCAGAAAGTTCAACTTAAGAACTCCGATTTGCAAAAAGAATCATATCAAACGGAGCAACGAAACTCAAACTATGAAAGAAACAAGGTCCGTTTACTAGATTGAACTAAAGTCAAATCTTACATTCTTAAGAAGTTGATCCCCATTACCACCAATTCTCTCAACATGCAGCCCATCCACATCATCATCTAGCCACCTCAGCAATTTCCACCCACATCACTTTATCTCTCTTTTTTTCTCCATGTTCACGTAGCATTGGTTGATGGCATATTCCCTCGAAGGTTTTTTTACCAGCACATGGCTTCAGTTACTACAGATGACCCCTCGACGCTTCCTTTTGGATCCTTATTCCTCGACCAGCGGAAGCCGAAGCGGAAGCAAACCTCCACAAAATGAAACATCCTGAATCCTCATAAGTTGGCCTCCCCGTCTCCCATTCCCACCATCTCAACCCCCGAGGAAGCGACGGACGCAAGAGAAGCCATCCTCTAGGGTTTACGGCGACCGTCCCGGGGCAGAACCGGCGAGTACGAAAGCGATGGTGGAGGTGGAGCACCGACCGAATCTCGAGAAGATCAATCTAGAGGTTGGCTGGGGCATTAGTATCTCATCAACATTCGTAGTTCAGCTTCGAGGACTAGATGAGGAAGACACGTAAGTTGACTCCGTCGCCTCCTTCGTCCCGACAGGCCTCGGCTAGGCCCGTTTCGTTCTAATCCAGTGCTGATCTAGGGTTCCCCTGTTTTTCTCTTTTTATACTAGGCCCGATTTGATCTAATCTGGTACTGATAGGGTTTCCGCCCCTCCTATTTTTCTCTATTTTTCATGCATCATGGTATACAACATCTGCACTACTTCCAACAGCTATGCGACATGTTCCTTACATACTGGCAGGGGTATCATCTCGGCTGCTTTGGGCATTTGTCTGATTCGAGTATGACGTCCAATGGAATTTATGCATGACCACGTATTCATTGTTCAAGTATTACATTACCAAGTAATTGTTCCCGTTGAATAGCTCTATGTGCCACCATCTGTAAGTAACCTCTCTCAATCTATTTTTTGTTAAATATCTTGATGTGTACAGAAGGCATCATAAACTATCTTGCTGCTTTCAGAAAAGCATACCGAAGACTGTGTTCTTCCGTGCTTCTGGTCACTGTCTTCTTTCATGCTTCAGGTGGACTGAGTTAAATATTTTGATGTATATACAAGGCATCATAAATTATCTTGCTGCTTTCTAAACAGCGCACTGAGGACTGTCTTCTTACGTGCTTCCGGTCACTGTCATCTTTCATGCTTCCGGTGGACTTTATAAGCATTACGTCCTAGGTGTTAAATAAAATAACTCAACCAATTTCAAAGTGATGTGTTACTTGGTGCAGTCCAACTCTGAACATTTTTCTACTGTTTATTTTCTTACCGAAGGTTAATTCCCACACACGCTACAGTCTGAAGATACGTGCATTTTTTTTGTTTCTGAGTTGATATACATGTTTTACTACAGGTCATGATGGCTTGCTTCCTTTTTAATTGAAATTCCACAATAGTTCCTCTATACTAACATCTGTGTAAGTGTTCCATGTAGGTTTTAGGTAAAGAGCATATACTATGAATGCACAAATAGAATATCCTGGTGTTTCTTTTGTTTGGTCGATGGCCGATCAGCAAAACTGATTTGTGTTCTAGAAATTATGAACACTATAGTCTCTTAAGACAAGGAGTCGGAGCTGCAATTCAGCTTCGATGGCCAAATGAGGAACACACAACATGGTCGAGCTTCTAACATGGCAATGATAGCACTTTTTTGGAGAGCTGACTCTGCAGCTACGGAGGAAGCCGTGTAGGCCGCTCCTTTCTATCGGTGGTAAGCTTATGAGTGATGACATGAACGAAGTTTCTGGAATTGGAGGTTTTGTGGTCCTCTTGACCTGTTGTTGCAATATACTTGACCATGTCAAGTAATTATGTGCTCAGTCCTCCTGGACAGCCAGGCCAAACTGACAGGTTTCTCTCTTCTTCTCCAGGAACATTTGAGGTGAGTGGTGCAGCTTGAAATGGCCATTACAAACTCATAAATTAATGGGCATCCGAGGAGACACACGATGGGCTTTACAATACCATTCTCGATATGAATCTCGGCACCAACTCCTTACGACCTTACCTAGCACCTCCATGTAGTATTCCTGATGCTGACTTAATGATCTTTTTTTTTCCAGGTTGAGGGTCTTGATAATCGTATATTCAAAGTTACATTGTACACATTCATAGTTCCTGATGGAATAAATTTTTCTTTCTTCTGACTTTTCATTTATTCTATTGCTATACTATTATCCATTAGTTCACCTCTCAAAAATGTCATTTTGTTTGTTTTTGAGAGCTGCAGGTTAGTCATTGTTGACTTTGATGCATTGGGAGTAGATTTTAAGTTAAGTTAAACTAGGTGGCATTTCTGTTAATTCAGCTCAGATAACATGATAACCGCACGAGTACATGGATCCAACATCCAAATTTATTACTTTTAGCTGTATGCTGATTCTGTTTCACTCTTTACATGTATGTAACTGGAAAGTGTCATCGCTTAAAGACTTCTTTGTTTCGAATTTTTTGTATTAGCTCATCATTTCAATTCTTTGTATTAACACTACTGTTACAATCCGATGCAAGGAATTCTTTTGTATGCACTCATTTGAAAGATATGCCTTCCCCACAAAAAGAGAAATGCTTTGACGCACATGCAAGTTACTATTTTTCTTTAGACAACGTATCTCTCCACATTATAAAGTTTAGCACAATATATCCCGCAGCAACGCGCGGGGTTTCATCTAGTTTTACAGTAGCAAAACCTCGTTCAAGTTGGTTAAACGGAAAAGGGCTTCGAGATGAAGATCTAGGCGCTTGAATCACTTGATTCCGACTTACGAGCGAAAAGAAAAACTAAAACAAAGGTGAGGGCAGAAATCACGATCGAAAAAAATTGTGGAAAAGCCCTGAAAAGGAAAAACGGATGAATAGTCTAACGGACGAACGTTCACTGTCTGTTACTAAAAGACGAAAAGCGTTCGTTAAAACGAATGAACGGACGAACGTCCGCTACTTAACTAAACCGACGGAAAAAACCGAACCGATCTATTAAAAAAACAGATCTAGGGTTCTAAAAAAACGATCGGTTTTTGAAGAAAAAAATGACGGTGGCGGCTACCTTCGGCGGGCGACGGCGGCTGCGGCGGTGGTGTGGCGCGGCTGCGGCGGCGACGGTGGTATGGGGCGACGGGGGGGGGGGGGGGGG
>LR738712.1:478349867-478371542 GCA_902687465.1 Secale cereale
TGGCCTATAAAGGCCAGGGGGGCTCGACTTGGCCGAGGGGCCAAGGCAGCGTCAGCGGCAGCTCGGACTCCGGCGGGAGTCCGGCTCGGCCACGGGTGGAAGGCGGCGGCGCGACGGGCCGGCTGGGCCTTCGGCCTAGTTCGGTCAGAAACCTTTTTTTTGAAACGGTCGTGACGTAGAAAAACAACGAAATAAAATACTAAACGGGGACGAAATTTTTTGAAATAAATTTTCTCCATCCTCTAATAATAATTAGGACAAAGTGAACATTTTTCCCGGACCTAAATGCAATTTTGAAAAACGCGCTTTTTTTCCTATGCAAATAAATCTGAATACAATTCCAAAAGTGATTCTAATATTTTTCCTCCAATATTTATTTTATTTTGGAGAAGTCATATTAACTCCGCTCATATATTTTGTTCAGAAATATTTTTCGGAGAGAAAAACAATTAAAACCAAAGTGATCCCTGTACTGGTATTTGAGAAAACTCAAATACGAAAACGGTAAAATCCCCAACTCTCTCCGTGGGTCCTTGAGTTGCTTAGAATTTCGAGGATCGCAACACACAAAGAAAAATGCAATAAACATGCTATGCAATATGATCTATGTATAACATTCCAAATTGAGAATTTGGGATGTTACAAACCTACCCCCCTTAGGATGAATCTCGCCCTCGAGATTCGGGTTGGATAGAAAATAGGTGTGGGTGGTCCTTGCGTAGATCATCCTATCGTTCCCAGATGGCTTCATATTCGGTATGGTGACTCCACTAAACTTTACAGAACTTGATAACCTTGCTGCGAGTGACTCTGCTTGCACACTCGAGGATCTTGACCGGTTTCTCCTAGTAAGTTAGGTGACTATCCCACTGAATTGCTTCCTAGGGCAATGTGTCTCTTAAAGGAATATCGGTCATCTCCGCATGGCACTTCTTAAGCTGAGAAACGTGAAACACGTAATGAACTCCTCACAATCCTTTGGGTAACTCTAACTTGTAGGCAACCTCTCCCATGCGTTCCAAAATACAGTACGGTCCCACAAATCTCGGGGCTAACTTTCCCTTAAGTCCAAAACGTTTAACTCCTCGCAGAGGCGACACTCTCAAGTACGCTCTGTCTCCGATTTCATAGACTACTTCCTTGCACTTTGAGTCTGCATAACTCTTCTGCCTGGACTGAGCTACCTTCAGTCTGTCTCGAATCAGCTTTACCTTCTTTTTTGACTCTTTGATCAGATCTGGTCCAAACAACTGACGGTCTCCGACTTCATCCCACATCAACGGCGTTCGGCATCTCCTTCCATACAATGCTTCGAACGGAGCCATCTTCAAACTGGCCTAGTAACTGTTGTTGTACGAGAACTCTGCATAGGGCAAGTTGTCATCCCAACTAGATCCATAATCTAGCGCACAAGCTCTCAACATGTCCTCCAGAATCTGATTGACTCTCTTGGTCTGTCCATCAGTCTACGGATGAAAAGCTGTACTGAATTCTAGCCTAGTTCCCAAAGTCTAGTATAGCTGATGCTAAGCATTGACATGAACTGTGTTCCTCTATCTGATATGATGGTCCTCGGAACTCCGTGCAGACATACGATCCTGGTCATGTATATCTTGGCCAACTTCGCACTGGTATACATGGTTTTCACGGGGATAAAGTGGGCTACTTTGGTCAAGCGATCCACTACTACCCAGATTGAGTCATAACCTGATCTGGTCCTGGGTAATCCGGTGATAAAGTTCATGCCAAGCTTATCCCACTTCCATTCGGGTATCAGCATAGGGTGTAGTAGTCCTGCTGACTTCTCATGTTCCGCCTTCACTCTCTGGCATACATCACATATTGCTACATACTCGGCAATATCCTTCTTCATTCCCGTCCACCAAAAGTGTTCCTTCAAATCCAAATACATCTTAGTGTTTTCGGGGTGTACCGAGTATGGTGAATCATGTGCTTCCTGTAGTATCAACTTCCTGATCTCGGCGTTGTTGGGCACATATATTCGGTCCTCAAACCACAAGGTGTCGTGCTCGTCCTCACGAAAACCCTTGGCTTTTCCTTCACTCATCTTCTCCTTGATTTCGGCAATCTCTTTGTCATCCTTCTGGGCTTCTCGTATCTTTCCCAATAACGTTGACTGAACCTCCAAGGTTGCAACAAAACCTCTAGGAACTATCTCCAAACAAAGCTCCATGAGATCTTCTGCACATCCATTGGAAATCCTCCCTTTACTAGGGTATTAGCATAACTCTTCCAGCTCAAAGCGTCGGCAACGACATTGGCCCTGCCTGGATGATAGTGCAGCTTCATATCATAATCCTTTATGAGCTCCAACCATCTCCTCTGTCTGAGGTTCAACTCCTTCTGAGTGAAAATGTACTTCAAGCTCTTGTGATCCGTGTACACATCACAACGATTTCCAATGAGGAAATGTCTCCAGGTTTTGAGCGCATGCACCACAGCTGCTAGCTCCAAATCGTGTGTAGCATAATTCAACTCATGCGGTCGAAGTTGACGAGATGCATAAGAAACAACTCTTCCGTCCTGCATGAGTATTCCTCCAAGTCCTAAGCATGAAGCGTCACAATACACTTGGAAATCCTTGTGTATAACTGGCAAGATCAGCACTGGGGCTGTCGTCAAAGGTTTCTTCAACTCCTGGAAACTTTCTTCGCACTCTTCAGTCCAATAAAACTTGGTGTCCTTCTTTAACAATGTCGTCATAGGCTTTGCAATCTTGGAGAAATTCTCTATGAATCTCCGATAGTATCCCGCAAGTCCAAGAAAACTGTGGATTTATCCAACTGAAGTGGGTGCCAACCACTCAGTGACTGCCTGCACCTTGATAGGATCCACTACTATACCTTCTCCTGATATAACATGTCCTAAGAATCCAACTTCCTTCAACCAAAACTCACATTTGCTAAACTTGGCATACAACTGATGTCCTCTGAGCTCCTCAAGAACCAAACGCAAATGCTCCTCGTGTTCCTCTTCGTTCCGCGAGTACACCAAGATATATCAATGAATACCACGACAAACTTATCCAAGAACTCCATGAATACCTTATTCATCATACTCATGAAATAGGGAGGGGCGTTAGTCAATCCAAATGACATAACCGTATACTCACATAGCCCATACCTTGTGGTGAAGGCTGTCTTAGGTATATCCTTCTCTCGGATCTTCAACTGGTGGTATCCTGATCGTAGATCGATCTTGGAGAATACTTTAGCTCCTTGAAGTTGGTCGAACAAATCATTGATCATCGGCAGCGGGTACTTATTCTTGATCGTCACTTCGTTCAGTGCCCGATAATCAACGACCATCCTTAAAGATCCACCCTTCTTCTCGACCAAGAGCACTGGGGCTCCCCAAGGTGATGAACTTCGTCGAATAAATCCTTTCTCCAATAACTCCTTAATCTGCTTCTTGATCTCCTCTAGTTCATTTGCTGGCATCCGATACGGTCTCTTCGATATTGGTCCGGTGCCAGGCAATAACTCTATCAAAAACTCAATGTCCCTATCGGGCGGCATGCCTGGTAGATCCTCTAAAAAAACATCTGGATAATCCCTAACTACGGGCACTTCCTCCTGAACAACTCTCGAGAGAGAATGTACTTGTGCCCTCCTAGGCGAATGCCTAGATACACACTTGATCCTTTTTCCCTCCGGGGTGGTAAGTAAAATTGTCTTACTGGCACAATCGATGTTCCCTCCATACATCGATAGCCAATCCATACCTAGTATCACATCCAATCCTTGTGACTCCAAAACTATCAGGTCTGAGGGGAAAACATGTCGTCCAATGGTCAATGGCATCTGAAAACATCCTTGATGTGCCATATACTCTGCTCCCGGGGAACTTACTAACATGGGGGTAATAAGGACTTGGGTGGGCAACTTATATCTATTCACGTATCGCCTTGAAATGTATGAATGCGATGCACCAGTGTCGAAAAGAACTACTGTGGTAAATGACTTAACCAAAAACTTACCGACAACTGCATGAGGCTGCTCTTCAACCTCCTCCACAGTCACGTGATTCACTTGTCCCTTGTTGAAAGGGTTGGGCATCTTCCCAGTGCTTCCATTGCCGTTCCCATTCTTTGCTTCAGGGCACTCTCCGGCATAGTGTCCATTCTTCCCGTACTTGAAACAGATAATGTGACTTAAATCCTTCTTAGCGGGTGTGGATGGAGTAGAGCGGTTCTGATTATTGCTTGCTCCATTCCCATTCCCATTCTTGGGACCATTGTGGTTGTCAGAACTTCCTCCATTATGGGTGTGGCTTCCATGGTTATGGGTGTATCCTCCTGAGTTCGGGGTGAAACGGGGCTTCTGCTGGGCTCCAGAATCATTCTTGCCTTGTCCATACTTCCTCTTGCTGCTCTCTATCTGCTGCTGCTTCCCTTCAATCATAAGAGCCTTATCTACCAACTCCTGGTAGTTGTTGAAGGTTGCCACCATCAACTGTATGCTCATCTCATCATTCAGCCCTTGCATAAACTTCTCCTGCTTCACGGCATCTGTGGCCACATCATCCGGGGCATAGCGAGATAGAGTACTAAACTCATCTACGTATTGAGCCATAGTACGATTTCCTTGGCGCAAGTTGCGAAACTCTCGCTTCTTCATGCTCATGGCTCCAGTTGAGGCATGGGCAGTGCGAAAAGCTTGCTGAAACTGATCCCAAGTGACATTGGCTACAGGGAAAGTGGCTGTGTAATTCTCCCACCATGCTGCGGCTGGTCCAGCCAACTGATGTGCAACAAAACGCACCTTCTCAGCATCCGTGCAATTTGCGGTGGTCATATCCCTTACAATCTTGTGTAGCCAGTCATCAGCAACTATTGGTTCAATGCTGCTAGAAAACACTGGTGGTTGCAACCTTAGAAAATGTGTCAGGTTGTCCACGGGTGGCGGCGGTAGAGGGTTGTTGTTTTTGTTCCGATTGTTCTGGACAAGAAGTTGCATCAAGGTGTTCTGCTGCTGGATCAACTGAGTGAGCTCAGGGGAAACTGAAATCCGGGCTCACGTCTCTGAGGCATCTGATGGGTGTAGAGGGAAGAGATTAGAATAGAAATGAGGTCTAGGGGAAAATTCACTACCCGTATGCACAAGAGACAAACACAATCATATCACACCAATCAATTTCAAGCAAGGGCATACAAAGATTTTAACTAATGTTACAAAAGTGCTCTAAATTCTACTTAATGGGGAAACACTACTAGTCATAGGGTGGTCATCCAGAAATTTTGATCGATGGAAGATTCCATGATGTCTGCTCCAGCTTCATCTTCATAGTCATCATCACTATCATCGGGGTCTGAGTCGGTGTCATCAATGATGATGTAGTCCTCAGAACGAATCTCCTTGGGTTCTTCTTCTTCTTCGCCTCCTGGTGCTGGATCTCCCATGAATAATCCTAGCTTCCTTGACAGGTCGTCATTCTTCTCCACAAGTATTGTCATCTCCTCCTCGTATCCGTCACGTGTAGACTTGAGTTCCTCTTCTAGCTCCAAGTTCCTGGTTAGCGCCTTCTTCAAATTTATCATCCCTGCGCACATTTGATGCTCCTGTCGACGAATGTGCTGGTTTAACTCCTGGATGAACGCTGCAACGGACCTGTCCTTCCAGGTATTGATCATGTCCCATTGCTCATCTTGGCGTCCACATATCTGGTAGATAGTGTCCTTCAGCTCCTGCTTGTAGACTTCTCCAATACGCGCCATGGTAATGTGGGCTGCCATACTCTTGCCTAGGTTCCAGGTTGGTGCATCAAAAGAAAACTCTATGGGCTCAGTGGATGGTGCGAATGTCCTCCCGGGAATTTTGACTTGAATATTCCATCGCTCCTCTTCTGGTAAAGTGGCGGTGTAGGTCCCGGTGAAGCTTGGTATTTCGTTGTTCAGCTACCTAGTGACTTCCTTCAAGTGTCGTCCAAAAGGTGTGTGTTCATCCGGTTGAGTGAACTTGTTGCTTGGGTCCACCATCCTAAAGAGTAGAATATGGAGAGGAGTCAGAAATGAGTAGAGAAGAGTGACCTAGGGTTTATCTTAGTGGTCGTGTCCTACATTCAGCGTGTGCTCTGATACCATCTTGTAGCGACCATTATCCGAAGGGACCGAAGTCTCTGTGTCATGTGTCATCCCTTGATCGTTAATGCTGACACACACAGTACTTTGAAGGATTTATAACAAAGTGACAATCACACACTTATTACATCGAATGTCTCAAAAGAGAATTTATTACAAAAGTATATGGCATAAGGCCATCTAACAAATTGATAGCGGAAGGCTTGGAAGATAAGTGAGTCCATCAACTCCAACGGCATAGCTGAGTGCATGACAAACGACCTAGCGCACCTTACTCTTTTGCTGAAAAGTCTGCAACGTAACATGTTGCAGCCCGAAACGGGTCAGCACATGGAATATGCTGGCAAGATAACACAGTAGATCAAGTAACAGAATAAAGGCTAACACTACATGCATATTTGGTTGGTGGAGGCTCTAAGGTTAAAGTTTTTGCATAAAGACATTTTTCCCTACAACAATGGAATAACTTTTATTTTAACTACCATGGTAGTTGAAACATCATTGAGAAGGTACCTCCAACTCAATCCCAATTAAAGTAGTCATTAACAACCCAGCAAAATTAGTTTTTGAGTGATGAGACCAACCAATAATTCAAGTACCAGATACTCAAGATGTCCATAACCGGGGACACGGCTAATCATGATTAGTTTTATGATCCCTTTGAGCCTGGGTGGCATTCCGTAGGAAAAATCACACGGCAACCCCGGGATTTCCTAGGACAACACTAGTAACCCCAGGTGCCCTGCAACCAGTCCACCCGGATGTGTATTAAAGTAGCCACCTTAAGTTGAACCATTAATTAACATCTCACATCTGTCATGGATACTCTCAAACCCAAACCACGTCTACGAGCATAACATGACAACCTAAGCATAACGTAGAAGTAACTCCCAGGGTTTGAAAATAATGCGGGTAATAGGTTCTACCTCAATCTACTTCCCACACCCACAAGTTAAGAGATCCTACTCATGCAATGTGTGAGGGCTTGATCTAATGCATAAAAGCTGGGTAATAAAGGGTATGATCAAAGTGTTACTTGCCTTCCTGATGATTCGCAAAACCTAGGGACTCGTAGTAGCACGCTTCGCACTCCGAGAATTCTATCGCAATCAAACAATAGCATACATAAGCCATCAAGCAAAGATGCATATGTAAAACTCCAAATAAGAAGATCTAACCAGAAAGTTCAACTTAAAAACTCCGGTTTGCAAAAAGAATCAAATCAAACGGAGCAACGAAACTCAAACTACGAAAGAAACAAGGTCCGTTTACTAGATATAACTAAAGTCAAATTTTACAGTAGCAAAACCTCGTTCAAGTTGGTTAAACGGAAAAAGGGCTTTGAGACGAAGATCTAGGCGCTTGAATCGCCTGATTCCGACTTACGAGCGAAAAGAAAAACTAAAACGAAGGTCAGGGCAGAAATCCCGATCGAAAATAATCGCGGAAAAGCCCTGAAAAGGAAAAGCGGACGAACGAACGTTCGCTGTCTGTTACTAAAAGACGAAAAGCGTTTGTTAAAACGAACGAAGGGACGAACGTCCGCTACTTAACTAAACGATGGAAAAACCGGACCGATCTATTAAAAAAAATAGATCTAGGGTTCTAAAAAACCGATTGATTTTTGAAAAAAAAAACACGGCAGCGGCGGCGAGGTCGCCGGCGGTTACCTTCGGCACGGGCGGCGGCATGCTCCGGCGAGCGGCGGCGTGGTCGGCAGGCGACGGTGGCGGCGGTGTGGCGCGGCGCATGAGGAGGCGGTGGTGTGGGGTGACGAGGGGGGCTGACGGCGGCTTATAAAGGCCAGGGGGGCTCGACTTGGTCGAGGGGCCAAGGCGGCTATGTCAGCGGCAGCTCGGACTCTGGCGGGAGTCCGGCTCGGCCACGGGTGGAAGGCGGCGGCGCGACGGGCCGGCCCAGTTTGGTCCGAAACCTTTTTTTTTGGAAATGGTCCTGACGCAGAAAAATAAAGAACTAAAATACTAAACAGGGACGAAAAATTCCGAAATAAATTATCATCATCCTCTAATAATAATTAGGACAAAGTGAACATTTTTCCCGGACCTAAATGCAATTTTGAAAAACGCGCATTTTTTTCCTATGCAAACAAATTTGCAAATAAATCTGAATAAAATTCCAAAAGTGATTCTAATATTTTTCCAACAATATTTATTTTATTTTGGAGAATTTATATTATCTCCGCTCATATATTTTATTAAGAAATATTTTTCGGAGAGAAAAATAATTAAAGCCAAAGTGATCCCCATACCGGTATTTGAGAAAACTCAAATGCGAAAACGGTAAAATCCCCAACTCTCTCCGTGGGTCCTTGAGTTGCTTAGAATTTCGAGGATCGCAATACACAAAGAAAAATGCAATAAACATGCTATGCAATATGATCTATGTATAACATTCGAAATTGAGAATTTGGGATGTTACAGACTAGCTACCCCGAGGACTTAATTAACAACCCCCAGCCGGAAACTTAGCCAATCCGATCGTGGCCTAAGACGAGATACGCGCTGCTCCTATCAGGGTGTCGGCACGTCGGAAGGTCTTGCTGTACTTGTTTTACTATTGTCGAAATATCTTGTACACCGGGATTCCGAGTCTGATCGGGTAGTCCCTAAGATAAGGTTTTTTTACCTCTTTTGATAGCAAGAGCTTGTGATGGGATAAGTAGGAACACCCCTGTAGGGTTATGATCTTTCGAAAGCCATGCCCGCAGTTATGTGGAGGATTGGAATTTGTTAATAACCGGTTGTAGATTACTTGACACAAAACCTCAAACATAATACACTACCGTGTGAGTAGTCGTGATGGTCTCTTTTCGAGAGAGTTCGGGAACATAACACGGCTGGGTTATGAATGACTCGTAGGTAGACAGGATCATCTAGTGATCATGATTTAGTTCACGACCGATGGCTTTCACTTCTCTTCTCGCTCTGATGATACGTAAGCTAGCCACCTCATCCACGCTTAGCGCTTGCATCAGCCCACTTATACACTTTCTCCTTACCCAAAAGCTTTGATAGTTTTGATACTCGGGAATGGGATTGCTGATTCCTCGTGACTCACAGTTTACTACAAACACATGTGCAGGTGCAATCGAGTACGATTCAGTTGATGGCCAGGAACTCAAGTGGGAGTTCGATGAGGAACACGGGCGTTGATACGTCTCCAACGTAGCTATAATTTTTGGTTGTTCCATGCTATTATATTATCCATCTAGGATATTTTATATGCATTTATATGCTATTTTATATGATTTTTGGGACTAACCTATTAACCTAGAGCCCAGTGCTAGTTTATGTTTTTCCTTGTTTTTGAGTTTTACAGAAAAGGAATACCAAACGGAGTCCAATTGACGTGCCAATTTTTGATGATTATTTATGGACCAAAAGAAGCCCACGGAGTAAAAGAATTGGGCCAGAAGAGTCCCGAGCCGTCCACAAGGGTGGAGGGTGCGCCCTACCCCCCGGGCTCGCCCTCCTATCTCGTGGATGACTCGTAGAGCCCCCTGACGTAGGACCGACGCCAAAAATTCCTATAAATACAGAAACCCCCGAAAAGAAACCTAGATCAGGAGTTCCGCCGCTGAAAGCCTCTGTTGCCACCGAAAACCAATCTAGTCCTTGTTCCGGCACCCTTGGGGGAGTAGTACACCCTTAGGGCTGAGGGTATGTATCAGTAGCTATGTGTTTGATCTCTCTCTCCCTCTCTCTCTCTCTCTCTCGTGTTCTTGAGATGGCACGATCTTGATGTATCGCGAGCTTTGCTATTATAGTTGGATCTTATGATGTTTCTCTCCCTCTACTCTCTTGTGGTGAATTGAGTTTTCCCTTTGAAGTTATCTTATCAGATTGAGTCTTTAAGGATTTGAGAACACTTGATGTATGTCTTGCATGTGCTTATCTGTGGTGACAATGGGATATCACGTGATCTACTTGATGTATGTTTTGGTGATCAACTTGCGGGTTCCGTGACCTTGGGAATCTATGCATAGGGGTTGGCACACGTTTTCGTCTTGACTCTCCGGTAGAAACTTTGGGGCACTCTTTGAAGTTTTTGTGTTGGTTGAATAGATGAATCTGAGATTGTGTGATGCATATCGTATAATCATGCCCACGGATACTTGAGGTGACAATGGAGTATCTAGGTGACATTAGGGTTTTGGTTGATTTGTGTCTTAAGGTGTTATTCTAGTACTAACTCAAAGATAGATCGAATGGAAAGAATAGCTTCGTGCTATTTTACTACGGACTCTTGAATAGATCGATCAGAAGGAATAACTTTGAGGTGGTTTCGTACCCTACAATAATCTCTTCGTTTGTTCTCTGCTATTAGTGACTTTGGAGTGACTCTTTGTTGCATGTTGAGGGATAGTTATATGATCCAGTTATGTTATTATTGTTCAGAGAACTTGCACTAGTGAAAGTATGAACCCCAGGCCTTGTTTCCTAGCATTGCAACACCGTTTATGCTCACTTTTATCATTAGTTATCTTGCTGTTTTTATTATTTCAGATTATGAAAACCTATATCTATCATCCATATTGCACTTGTATCACCATCTCTTCGCCGAACTAGTGCACATATACAATTTTCCACTGTATTGGGTGTGTTGGGGACACAGGAGACTCTTTGTTATTTGGTTGCAGGGTTGTTTGAGAGATACCATCTTCATCCTACGCCTCCCACGAATTGATAAGCCTTAGGCCATCCACTTGAGGGAAATTTGCTACTGTCCTACAAACCTCTGCACTTGGAGGTCCAACAATGTTTACAAGAATAAAGTTGCGTAGTAGACATCCGGAGTATGTATGTGATGTTTCCCGACGATCGGTAGTGGTTCCTACTAGGGCCTATCGGGCATAGTGGGTGGTTATCTTCTTTTCATTTGGATTTGTCCGTAGTCGGACCATGATTGTACTTGGATGAATGTATGACTTATTTATACATTGTGTGAAGTGGCGGTTGTAAGCCAACTATGTATTTTCCCCCTTTGTTCTTGTACATGGGAATGTGTGAAGATAACCTTGTTGCGATCATACCAAAATGCGATTATGCCTCTAAGTCGCGCCTCGACACGTAGGAGATATAGTCGCATCTTGGGCGTTACAGACACCTAACCAATCTAGGAGACACCGCTCTCCAAAAGATAATAGACGGTGTGTTGATGATGAACTCGTTTCTCTTGTGCTTCAAATGATAGTCTTCCCAACACCCAACTCTCTCTCACAGATTTGGCAATGCTGGAAGAAGGATTTGAGTGGAAAACAACTTGGGGAAGGCTAGAAATCAAGGTTCAAATGGTAAGAATGGAATCCCTTGATCTCAACACACGAGTAGGTGTTTCTCTCTCAGAAAATTAATGGTGGAAGTGTAGGCACGTTCTGATGGATTTCCTCATCGAGGAAGAAGGGGTGGAGGGGTATATATGGCCTCCACGAAATCCAACCGTTACACACTTTTGACCCATCTCTATGGCACCGATCAGAAGACTCGGGGGCACCGGTCTGTGTAAAAATATGAATGTTAGGAATCTCAGTGGGACCGATGGGAACAACTCGGAGGGACTGATGTGCAAGGGCTTAGGGCAAACCTCGTCTCGGTGGCACCAATTGCATTGTCTCGATGGGACCGAAGTGAAGCAATAAGGAAACAAAGAGTTGGTCCAGACTATTTGCAACAAGGCAACAGAGAGTTGGCAAGGACATCTCGGTGGGACCGAGATCCATATCGGTGGATCCAAATTGTTAGGGTTTTGGCTGTGGCTAAGTCCATACGAAGTCGGTGGCTCCGGGTAGGAAATATCTGTGGAGTTGGGTTGGAATTTAGGGTTCAGACATATTTGGATTGAGAAAGAGCTTGAGGGTTTTGGAGCAATATCATTAAGCACTTGAGCAACTAGGTCATCAAGAAACACATCATCCCCTTTTAATAGTATTGACTTTCCTATGGAGCCAGTGTGATCTTGGATCACTTAAACAAAAATGTAGAGTCTTTAGCTTTTGCCATCCTTGTCCTTAGCATTCTGAGGGGGTTCCACATGCTCTTGTCCTTGCCACACCATTGTTGAACTTATCTAAAGTATACTAGACAAAAATATTAATCCAACATAAGATATGTTGACATTAATTACCAAAACCACCAAGGGAGCACTTTTGCTTTCAGGCATGCCAAAGAAAACATGCCAAATCTAGAGGTCCTGTAATGCAATTTCTTCAAGAATGATGGTGGATTTCTTAACATGTCCCTCATATTGCCCTTTGTAGAGCATATGGATAGTTCTTCCATCTCCGGTGCATGCAACCAAGAGATCCGAGCATACCTGGCCATCATCTTGCTTCCGAGAGTGTCATGAGCCTTTCAGTGTCTTCTATAGTTGGTTCTCTCAGGTATCGAAGTCCAAACACCTCGACCACCACAGTAGAAAAATTGAACATTGTGTTTGCGCATGTGCTCTCAGACATCCGGATGTACTTGTCCCACAAATCTGTGACCCTGTCATATGCAAGCATCAGAAATGCAGCCGTGCACTTCTCGTGGCCATAGGCCCCAACTCTTCCAACATCATCTTTCTTCAAGATGTAGTCATCATGGTCCCATACGTCATTATGAGACGATCTAACATATTTTACGGCATCCAAAAGCGCCGACAAATATTGTCATGAGTAGGGCATCAAGGGCAAAGTAGTCGTCCATCGGTGTAAAATGGCCGCGTGCCCTGTTCCGATTCAATATTCAATGCCCCTTGACTGATTCCCGGAAATTGAGAACATGATTTTTCGCACGCTCCGCGTTTGCAAGGACCGCCTGGATCATCGCTATTTCATCCACATAATCCTCCTCACCAAACAAGTCGTCGGATGACTCAACAAAGTTGTCGTAGATGTACTCCATGTCGAAATCCATTGCTTCAAAGAAGACAGAAAAATTGTCAAAGATTTAGCATGCGCATTTCGTCAAACACTTGTCGGGCATCGGCAGGGGCGGATGGTACCTATGCGGAGCATGAACGAGAGGTGGACCAATGGTGTAGGCAAAGTGACGTGGCAACCGGGTGGAGCGGCGGAGGTTGGGCAAGCCCTTATCGGGCGATCGGAGTGGTATATTGGCGACGACGACCAAGGATGAAGCGGATGCAGAGCAAGAGTGAACGGACGAGATGTAGGCACCGGGTGGGGTTTTGTGTGGGTCAAGGGTGTTCAAGTCCTACGTGGCGGAGGTCCGGACACCCGGAAAGCTCCCGCGGCTTTGCGTTCGGTTTGCATGATTGCGGACAGCCGGACGAGTTCGCGAACGTATACGGGGCGGTGTTGGATGACAAACTGTGTGCGAACAACTCGGTAGAGACGTTTGCGGGTGTTTGAGGATCGAATTTGGAGATGCCGTGAGCAATGTAGGTCTTTTTTCCTGCAACCTTGTTGTTTTAGCTAGCATGATAATAGCCGATTCCGTTGTGACGTGACTTGATTGCTAAGTAGACCTATACATAGGGCGGCTATCATGATAAGAGCAGGTATAATAAGATGACATAGGCGGACTGTAAGACTTTAATATTATAGTTTTGCTGAGTTGGAGGAAAAAGAAGAGAAATGAGCTACAAATTAACAATCACTTGCAACAAGTGCTCATAGAGACTTTTTGAGAGAGTGAGGTGGACATATATCAATAAAATATTACATTTATATCTAACTATTATACATATCGGCTATAAGATTGAGTATAACTAATATGGCAATAGCGTATAGCCAACAACCGCCGACACTATTAACCATGCTAAAAGTGGTCTAGGTGGTCCTATTTCCCCCGCAAGATAAAAATAGATTAGGTAGCCCTATTGGCACGACGAACACCAACACATTTGGCTTTAAATTAATAAAGCCAACACAGTCAATAAAGTCATACAGAATCTTAAAGCCGAAAGGAATACAAAGCCGAATATAGAAGAATGGAGTGGCAAGTTAAGCATTACAAATCCGAATGCATTACATTGTGCCTCGGTGGCTTGGTCGTATAACGAATTGCTTCCACAATTCGTCACACACACCGGCAAAATATCATTCTTCTTCACCTCAGAGTTTTGATCAAGTCTAGAATTAATCCAAGGACATATTCGAAATAAAATCTAATCAACGATTTGGTTGGTTCGTGAATTTCAAACAAATAAGACAATTGGACTTAACAAGGTAGCAGTTACAACTGAATAAATGATGAATACTTGGGCATAATTGGGAAAAGGAAGGGCGCCGATGGTGATGCCGCTCATGAATGCAGGCAGGTACAATTGATCGGAGCCACAATGGTGCACTAAATGTTATGATGGACTAGTCAGCTTCACGATAGGGTGCATAACTGTAAGAGGACATTGACAAAGGAGGAGACATGCTGAGTAGTGGTGGGTAAATGAGATGTATGGTAATTTATACTTTTGTTATCTATGACCATGCCACGGCCTTTCTCCGATTGTTTCCCGTGACAATGTATGCATCGCACATCTTCCACGTATTCGACAATCTGTGTCATGACTCCAATGATGGGAGGTACCACATTTAGGTACGTTTCAATACTGCAAAGAATAAATCACATAAGGCAATAGATAAATGACCACTGGGAGTTCAAAATGATTTTTTCGTAGAGGGACGTTCGTTGTAGGAAATGGTCGAACTACTAGGTTCTGGGAAGATACATGGCTACGGGACAGGCCACTAGCCATGCAATACCCTCGTCTCTATCATACTGTGAAGTGGAAAGATGTCTTCGTTGCCTCTGTGATGGGCCAGATACCATTGAATGTTGCCTTTAGAAGACAACTGATTGGGGACAAATGGACAAACTGGTTAAACCTTGTTGAAAGGTTGATGATGGTTAACCTTTCACACGAACCAGACACATTCCGTTGAAAGTTGACTACTTCTGGTGCCTTCATAGTCAAATCCATGTATACAGACCTCATCAATGATGGACAACCTTTTCACCACAAGTATATATGAAAAATGAAAGTCCCACTGAAAATAGAAATCTTCATGTGGTATTTGGATCGCAAGGTCATCCTGACAAAAGATGATCTGAAAAAACGAGATTGGCAAGGACGCACTAAGTGTTG
The DNA here is from genome assembly GCA_902687465.1 of Secale cereale. NCBI lineage: Eukaryota > Viridiplantae > Streptophyta > Magnoliopsida > Poales > Poaceae > Secale > Secale cereale. Next base: position 478,365,079 of record LR738712.1, read on the forward strand.
CTTTTGTGGCAATGAGGAGTCAATTCAGCATCTATTCCTTCAATGCCCACTTGCCAAGATACTATGGAAACAGTCCATATAGCTTTCAACCTACCTTCACCTACGAGTAGTACGAATATGTTTGGAAACTAGTTAGTAGGGGTGCACCCCAGGTTCAAGTCTCAGATCCGTGTGGGAATTTGTGCCTTACTTTGGGCCATTTGGAACACTCGTAATGATTGTATTTTTAACAGAACGAAAGTTTCAAACTTTTTGCAGGTTATCTTCAAGGCTACCAGCTGGATCCATACGTGGTCATTACTTCGCAAGGAGGAGGATCGGGTGCCCACGGTCTTTGGGTGCAACAGATGGGAGATGGTCCCTCGGGATTTGTTCAACCGATTTGGTTGGCGGCCTACTAGTAGGATTTGTGATGCATGAGACTCATTTTCCTATAATTTTTTACTTTTTAATTTACCCTTCGGCCAGTCATGTGTGACACTTTATTAGTTGAACTTTGTTAAGGTTGAATGATGAACTCTGATATGATAAATACAAGAATGTGTGCATCACTCGATGCAGAGGCCGAGAGATGTCCCTCTTTTCGAAAAAAAATCAAGGACAAGGAGAAAAAGAAACACATAAAAAACAAAGAAAAAAAATCATGTGATTATACCGTACAAAAAGGCTCCCCGTTTCATCGGAAGCTCCGATCCACGAAGAATGAAGACGCTTTTGCTTCACTCTTCTTAGGACATGTACAATGATGATATGGATACAGATGCTTCATGACAAATAGTAGCTTGATGCACCTACATTTTGTTTTTCTCCCCAATGCAAGCTATCTCTAATGGGCCCACACATGCATCTCTACTTTTGACTCCAACCTTTTCAGCTTTTGACACCGGAGCACACATTTTCACTCCAAGCACCCGTCTCCTGCTGAGGATCCCGCTTTCCTATCCGAACCTATTTTATCTGTTATCCGATCCTACATGGCATGTGAGGCATCACTCTGGGGCTATGCATTGTACATGCACTTATCTGCGAGGAGACATCGGCAGATCTAAAACCATGCATGCTTCGGCACAAATTCCCACGTACAGTAGCGCTCTCTTTCTTTATTATCGAGTAGTAGTAGTGTTGTTGCCTATGATCATGCGTGCGTCGCAGCTGACCACACACTTCTCATCAGCAATGATAGCGCAGTCATACATACAGATACAGATGGACCTACGAATTCCATAAAACGGCATCGTCCACTCTCTGTACTGGCCGGCACAACCGTCCGACGTGGCTGGAAAACTACACAGGCGTAAAACCAAAGGAACCCGTGCCAAGGGAAAGGGACGACAGCTTTTTCTATGGATGCGTGGGGCGCCGTCGTCGTCTTTCTACGCCCCCACGCCGCTCCACTCCAGTACGCCCCCCGTGATCCCTTCGGGACCCCGCAAAAACCACCGTGCTCCTCCTCGCTTGCTTTAGACTCATACAAATATCTCTACCTTTTCCTCTCTCCAGTGTGTGCTCCTTCCTTTCTGACCTGTATCCTCTTTTTGAACCAACACTTTGTTAGTAAGTGCAGCAATTGAACTGTACAGCTATGTATTCTTGGCAGTAATCTTGACGTGTACATCATCCGAAGAGCTCGCCGTGGTGTGCGGTGGAGCGGCCGAGTCGTGGAGATATTCCAGGTAACTAGCGGAGCGTCCGTGATGGAGAGTGGCCGCATGGAGCTTGTTAGTGGGTGAGTTAGTTGGTTAGTGGATCAAGTCGTGTGGTGCATGGCATGAGAACCGGGCAGGTTGTTGCCTTGGCTACGTGTGGGTCTTTTGTACTGAGTATTTAAGTTGGATTGATCAATGAGTAAACGGTGGCCGTGAGGGCTGGGAAAATACACAATGTAGTCTTTTGTTCCACCAAGGAGGAGAGCCTCTCGGCAAAGCACCAACTGGTCTTCTCCTTGGTTGCGTGTGTGTAGAGTTTCATGTGTGTGTGTGTGCGTGTTCTTCCTTGTTCTTGAGTCTCTTCCGTGAGCTGAGAGAGTTGGCGAGAGGAAGAAGAGCGGCGCTGCGAGCGGCGGCGCCAACAATTGGTATCAGAGCTGGTTCATCTTGGGCGTCGTTCTCCTTGCCGGAGGCGTGTCGGCGGTGGCGGAGTTCGCCGGCGGCTGCGCGATGCTCCGGGCCATGTGTTGGTCTATGGAGGTGCGCGACGCGGCGAGGAGGCCGCGGTGGCTGCGACGGCACGGTGAGGAGGCCGCGGAGGACCTGCGTGGTGGCGACTTCAACGACATGTAGCGGCATGGAGGTGCTGCACTGCGGTTGAGGCCGCAGCAGTGCAGGACAATAAGCCGTGGCGGCGAGCCGGGCGCGACCGGTGCGTGTTATGGGTGCGCACTGGACGCGTCGGGCGCATCGGGACCGCGGGCGCGCGTATGAGCGTGCGGTTGACCTTGGGAGGAGGCGTATGTCGCCGTTGTGCTCGAGTCCGTGCTCAAGTTCGGCTACATCTTTCCGGCGTTTGTCGCTGGCGGCGGCCGTGGCGGACGCGGAGGCGGCACGCGGTGAGCGTCTGGTGCGGTCGGGCTCGTCGGGCGCGTCGAGTGCGCGCGGGACGTGCGGGATGCACTGGTGCGGTCGGGCTCGTCGGGCGCGACGGATGCGCGCGGGGCGTGCGGGGCGCAGAGGGACGCAAGGCGTGTGTCGCCGGCGAAGAAGGAGCTCGGCGTATGTTGCTGAGGTCGTGACGGAGCACGGTGCGACCGGCGTCGATGCGCTGGGTCGGGTCTGCGGGCTGGGTCACGACCGTGATGACAACAACGACGCGAGCTCCATCGACTCCGGCGACAGTCGGGCACACGGCATGTCGCAGCGGGCGCGGAGGCGCGTGATGACGGCGTGAGCAGGCGTTCAAGAGGACGGCTGACGACGAGCCGTGTCAAGATTAGGGGGGAATTTCTTGGCAGTAATCTTGACGTGTACATCATCCGAAGAGCTGGCCGTGGTGTGCGGTGGAGCGGCCGAGTCGTGGAGATATTCCAGGTAGCTAGCGGGACGTCCGTGATGGAGAGTGGCCGCATGGAGCTTGTTAGTGGGTGAGTTAGTTGGTTAGTGGATCAAGTCGTGTGGTGCATGGCATGAGAACCGGGCAGGTTATTGCCTTGGCTACGTGTGGGTCTTTTGTACTGAGTATTTAAGTTGGATTGATGAATGCGTAAACGGTGGCCGTTAAGGCTGGGAAAATACACAATGTAGTCTTTTGTTCCACTAAGGAGGAGAGCCTCTCGGCAAAGCACCAACTAGTCTTCTCCATGGTTGCGTGCGCGTAGAGTTTCATGTGTGTGTGCGTGTTCTTTTTTGTTCTTGAGTCTCTTCCGTAAGGTAAGAGAGTTGACGAGAGGAAGAAGAGCGGCGCTCCGAGCGGCGGCGCCAACATGTATCGTGTGGCTCGTCGGTTTAAGATGCTTGGACGCCAGAGCTACACCGAGCCAAAACTGCAATACTCTTCTTCTTCTTTGGTTATTATTATTCTACTTATTACGGTGGCTTAGATTTTGTTGGTCGCCCAACCATTTTTCTTTTCGCCAATGTTGAAATACCAAACATTGAAAGATCGACCGAAGCAATTCTACCAACAAAACGCTTGTGTTTCTTTCAAAGTAATATTCATTAAAGCGGCGTGCATCCATCGTGAGAATACCACAAGCCTCGGCCGAATTTGATCACACAATTACTTTTAACCAGCATTTTTTACGACGATGAGAGATTCACACAAACAGACTGTCAATATATCTAGGTAGACCCTACATGATGGACATGACGTTTTGGTGCCCCGGCTTAGATGGTCCCGGAATCCGCTCCGTTGCATATCCTCTAAGGACTCGGAAAATGAGTCCTGATGTAACAGATCTACTGCGTGAATAAAGCTCGTATCGAACATATAATCATTCTATATTTTAATATGCCTAGATACAATCTAAGGCAAATTATTCGTTTCAAGTTTTTTACATTAAATGCCGCAGAGCGCACACACCACCTCCCGCCCACACCCCCAAAAAACCCGAAAAATAACTGCCGCCTCTCTTCCTCACGTAGTCACCGACCCCTTCGAAATCCATTTATTTCTACCCCCCTACCCGCACCACCAGAACGCGTTGGCACAGCCGTCATCTTCCACCCCAGCCGTCGTCGCTGTCGTGCTCATCCACGCATTACCCGAGGAGCAGATCCGCCAAGTGGTAAGCCGACGAGCAGCTCCTCCACGAGGCCGAGGAGGAGGTGATGTGCCACACAACTCCTCCACGCCCACCCCAAAGAGCAGATCCTCCACGAGGCCGGCGAGGAGCAGATCCGTCACCCGGCCGCCGACGAGCATCTCCTCTAGGAGCCCACGGACGAGCAGATCCGCCACTCGATCTCGACATCCTAGCAGCTCCACTTCCCCGACCTCGACCTGGTTGAGCTTCTACCCTAACCGAGGTGGTCCATTTGTTTACAAATGTGTTATGTATATAATTGCTTGTTTTAGGTCAGTTTGTCATACGAATTTGTTATTTGATAATCAAATTTGTTATATTTAATCAATTTTGTTATACAAATGTGTTATACGTAGTTGTTTAGGAATTTGTGGTCTATATGTGTACAAATTGGTATATGTCTGTAGATAATAGGTACATATGTCTAGGTTAAGTTTTATACACAAATGGGCACATATGTCTAGGTCGGGGTTTAGACACAACGGGATAGGGAATAGAACCACGGATAACATCATTTGGTGAGGACTGGATATCATCTTATTAAGATGGGGCAAAAGACTTAAAAAAGCTAACTTGATGAATTAGACAGACGGGATACTGAAGGATCATTTGATCCATTATTTGTGGCACGTCAAGTTGCCCTATCTTTTACATATCAATCAAGGGATTTTCTGCCCCACAAACCTTGTTCCAATCTAGCCATGGAGTATGTATTGTGTCATTGCTCATCATCTGTGGGAAGTTCCTTGTATTGTATTTACTACCTAATTATCTTCTCTATTACGGGTTTAAGTCAATAATATACAAGGCACTTAGGTAGGAGATACAATACAAGTTGCTCCCTACAGATAAGGAGAGATAGCCACAATATAAACTTTATGTTGCCACATGGGAACATTGTTTGATGGGAAGAAAAATCTTAGCTTGTGTGTACAAAAGGCATAACTAGTTGTTCTGTTGCAAGTAATGAATCGGATGAACATTCAATACCTCATACTTCTGATTTATCCAGTTAGCTTATTGAATTACTTGACTCATTTTGTTAAAATGGTGCACAACCTTCATATGATGTTCTTATTCTACGAACAACTTATATATGTTACCTTAAAAGTACATGCTCTTCAAGGTAATGTATATAATGTTGGCATTGTGTGTTGAATTTCTATTATGTAGTGGTTCTTTCTCCTTGTCTCTTTCTATGAGACCTTGGTTACACATGATGGGTAGCAGTAACGACTGTAGTAGTGCAACATGAAGGTTCATTATTTTAAGTGTATGTTATGCAATAGTTTTATTTTATGTACATAGACTTAAAAATGTCAAGGTTTTGGCGAAGCATTGATTCATTTCTGTTTCGTCAAATTTTTGGCACTCAATATGTCCAATTTTTAGCAGAGGCCATGTCGATTGTTTCTATCATGTATTTTCTTATTTCTTTGTTTATTCCATATAGTTAGGCCACGTGCACCCAGACACGAATCACCCTGCCAATACAATGGCAACAAGGGATGAAGGAGTGATAGCACATCCGATGGCTAAATCGATTGGAAAAAAGAAGAGAAGAGACCAAAGAAACCAGAAGCCAGAATGGCACCAAAAGAATAGGCTTGTGGGTGCATATTCCTTCATAGAGAGTGCACGAATATTCGTGGTGAGCCCTTGGTTTCGGATAAAGAGTTGAAGTACCTCTCCATCACACTAAGGCTACTACACCAGCACATGTTAAAAATTGAAACCGAAAGAATATCTGGATATTTAACGGCTAAGGTGAAAGAAGGGCATCATTTCGTCGAACATTACCAACTGGATAAAATATATCTTCGCTTTGAGGGAGTCCACAACAATTTTTCCACAGTCATGAAATGTACTCGTCATTCATTTGGTTTTGGGCTTTGTATGAAGCCTCACAAGCCTTACTTGAGAAATCTAATGTCATCGTCGTTGATCCTTATCACATGCATGCAAACAATGTTGGAGCCAAACATGGTCCGTACATCATGGAGACCTTCCTCTGGGAAGGCATGATTGCGAATGCGGACGTGGAAAACAAACTAGTGCCCTACTTAGCCGAGTAAGTCCTTCACAATACTTTTATGCTTGCACACACATGGATATATATATATATATATATATATATATATATATATATATATATATATATATATATATATATATATATATATATATATATATATAATCTTGATGTTCATCTCATGCATAATACTGT
>LR738712.1:478373206-478436217 GCA_902687465.1 Secale cereale
TATATATATATATATATATATATATATATATATATATATATATATATATATATATATATATATATATATATATATATATATATAATCTTGATGTTCATCTCATGCATAATACTGTTCAATTCTTTGCGCAGTGACAAACATTGGATATTAATATTGATGTTGTTGTGCCAAGGCGGTGTTATTTCTTCGATTAAAAGGGACACCCTAATAAGAACCAAACTGCACTGAAGTTGGTTCTGAATGATGCTCTTCGCTCTTGTTATCCCTCCAAAGGAACCCACTCAACTTATGAGGAATTCTTGTTCCACACAAGCTTTTGTTGCAAGTAAGAGCTACATGAGGTCATCACTAACTTTTCTAGCTACTATGTCATGTCACTAATGGATGGCTACGTATGCACAGAATCACTATTGAGCGATCATGCATCCTCGGCTATGTGGGACCCAGAGCTTGCTACTTCCTGAGCTTGCGTTGTTTTTTCCCTTGAAGAGGAACGAGTGTAGCAAAGTAGAGATAAGTATTTCTCTCAGTTGAGAACCAAGGTATTAATCCAGTAGGAAGAACACATGTAACATCCCAAAATTTACAATTTTGGAATGTTAATTATATAAATAGGATAATTAAAAATTTGCTCGTGTTGCTTGTTGTCAATTAATTTTGACTAGGATTTAAAACTGTTGGAGTTTATAAATGAATAATAAATGAGAGGGAATAAAAGTACTTTCCTAATTATTCATTTGGATCTTATCTTTGATTTATTGAATATTCAAATGAGATGGAATAAAATAACTGTCCCGAATATTCTTTTCGATCTTATTTTGAACTTTGGGAATATTGAAGAGTGTTTCAAATTGGATACGAGAGAGGATTACATGACTTCCTCAATAATTGGACTAGAAATTATTCAAATACTCTTTCTATTGCTTTTTTTTTGCAACAAATCCAACTCAGAAATTAAGTTAAGTGAGAGAAGGTAATATGACACCTTCATTATAAAAGAGTTGGAAGTTGTTTCGGTTTTAATTTGATATTTGTCGGAGTTCAAAAATATTTTATGGAACATTTTATAAGTGCAAAAATTAAGTTTATAAAAATATTATATGTGTTTTTATAAGTATTTTGGACTGAAAGAATGTTCACTAGGCTCTATATAAATATACTTATTTTTGTGGATGATCTGGTTTATTTTAGAAAATGTTTTCGGTCATTCTTTCGAGCCAAAATTATTTTTGTGAATAAAGTAGAATAGAAAAATTCCTAACCTATTCCTGAACCTAAACCGCAGCGCAACATCGGCCCAGCTCGCCCACGTGCGCATCACCCGCACCCGAGCCCAACAACGCTAGCAGGCCGGCTCAACAACACCTGCACCCCTTCGTCTTTCTTTCCTTCCTCTGCTGCCGACACGCGGACCCCGCCCGTTATCTCCCACCTTCACCCGATCTCCCGCTCGTACACGACAGCATCACCACGCCCAGATCGGCTCCGCGCGACTCGCGCAACCCCGAATCCCCCTCCCCAATCCGCGGGCACCCCGTCGATCTCCTTGTCCGATTCCCGCAATCACTGCTCGATTTCTCCCTCTGAATCAACAACACAGACCACACCAAGTTCTGCCGCCCGAAGCTCCTACGGTGACGCATTCGACCACCGCCGTAAGCCTTTCTCCTCGTCGAAGTTACCTTCGCCCCCTTTGAGTTCTTTGTGCATCTCCCTCGCCTCTTATTTCATCCAGGGACACACCACACCGATCTCCCTAAGATCGCATGATCTCGTCGGACCTCACATCGCCAGCAGCCGCTGCAGCCACACCTCTCCATCGCCCGAGGACCCGATTGATGCTGCCAGAGAGATCCCCGAGTCTGTCTTGTCGTTTCACACCCTGTTTTCAGGTTTAAGGAGGCCAAGGACCACCGAAGCCGCAACTTTGCTCAACCAGAGGCCGTAGCCGCCATCTTCTTCAACCCCAGCGACCAACTCCGATGAGGAAAATCCCCTCCGTCCAAGACAATCTTAGCCGTCCGTCGCCACTTAATCAAACGGCCATATATGTTCCAATGCCGAACCGGTACCGCCCATTCATAGCGTGCCACGTGTCCTCATTTTTCTTCTTCTAAACTAGTTATTTTTAGTCGAATTGTTTCTGTAAAATTATAGATATACCCCTGGAATTGAATCCATCATATCTTTTTAACTATTTATCCAAATTTGATGAAACCAACGTCAAATTCTTCATCTTACCCCCTCTATCCATCACATCTATCCAATATAATTTTTGAAACTTTTAAATTTGAATTTAACCTTCCGGAGGCCATAATGTTCAAATCGTTGATCCAAATTAGTTGATTCTTTTTGCGTTGTGATTTGTAACATCCCAAAATTCTAAAATTTGGAATTTTATATTAAATAGATAGTTTTGATTGCTTGTGTGATGTGCTGTGTGAAATTGAGTGAAATTTGAAACTTTTGAAAGTTAAATGAGAGGTAATGAAATGACTTTCCCAAACTTCCACTTTGCATTTATAATCTATGTCAATTCAAATTCAATACATCACAAAACCCTAGAGTGAAGATGATATGAATTTTTCCATTTAAATAAATGAAAAGGGTTTTGAAAAGATTTGAATTCCATTTTGTAAATATTTCAAATTCAAAAACTTTATGCAACTCAATGATTTTCATGAGAGAAGATAAAATGACTTCTTCAAATTATAAGAAATATGAGTTATAAATTTAAAAGAAACAAATTGAAAGTCATTTGAAGTATTTTTGAAACTCAGTTTTCAAATTTGAGTTATTGGATTTTTATTCGAATTATTTTTCTCCAAAAATAAAATATATGGAAAATAGGGTAAAATGATTCCCTACAATAGAAAATTGGAGAAAAATGAGTTTGAAATGATTTTGCTATTTTAAAATATTTTATATTGAATTTTAAATAAAGCAGAGACACGGTTTAATTTAGTTAAATTTTTTGTGTATTTTATTTGACTCTAGAAAAATGTTCAGGATGTGGGAAATATTTTTCTAATTTTTTTGATATATAATATGCTATATAACAATTTAAGTTTTTGTTATTTATTTCTATTTTTGTTTATTTGTTAAAAAAACATTTTGACCGACCAGACCGGGTTGGCCCTGCTAGCCAGCCAGGCCGCGGCCCAGCCGGCCCATGCCGCTCGCCCGCACCGAGCGGGACTCCTCCCGCTGCATGTGCCGTCGCCGTGTCGGCCTCGGCGTTCTATTTTTGTTTATTTGTTAAAAAAACTTTTTGACCGACCAGACCGGGTTGGCCCTGCTAGCCAGCCAGGCCGCGGCCCAGCCGGCCCACGCCGCTTGCCCGCATCGAGCGGGACTCCTCCCGCTGCATGTGCCGTCGCCGTGTCGGCCTCGGCGTCTGAGCCGTGCCGCCGCGGGACTCCGGCCGCCGCCTTTGCTTGCCCCTCGCCCAAGCATCGCCGCCACCTTCCCCGCCTATATAAGCCGCGCCCCGCATGTAACGCCCCGGACACACCCGTCGGCGGTCGTTACTCCTAGCGGGCGGATCCGGGAGCAATTTCCCGGTTGGTCACCCATCCTGAAACTACTCCAAGCTGAGCACGCTTAACTTTGGAGTTCTATCTGAATGGCCTCCTGGAAAAGAAGGAATTCCTTATTGATATGAGTAGTCTATCACCCCTAATAAGCCAGGCTATCACATACACCCCCACTTACATGAACCGACGTCCTCATCGGGCCACATGATAAACACGTGATTGGGGCACAACCGCATTTTGTATGCTTAGCAAGATGGATATCATTACATTGTACCATTACATAAATAGATGGTGATACATACAAGTCATACAATAGCCACATGAATACAACTCATCATACACAAAACACCCGACTACGGATGAAAACATGAAAAGCACAATGACATCCATCCTGCTATCCCAGGTTGCCGACCAGGAACCTATCCCAAGACTGAAGAAGAAGAAGAAAGATCTCCAACACACGTAAACATCGCTCTCACGTCAGGTCATCGGAAACCTGTACGTGCAACTGTTGTTGTAGTATCTGTGAGCCACGAGGACTCAACAATCCCACAACCACGGGTATCAAGACTAGCAAAGCTTAATGGGTAGGGAGAGGTAAAGTGGTGAGGTTGCAGCAGCGGCTAAGCATTATATGGTTGTTAACTTACGAGTACAAGAATAAGATGAGCATCTACACAAACGGTAGCAAACTAGTAATGATCGCTAAATGATCCTGAACTACCTACGAGTCAAACACAACCCCACCATGTTCTCTTCTCAAAATGAAAAGAGGCGGTCACGGTTACTCAGGCGATTTGTGTATTTTAATTCGGATCATGTGTCAAGTTCTCTACAACCGGATATTAACAAATTCCAATCTGCCACATAACCGCGGGCACGGCTTTCGAAAGATCATAACCATGCAGGGGTGTCCCTACTTAGCCCATAACAAGCTCTCATGATCAGTAGAGATAAAAACCCCTTGTATTAGGGAAGGCCCGAGCGTCCTCGGAATCCCGGTGCACAAGTTTTTTGAAGAAAGGAAAACTAGCCCAAGGAGATCTCCCGATGAGTCGAAACCCGTGCCGAGAGCCGTGCACTCTCCATCTATGGACTCATCCGTCTATGCGAAGTGGACGATAACCTGACAATCAAGTTACCCCGAGGTGGCACCGCCGACTGCTAGGTAGGTGGGCCAACACTCAAGTCGAGCACTGGCACGGGGGGTTGAATTAATAAATCCTCGGGTTAATTACTCCCTCGGCCAGTTTTAGTTATTAGGCAAATAGTAAAACCAAAGTTGGATCTCCTCGGGAAAGCTTTACTTTAAGCAAAGAAGCAAGGGGGGGGGGGACCATAAACCCCAACCGTGTAAGGAACGCAAAATCAAGGAACATAACAATGGTTTATCGGTTCTGAAGGCGGCATGAGTGGAACAAAACAGTGAGCAAAAGGCCAAGCCTTCCACCCATTGCCAAGTATATAGGTGCATTAATTTAATATAATATATATTGTGATATTCCAACAGTCCAAGTTCCAACATAAAGCAATCTTCATCTTCACCTGCAACTAACAACACAATAAGAGGGGCTGAGCAAGCGGTAACATAGCCAAACAACGGTTTGCTGGGATGATGTCAAAGGTTAGAGGTTTTATGGCAACAATGAGAGGCTGACAACAATAGATAGGTAGCACGACATATAGCGATAGCATCGAGACAATTAGCATAGCAATGCTAGTAATGAGATCCAAGGTGAGGGTCATCTTGCCTGAGATCCCGCCGGAAAGAAGAACGTGTCCATGAAGAAGACGAAGAAGAATCCACGAAGACGGACCAATCATAGTCGAACGAATCCTCATGATCGCAACGAAACATGCACTAACAAGAAGAAGCAAGCAACACGGTAAACACCCAACACATAACGAGACATGATGCTCAACCAAGTATGATGCATGAGAAGGCTACATGATGCAAATCATGGCAAGAGATGAAGCACACAAGATCAACACACAAAGCAAGTTTAAATGAGGCCGGAAACAACTAATAACAATTCCGGTAAGTCCTCATATGCAAATTTCGAAATTGTTCTAGATCTGAACAAACCTTATGTTAAAGTTGTTAAACAGCAAGTTAACATGCACCATGATGATCTAGACTAAATTCTAGTCAAGTTACATATAAATTTCATTTAATTCGGAGCTACGACCTAGAAGATACGAGCAAAACAAGTTAAGCATGGAAAAGATGCAAGATGCATTCAAACATCAAGCAAACACACTCCAAACATGTAAACAATATGATATGATGCATCTACATGCAAAAACAAGCGAGTTTCATATAGAGCATGCTCAAAACGGAGCAACGGTTCAACACATACACATGAAACAAGATATAACAACAATCTGTCCCAAAACAACAACTAGACACTTTGCAATCATCAAAACAACACGCCACGACAACATTTCATGGCATCAAAGGGCATGGCAAGCATGTACATGTCAAGCACTACAAACATGATCACTGAGCTACTACCAAACACCACCAGAACATTCTCAAAACATCATGGCAAGATTGCAAATGATAACAATTTCACAGACTTAGCGAAATAAACTGAACATGGCAGCAACAACGACAAGTAGGCATGTTTGCAAGCTTGTGCAACTTATCTCAAAGCATATCATGGCATGAGAATACAACCAACAACAAGAATACATGTTTATGCAGCTACTCATGGCAAGAACATGGTCATAGGATGCATAGAACACTAGCTATTCACATGGCAAAAATGAACTTACTGTTAACAGGCTGACAGAAACATTATTTAGCAATTTGAGAGCAAGAAAGAGACAAGCTACAACAACTTATAATTGCTAACAAGGGCATGGATTGATAGAGCACAACATGGACTTCAAAACATGGTCATTGGGCATCCCAAAACATGCATGTATATAACTATAGCATCAAGCAAACATGGCATCATGATATAACAGTTTCAGACTTTCCAGTTTTTCAACAAGTCTCAGGAAACAACAAGTAGGTCACTTTGCAAGCTTGTTGCACTCACCACAAGGCATATCATGAAAATTGGATTGCACCACAACAAAGATGACATGATTGTGCTTCTAAAACATGTTGACAAAATGCTAACAAAAAATCACACATAAAGATATAAAAAGACAAATCAACAAGTTGTAACAGTTTTCAGCAGTTATCAGCCACTTGCACTTTTGTAATAGAGATTACAACATCAAGATGAATAGTAACATGCATGCAAATGCAACTATCATGTTGAGCATAGAGAGATCAACATTTTGATATATCATCCACGCAAATTGGATCATCATGCACAAAGTTACAACAACTCAAACATGCAGACATTTTAACAGTTTTTAGGGACTTAGACGTTTTAAAAACAGAAATAGAGTGAGCGATGGATAGCAAAACTACGCCCAGCGTGGGGTTTATTGGATGGCTCACCATGGGCTTGGCCCAGTTGACTGAAGAGGCTCGGGTAGGCCTGCAGCTCTGGGCCAGGCCGGAGCGGGGCTGGAGATGGGCCGACGGTTGGAGGGGCGAAGTGGGCCGGCCTGCTGGGCATGGCCCACGAGCGGGCACTCGTCCTCCTCCCGCTCGAACAAGAAGGAGGCGTCCATGGAAGGGGCGGCGGCGGCACCGATCATCAGGGAGGCCAGGAGGAGGCCGAGGTAGGGGGAGCGGGTGGATCTGATGGAGGTCGAGGCCAGGGATCCATTCCCGGCGTCGGAATGGACGAGAAGCACCGGCGGTGAAGCTCTTCGCGGCGGCGGCATCGGATCTAGAGGATGGCGGGGTTGGGCGGCTCGCGGGCGGCGGCGTCCTTCAAGGGCGGGGTCGACGAGGCACGGGACGGGAGCCGAGCGGCGACGAGCTGTCGAGGGCGAGGCTGCGGCGTCCGACGCAGAGGTGGGGATCCGGCGACCCTGTGGCGGCGGACGAGTGCAGCGAGGCGACGACGCGGTGGCTGGAGGCGTCCGGGCGAGGGAGGAGTGGGGAGCGGGCTCGCGGGGACGCTTCGGGCCCAGATCCTGCCCGGGGCGGGTCGTGCGCGGGCCAGGCGGGCCACGGCGGCGGGGACGCTGGCCAGGGGCGCGTGCCGCGCTCCCATTGGCCCGGGGCGGCGATTGCGGCGGCGCTGGCCATTGGCAGGTCGCCAAGCGGCAGCGGTGGAGTGGGATGGTGCAGATTTCGAGGTGGCGGCGGCTGATCCGAGGGGGAGGACTAGAGGTAGGGGAAGGGCTAGGTGAGTCCCAATTTGGCAAGGGGGGGCTCTTTAAATAGGCAGGGGGGGGTCTATGATTAGGGTTTGGGGATGTTATTGGACAGTTTTGGACCCTCCGATCTCGATCGGACGGCACCGGTCGAGAGGGGGGGGCTAGGTGGGTTGGTGGGCTGGTTTAGTGGACTGCAAAGAGGAGCTGGGCCGTGGGGAGAGAAGAGAGTGAGAGGCCCACGTGGGTTTTCGGAGACCAAAAACGTCTGACGTTTGTCCGGCTATATTGCCGCTATAGATTTAACGGTTGGGCTATCAAACGAGCTCCGAATGCGACGAAATTTGGCAGGCGGCCTGTCTACACTATAATAAGACCGCATGTCAACTTTCATCCCATTCTGAGAACTTTTTCGGGCCACTTATAAAATAAATATTCGGTGGTGTCGCGGGCGCGTGCAAGTGTGTTTGGGCTCCGAACGAGCAACGGAGAGAACTGGGCGACGTGCAACTACGAACGGATGGAGATGCAATGCACATGAAGACATGGCAAGATGCAACACGGAAACTAATGACATGGCAACGATAGCGAATAACTGGAAGACACCTGACGCATCCGTCTCGGGGTGTCACAACACTCCCCTACTAACAAGACATCTCGTCCCGAGATCTTAGGAACGAGACGGAAGTGAAAAAGGAAGAATGTGAAACCAAAGAACCTTGAGAGGTTGAACAACTTGGAAGAAAGGAGAAAACGGAGATGAACGAGATTAAGAAGCTCCGTTATGAAAGAGAAAGAAGGAACATAACAAGAGTCTTGATGGTAGAAAGACATGAAGTAAGAGCTTAATGAACGAAAAGAATATGGAACCATACTGACATAACGAGATGGACAAGGGGCAAAGTGAAAGAATTTGGAGAGCCACCGGTTGAACATGGAAGGAATATAACATAAACTTGATAAGGTGGAATGATACCTAACGAGAGAAAACAACACAATGCCTTCGGTAGAATTGAAAAGAACGGAGAAGAAGATGATAACTTCCAACACGAATGGATTTGAAAAAGAATCTTCAAGAGCAAGGCTTGAACGAAGTTGTTGAGAAAATCAACAACAAAAGAATTAGCTTGATGTGGGCTTATGGAAAACATCTCACACTTGAGGTGAATTATGCCACAACCAAAAGATTGAATAGCTGAGAAAAACAAACAAATGCAAAACTTCACTTCAGAAGAATACGGAGAATTAATTGCACTCGAGGCGCATGAAGAATAAGCTTGAGCCGCTCCACAAGAATTATTGATGAACATTTGACGAATGAATTAAATCATGAAGAACCACCATGAAGAACTCCGGTGCCAAAAGAATGATGAGATAGAAATGAAGGATGAATTCAATATGATTAATGCCTTGCGATGGTTTAGACGAGGGTCCGACGAGATGGCCGCCATAACTTTGAACTCCGGGGAATAAAAGAAGAAAACACTTGGGATTAGGATTTATTCATCATGAACAAACTCCAAAGGAAGGGAATAATCAACTTGAAGAATAAGAATTACGCTATGCTTATCCTCCACAAATTAAATTGATGAAAGTAATGGATTCACATACTACTTATTATCGTTGAAAAAAATTAAAGAGAGATATAACACAACACTCGAGAAAGTCTTCATGACCCACCGATAGGATTGGAAAGAACTAATGAATTGATATGTTAACACCGGAAAAGAACTCTTGAATGAATCACCGTAAAGAATTGAAGCCAAGTGAAGAAAAGGAACGAACCACCGCGAAGAATTGAAATTGAGTGAATACAAGAGAATGAATCGCCAGGAGAATTAGAATACCAACGAAGAAAAGAACGAAGCGATCGTGAATTGACTGAAGTATACTTGAATGAAGCACCGGAAGGATACAGAGACGAACGAAGAGACATCAATTTTGAATAGTTGGAGGATGAAGTTGAAAACCAAGAACGAAGAAATCTTTTGAAATGACGGCCTTCGGAGAATCACAAAGAAAAGAATTGATGAAATGCTTCAGATGGTTAAGGAAACGAGTTTATAACAAGTGGAATAATTCGAGAGGACAACATGAAGCTAGAACCATGAATCTTCAAGAGAATGATCAAGATTTAGAAGAACTCTACTTCGGTCTTCAGATGTTGAGAATAAAGACGAGAAATATTACCAAAATTTGTTGAGATACTCCGGAAGAATGAAATAAGAAAGGTTGAACCGACGATGAAAAGAATTGAAAATGATCTTGGAGAAGGCATGTGGCTGATGGAATCCATACTTACGTCACACTTTTCAACTGAATAACTCCGAAAATATTAGAAGAGTCAGGTAAGATCCTGGAAAAGGACCTGTGGGTTAGGGCCCACTGAAGAAAAACACCGTTGGAAAAGATTTTTCGAGTGAGAAATGATGCACCAGAACAATTGAATGACTTGAATGAGATGACAACCTCGAACTAATTGGAATACAGATGAATCTCCTGAGATGTCTTCGTGACTCCAGAACAATTGAATAGCGAGAAGCGAACGAGCAAGGGAAAAACATTTGAATAAGGAAAAAAATATGATGAACACCGAATACTTGAATTGAATCCACCGGAAAAGAAAATAGATGAAGATTGTCAAACGAGCGTAGAATTCCTCGGAGAACAAAAAAGATGAAGGACGACGAACTAGATGAGAATTCACCAGTTGAAAACAATTGAGGAAAGAAAGCAAAGGCTTCGCGCGAGTAGGATGGATACTCGATTACGGATTCCGGCTCCAAGAATAAAAAGGGTGGGCGGGTGGGAAAAATAAAGACAACTTCGGAAGGGGAAACAATGTCGGTTGAGAAGGAACTGAGGAATGAACTTGCAAAGATGAAGATGATCAAATCAAGTCAACGAGAATTGTACCAGATGACAAAGGCTGACATCGCAACGAACGAAAACTAACCTCGTGATCCTAAAAAAAATTGAAGGGGAAGAGGTGTAATTCAAAACACCTACGTCAAGATTCCTCACCAGAGCGATGAAGGGACTGAGGGATAAAAATAATTCCTACTCTTCGATATAATTAGACTCCGAAAAAAATCTTCTAGACTCAACAATGGCCAAACTACAATCAATCAAGGGGGCTCATATGGTCGGTCGTGGCTCTGATACCAACCTGTCACACCCAAGATGCGATTCTATCCCAATCACGTGTTGAACTCGTGATTGGGGCACAACCGCATTTCGGGCGCTTAGCAAGATGTATAACATTACATCGTACCGTTACATAAATAGATGGGGATACATACAAGTCATACAATAGCCACATGAATACAACACATCATACACAAGACATCCGACTACGGATGAAAACATAAAAAGCACAACGACATCCATCCTGCTATCCCAGGTTGCCGACGAGGAACCTATCCCAAGACTGAAGAAGAAGAAGAAGAAAGATCTGCAACACATGTAAACATCGCTCTCACGTCAAGTCATCGAAAACATGTACCTGCAATTGTTGTTGTAGTATCTATGAGCCACGAGGACTCAACAATCCCATAACCATGGGTATCAAGATTAGCAAAGCTTAATGGGTAGGGAGAGGTAAAGTGGTGAGGTTGCAGCAGTGGCTAAGCATTATATGATGGCTAACTTACGAGTACAAGAATAAGATGAGCATCTACGCAAACGGTCGCAAACTAGTAATGATCGCTAAATGATCCTGAACTACCTACGAGTTAAATAAAACCCCACCGTGTTCTCTTCCCAAAATGAAAAGAGACGGTCACGATTACTCACGCGGTTTGTGTATTTTCATCCGGATCATGTGTCAAGTTCTCTACAACCGGATATTAACAAATTCCAATCTGCCACGTAACTACGGGCACGGCTTTCGAAAGATCATAACGCTGCAGGGGTGTCTCAACTTAGCCCATAACAAGCTATGACGATCAGCAGAGGTAAAAAACCCCTTGTCTTAGGGAAGGCCCAAACGTCCTCGGAATCCCGGTGCACAAGTTCTTCGAAGAAAGGAAAACTAGCCCAAGGAGATCTCCCGGTGAGTCGAAACCCGTGTCCAGAGCCGCACGCTCTCCATCTACGGACTCATCCGTCTATGCGAAGTGGACATAGCCAGACACTCGAGTTGCCCCAAGGTGGCACCGCCGACTGCTAGGTAGGTGGGCCAACTCTCAAGTCAAGCACTGGCCCGATGGGTTGAATTAATAAATCCTCGGGTTAATTACTCCCTCGGCCAGTTTTAGTTATTAGGCAAATGGTAAAACCAAAGTTGGATCTCCTCGGGAAAGCTTTACTTTAAGCGAAGAAGCAAGGGGGGACCATAAACCCCAACCATGTAAGGAACGCAAAATCAAGGTACATAACACCGGTTTATCGGTTCTTAAGGCGACATGAGTGGAACAAAACACCAAGCAAAAGGCCAAGCCTTCCACCCATTGCCAAGTATATAGGTGCATTAATTTAATATAAGATATATTGTGATATTCCAACAATCCAAGTTCCGACTTGGAGCAATCTTCATCTTCACCTGCAACTAAGAATACTATAAGAGGGGTTGAGCAAGCGGTAACATAGCCAAACAACGATTTGCTGGGATGGTGTCAAAGGTTAGAGGTTTTATGGCAATAATGAGAGGCTGGCAACAATAGATAGGTAGCGCGACATATAGCGATAGCATCGAGACAACTAGCATATCAATGATAGTAATGGGATCCAAGGTGACGGTCATCTTGCCTGAGATCATGCTAGAAAGAAGAACGAGTCCATGAAGAAGACGAAGAAGAAGCCACAAAGACGGACCAAGCGTAGTCGAACGAATCCTCACGATCGCAACGAAACAAGCACTAACGAGAAGAAGCAAGCAACACGGTAAACACCCAACACATAACGTGACATGATGCTCAACCAAGTATGATGCATGGCAAGGCTACATGACGCAAATCATGGCAAGAGATGAAGCACACAAGATCAACACAGAAAGCAAGTTCAAATGAGGCCGGAAACAACTAATAACAATTCCGGTAAGTCCAAATATGCAAATTTCGAAATTGGTCTAGATCTGAACAAACCTTATGTTAATGTTTTTAAACAACAATTTAACATGCACCATGATGATCCACACAAAATTCTAGTCAAGTTACATATAAAGTTCATTTAATTCGGAGCTACGGCCTAGAAGATATGAGCAAAACAAGTTAAGCATGGCAAAGATGCAAGATGCATTCAAACATCAAGCAAACACACTCCAAACATGTAAACAACATGATATGATGCATCTACATTAAAAAACAAGCAAGTTTCATATAGAGCACGCTCAAAACGGAGCAACGGTTCAACACATACACATGAAACAAGATATAACAACAATCTGTCCCAAAACAACAACTAGGCACTTTGCAATCATCAAAACAACATGCTACGGGAACATTTCACGGCATCAAAGGGTATGGGAAGCATGTACATGTCAAGCACTACAAACATGATCACTGAGCTACTACCAAACACCACCAGAACATGCTCAAAACATCATGACATGATTGCAAATGATAACAGTTTCACAGACTTAGTGAAATAAACCGAACATGGCAGCAACAACGACAAGTAGGCATGTTTGCAAACTTGTGCAACTCATCTCAATGCATATCATGCCATGTGAATACAAGCAACAACAAGAATACATGTTTATGCATCTACTCATGGCAAGAACATGGTCATAGGATGCATAGAACACTAGCTATTCACATGGCAAAAATGAACTTACTGTTAACAGGCTGACAGAAACATTATTTAGCAATTTGAGAGCAAGAAAGAGACAAGCTACAACAGCTTATAATTGCTAACAAGGGCATAGATTGATAGAGCATAACATGGACTTCAAGACATGGTCATTGGGCATCCCAAAACATGCATGGATATGACTATTGCATCAAGCAAACATGGCATCATGATATAACAGTTTCAGACTCAGTAGCTTTTCAACAAGTCTCAGGAAACAACAACAACAAGTAGGTCACTTCGCAAGCTTGTTGCACTCACCACAAGGCATATCATGAAAAGTGGATTGCACCACAACAAAGATGACATGATTGTGCTTCTAAAACATGTTGACATGATGCTCAAACAAACATCACACATAAAGATATAAAAAAGACAAATCACCAAGTTGTAACAATTTTCAGCAGTTAACAGCCACTTGCACTTTTGTAACAGAGATTAGAACATCAAGATGAATAGTAACATGCATGCAGATACAACTATCTTGTTGAGCACGGAGAGATGAACATTTTGATATATCATACACGCAAATTGGATCATCATGCATAAAGTTACAGCCACTCAAACATGCAGACATTTTAACAGTTTTTAGGGACTTAGACGTTTTAAAAACAGAAACAGAGTGAGCGATGGATAGCAAAACTACGCCCAACAGCGGGTTTATGGGATGGCACACTATGGGCTTGGCCTAGTTGATTGAAGAGGCTCGGGCAGGCCTGCGGCTCTGGGCCAGGCCGGAGCGGGGATGGAGGGGCGAAGTCGGCCGGCCTGTGGGGCATGGCCCATGAGCGGGCGCTCGTCCTCCTCCCGCTCGAACAAGAAGGAGGCGCCATGGCAGGGGCGGCGGCGGCACCGGTCGGCAGGGAGGCCAGGAGGAGGCCGAGGCAGGGGGAGCGGGTGGATCCGGTGGAGGTCGAGGCCGGGGATCCATTCTTGGTGTCGGAGTGGACGGGAAGCACCGACGGTGAAGCTCTTCGCGGCGGCGGTGGCGGATCTGGAGGATGGTGGGGTCGGGCAGCCCGCTGGCGGCGGCGTCCTTCGAGGGCGGTGTCGATGAGGAATGGGACGGGAGCCGAGCGGCGATGAGCTGTTGAGGTCGAGGCGGCGGCGTCCGACGCAGAGGCGGGTATCCGGCGACCCTGTGGCGGCGGAGGAGTGCAGTGAGACGGCGGCGCGCTGGCTGGAAGCGTGCGGGCGAGGGAGGAGCGGGGAGCGGGCTCGTGCGGCCGCTTCGGGCCCAAATCCGGCCCGGGGTGAGCCGGGCCACGGCGGCGGGGACGCTGGTCAGGGGCGCGTGGCGCGCTCCCATTGGCCCGGGGCGGCGATTGTGGTGGCGCTGTCCATTGGCAGGTCGCCAAGTGGCGGCGGTGGAGTGGGGTGGCACGAATTTCGAGGTGGCGGCGGCGGCTGGTCCGAGGGGGAGGACTAGAGGTAGGGGAAGGGCTAGGTGAGGCCAAATTTGGCAAGGGGGACTGTTTAAATAGGCAGGGGGTCTAGGATTAGGGGTTGGGTGTGTTTTTGGACAGTTTTGGACCCTCCGATCTCGATCGGACGACACAAGTCGAGAGGGGGCTAGGTGGGTTGGTGAGTTGGTTTAGTGGACTGCAAAGAGGAGGTGGGTTGTGGGGAGAGAAGAGAGAGAGAGAGAGGCCCGCGGGGGTTTTCGGAGACCGAAAACGTCTGACGTTTGTCCGACTATATTGCCTATCAAACGAGCTCCGAATGCGACAAAAATTGGCATACGGTCTGTCTACACTATAATAAGACCGCACGTCAACTTTCATCCCATTCCACGAACATTTTCCGGCCACTTATAAAATAAATATTTGGAGGTGTCGCGGGCGTGTGCAAGTGTGTTTGGGCTCAGAACGGGCAACAAAGAGAACAGGGCGACGGTCAACTACGAACGGATGCAAGCTTTTGAAAACGATGAAGATGCAATGCACATGAAGACATGGCAAGATGCAACACGCGAACAAATGACATGGCAACGGGCGAGAATAACCGGAAGAAACCTGATGCATCGGTCTCGAGGTGTTACACCGCACCCCCTCTCTCTCTCTCCTCAAGATCGCGCCGCCGACGTCGCTCCGCAACTCACCGCCGCCGCCGCAGCCTCCCGCGCCACTGCCGACCACCGCTGCCGCCTTCATTGCCTTCGCCTCGACGCGCCGGCCTCTCCATTCACTCCGTCGAGCCGGAGGGCCACCAGAGCCGCCGCCCCGTTCGAGACCGAAGCCGTCGTCGTCCTCCCCGACTTCGGCGATCACCGCGGTAACAGCCGCCTCCCGTCCGCCCGATCTGGATCAGGCGATCCAGATTTCATTTTGTTTTTATAAACGTTTTCTTCTATAGTGTGAACGTTCGTTAGTTAGGGTTTGCAGCAAGCGTTTTCGTTCGTTAGTCTCTGTTAAAGGACGTTCGTCTGATAGTTTTTCTTTTTCTGTTTTATTTTCTGATCAGGGACCTAGATGCAATTAGTTATTTATAGTTTAGCCCCTGATCTTCAAACCTTCGTAACTTTTTACTCGTTAGTCCAACTAGATGAAACCAACGCCAAAATCTTCGTCATGATCTCATCTATCTAGAGAACCAAACTAAAAATATTTTTGAAAGTTGCAAAATTTGAATTAAAATAGTTTTGAATTTAAACTTGTTTTTGTCATAACTTGAGTTTTATAACTCCGTTTGAGTTGATTCTTTTTGCGAATCGAAGCTCTTGACCTAAACTTTCTGATAAGGCCGAATTCACTTAATTTGGGTACCGTTAGAATTTGTTTTCTGTTGCAAGATTTATTTGCTTGATTTTGAAGTTTTCCGAAGTGTTTTCTTTGTTCTGTCCGATCTTCTGAATGATTGCTTATGTGCGGTTACTATTGCTTGATTACGATAGATTGATCGGAGTGTGACGAGTAGATCAAACACGAGTTATGAGTGCGAATAATCTACATCAATATTACAAGGCAAGTTCACACTTTGATCATACTTTTCAATACCCAGTTTTTACTTGCATTAGTTATATCCTCAAAGATTGCATTAGTAGGGTTTGGAAACATGTGGTGATGCTATGTAGTTCATGAGGTAGGAACCCAATGACTTGAGATCAACCCCGGGAATATACGCTTTGTTACTTATTTCTTAGCCATGCGTAGACGTGGATAGGTTTGTGAGATTCATGAAAGATGCATGAGTGATATTAAGTAAGGGAAACTTAAGGTGGCAACATTAATACAGATCTGGGTGGAATGGTTGGGGCACCCTGGAGACACCAGTGGCTTGCCCGAGCACCTGGAGAAACCAGTGTTTGCCCTAGGGGATCCCGGATGACCCGTGTGATCACCCTATGGAATGCCACCCATGCTCAAAGGGATCATATGATATTTTCATGCCTAGAAACTTCCATGTGCAGCCACAAGCCATTATGGGCTCTGGCATAGTTGAGTATGTTGTGTGAGCTATTTCTTTGGTGGACTAGCAGATGTAGGGGGAATGTAGGTGTACCGGTCTATCCAGGGTAAAGAGTGAATGCTTCTGAAAGACTGTGTCTCGATCATCCATTTCTCAAACATCAGGCAGTGCGAGGAATTCAACAGAGGAGATCGAGTCTTGTGGGGAAAAGTGCACAAACCTATAGAGAGTGTTCAAACTGATCATGATTAGCCATGTACACGGTTATGTACAACTCTGAGTATCTAGAAGTGGATTATTTTATTGATCTCAACACTCTATTTAATTAACTTGTTGGGTTATTAATGACTATGATAAATTTTGGGATTGAGATGGAGGAACCATTCTCAATATTGCTTAACTAAACAAAGTAGTAAATAAAATTATTCCTTTGTTGTAGGGAAAAATTAGCTTTATGCAAAAACATAACCTTACAGCCTCCACCAGCCATATATGCATGTAGTGATAGATATTGTTCATCATTATTCTATAGTGTGAATTTGCCAGTACATTCAATGTACTGACCTACATGGCTGCAACGTCTCATGTTGCAGGAATTTATCCGACGAGTAAGTGATATGTTAGGGTTGCCATGTCTACACTCAACTTTGCCGTTGGTGTTGATGGCACTCCACAACCTTGTTGTTACTTCCGCTATGTTGATTTGAGGTAATAGTATTTACGTTACTGTATATATGTGATTTACCTCTGTTATAAATCCTCGAGTACTGTGTGTGTCAGCATACCAATCCTGGGATGACACTGAAGCACAGAGACTTGATCCATTCGGGTCAGGTCGCTACAAGATGGTATCAGAGCACATGTTGACTGTAGGACGTGACCCTAGAAACTGGCAAGCCCATAGGAAATGATTTCTCTAAAACTTTATTTTCAAAAAGATTCTTTACCTCTCTTGTTTTTTGAGCTCTGTCAAAACTTCCCTTTTACCTTAGTAGTTAGACAATACCCTTTTTCCATTTTGACCACTTCAAAGTAAAGAGGAATTCACCATCATTAGAAGTGTTGGAGCTACAACAGTGGATACTCCGAAGATTTGAAGAGTTGACGACTTTGAAGAGATATTGACCTTTAGAAGACCAAACCCCTATTATGTACTTACGTTAGTTGTGACGATTGTGAGCCGTTGTTTGATTGATGTTTTTCCGATGGCCACAAAATAAAACCCGTCTCTTCAAAACTATTGTTTGTATTGAGTGTATCTCTCTCCATCTCCCGAATCTCATCCCAAAACCTTTGGACCCAATAGAGGATGAATGAAGATAGACTTGTATTCTCTGGACCAATGACCTAGCCGGAGGCAGAGCTATGGATACAGAACATTGAGGATCACTTCAGGAAAAAATTGATTGCAAGGAAGTATGAGGTACAATACGCTCTTCAGTACTTTACAAAAAGTGCTGCAACATGGTGGAAAATGCATCAAGCCGTACAAGGATGTAATGGAGCGATAAGTTGGGAGGAATTCAAGAAGACTCTGTTAAAATCCCGTCTCATCCGAAGGCGTGATGACAACCCGATGAAGAAACCTTGTGCCTGTAGGATTTGTGGAGAAATAGAACACACCCAGGAGGAGCACAAGGATGAATGCCCTCATAGTGAAGAAAGTCACCCATATTAAGAATGCCCAACTAGGCAGATTACTTGTTTCTTGTGTGAAGGGACTACCCACTACCCTGCTCATTGTCACATTTACCCCATGGTACAACGAGCTATCCAGCAGAAGAAAGAAGCAATGAAAGAAGCCCTCGTGGAAATTTTAGAAGAACCTGTGATGAAGGAAGATGTGGAGGGCACACACGAAGAAGACCCAATTAAACTTTGCACCAAGTCATGCTATTCGTGTGGAGAAGAAGGACACATTTCCCAGCATTGTTCGAGGGAGTATCTAGTAGAATTTCCAAAAGTGGAATTTGAGTATGACCCACAGGAAATAGAAGCCCTCATCGGAAGGAAGAAGTCGAGGAAGAGAAAGAGCATGTGTCCCTAGAACAACCCAATTTCTGTGAAAAAGGACCTGAGTTACATCACATGTTACACGTGCAAGGATTTAGGTCATTACGCTAGCAACTGCCCAACAAGGAAGCCAAGAACCCAGTGAACTAAGATAGCCACCATGAAGCTCCTACATTTGTCTGATGTCATTTGTTTACGCTGCAAGGAAGTCTGGTATTTTGCCAGAGAAGGTTCAGACTAGAGGAAAGATTGAGCAGAGTAGTTGAGATCTTGATATTGGAATAAAGCATGTAAATGAATGTGGAATACACTTTTATTACGATGTTGAGATGAGTTGTGGAAATGTCATTGTAATAGTTCGTGAAGCAATAGAATGTGATATGTTTGGAATCTAATATGGAATGTTAGGAGCTGTTGGTTGAGTGTGAGTGCCTCTTTTGCTATCTCACCCGGACTAAAACCTTGAACCCATGGACAAGCTGACCCCAAACCTTCTCGGACAACCAATCACATTTCACCCAAGGAAATACATGCATTATCCTGAGTACTCCTTCTATCTTATACCTACAGATGATAACCCTTTACGAGTCTTTCCTCAAAGGCCCAGAAACGATCATGACCCTAACTAGCGATCAGGATTACCCAAAGATCCTGAAGGACATGATAAAGCATATTCACCTTGAAGGAGATGCAGTCTACGAGGGTTTTCCCTTCCTGGAGAATGGAGTTGAACTTTGGTACGTGGAGGTACACCTCCACCGTGTGAAAGGAGTTTGTCCAAAAACTATGGGTCAATACTTTTTCATCTCCCGAGCACCATGAACAACATTCTTCAACTCTGTTCATGAAGCTGCTATGGAGGCCATACGTCAGATTGGAAAAATACTTGAAGCAAGACTTTGTCACACTCAGGAATGCCTGAGTGGGGGTGCATGCAGAGATGATGGAGATGAAGCATACGGCCACTATGATAAAGCAAAAGATCGATGATTTCAAGAATCACATTGCACAAGTCTAGTGGGACCGAAGCATCCTCAGCAAGGACAAATGAATAAAGATGGAAGGAATACTTGACCATGCCAAACTATGTGGGTGGCAGCGTTTGTAGTGAAGCACCTTTGAAATTTGAGTGTTGAATAGTGGTTCAGGATGTAATAAAAGATTTGTTATGAGGAGAATATGAATTACAGATAAACTAGTGCATTTTTTTGGGGCGATACTTTTCTGTGCGAACACTGGACCAATGGAAAGGAAAATGTTGCTCCAAAGAGTGAAGTTCGCACAAAATAAGTTGGAGTTTATTCTTGATATGATGCTTACCCCAAGGGTATGAATGAAATGAGTACAATTGGATTTAAAGAGGGTGTAATGATGGAGTCTGGAGCAATAGTGACTCCAAGGATGTGTTAAGGATATACAAGTTCGGAAGTGGACCCATAAGCCGAGGACCTAAGGAGGCTACGTGATCACAAGGGAACCACGAGAATTGTGAGAAGTAATATGTTTCTGCTATAGTGAATCAGGGCACTATGCTAGAGATTGTCCCAAGGAAAAGGAGAATTGTGCTATGTAGTTGAGTTGAAGCATGTAATTGGAATGCAGTAGATTGTAATAAGTTGAGAATCAATAAAGTTTGCATCAGGGTATTGATTTTGGATTTTATGAGTTGTTACTCTATATGCAATGAGTGAAATCATGATACATGGAATAAGATTCTGAAGAGAACTGGTGTTTTTTATTTTAAGGGTGGTAGAACCCATCACCGTTACCTGAAGGAAGGGAAATTACATCGTATTTTGTAATGGACCACTCAATGAAGGGTGGTAGAATACATCAGACTTTGGAATGGACCACTCAATGATGAGTTTGAGTAATTACATCGTATTTTGTACCAAATGAAGGAAGGGAAACTGTCGGGGATATACCTCACGGTATGACCTGGCCGGATATATGACCCGGCTGGGACTTGGCGTTTCTTTGGTAACCCGCTGGAGGATTGGTGACTCACGGATGGCCCCGACGGCGGGTCAGATGGAGGACTAGGCCCAAGGCCCAGAAGGCCGGCTCATGTTATGGTGGGACGCCTTAAGAGGAAAGCATAAGGAGTATTCCCCTACAAAGGAAGCAAGACTAAGACTCCACTTATAATAGAGTAATCCTAATCTTACCAGGACTCTACATGTAAGCTGCCCCTTCAACTTATATAAGGAGCGACAGGGCTCCCCAAGAGGGACAAGTAAGAAGAAAATAATCTCCAGGGCTAGACACAATAAGGAGAGCCGGCTTATGCGGTGACTCCATGAGGATCATAATGATACCTAGCCACAAACAACATGTAGGGTTATTACCGGATGATATTTCCCGAGGCCCGAAGCTGTCTAAATCCTTGTCTTATGTTGCGTCTCTTGATTCCGCTCAACCCCTCTCAAGCTACCACATAGATGCGTTGGCCTCGTGACTAAGACCTCATACTAAGGACATCTGCCATGACAATTCCATGGCAGTTGGCGCCCACCATGGGGATCGCACACGGTGGTGTTGAGTTCTTGGACGGATCACTTCAAAGGATCGAGAAGCTGATGATTAATCGGATGAAAAATAACCAGCGCGGAAGTATCGCGCAGGATGACCCGAGTCAAGACCAGAGCTAGGATTGCATGCGGCCACCGCAAGCGCCGTGGGTATGCGCTAGCCAGGTCGTTTCAGAGGACTGTCGCAAGTCGCCGATCTGAGATTGGCAAGATTTTCTGCTGCAACAGTCCAAATACTACTTTGAACACCAAAGAATATCAGATTAAGTCCCGAGGCAGCGTTCCAACTTGATTGTTGTTGCTTGGACAAATTCCAAACCGTGCGCACGTTGCTAATCGTGCGTACATGTGCTGCAGTTACGAACCGGAAACGGATAACGACCCCAACCCGGATTGACCGCATCAAGCCTCTTCGGCTGCTTCGTGGCCTCACCCGCCGTCGCCTCTGCCAGGAGCTCACCGGTGAGTGGCTGGCATGCCACGCCTTCGCTGGGCCGCCGCAGAATCTGCCTATGAGCCGCCATCTTTGAGTCATCGGTGCCTCGACGCCCTCCTCCACCTGCGTCCAAATCACTCAATCACCGCAAGTTACCAAAATTGCCTTTAAGATGACGCATCAACAGTCCCCAACTCTGCCGCAGAGCCGCCTACACCCGGGCTGTCGCTGAGCCGCATGCGGCCCGAGCCGACGCCGTCTTTTCATTCTGCGTTGGCCGCCTCGCCTCGGCAGCCACCGTCGGCTGGCCACCACCGGGCCGCCTTCGCCAAGCCCGCGCCTCCGTGCTTCACCTGCCCCGTCACGTTTCAAGCCGACCTTGCTGCATGACAGTTTCCGCCATGGCCGTGAGCCGCCGTCACCCCTGGCCTCAGTCATTCGCCGCCCGTGGTGTTGGTCTCGAGTTGCCGTGAGCCTTGTGCCAAGTCGCCGCCTCCGTCGAGTGGTCTCAAGAACTCCT
This sequence comes from Secale cereale, assembly GCA_902687465.1. Taxonomy (NCBI): domain Eukaryota; kingdom Viridiplantae; phylum Streptophyta; class Magnoliopsida; order Poales; family Poaceae; genus Secale; species Secale cereale. Next base: position 478,395,671 of record LR738712.1, read on the forward strand.
GCTACAACCTCGCCTCTTCATTCAGAGCCGCCCTTGTTTCCACGGCATTGAGCCGGCCCGCTGCCACTACGGTCTCCTCTCGTAGGTGTTTGCCGCCGTGAGCCGCTCGGCCTTGCTCTGCCGCTGAGATTACGACCTGGTTTCGTTTACAAGGGGCCACGGCTTGATGGGGAGGCGAGGATTGTGTGTACTACTTTTCTAATACTACTACGTGCCCTCAATAGCTTGCTACCCTCGAGCAGTTGGAAACAACAGCAGCACAAATCAATCCACGTATGAAGTTGACTGGCTGCTAATACTATTCCTATACTGCTGGTTATAATGACATCAAAGTTTGGGTGGTAGATACTGGCCGGGCTTTTATGGAAGATCAAAATAATGTAGGTACATCATTTAAAAATGCAAGGACTTATAATGACAAGATCCAAAAGCTCCTTTTGAAGATGGGAGTTCTTCTCACGCCAAAGATACCAGTAAAAGAATACATCTTGGCCTTGTTTAATCAGAACTTAAGGAACGGAGATATTACTGAGAAGCATTATGGGATCTTCAATTCAGATGGAAGGATCCGGACAAATCAGGTGATATCCATCTAAGTTTATTTTATTGGAACATTTTGTTTTCGTCAAAGAACAATTACTCTGGTTTGCAATATTTTTTGATGCAGGATAATTGTTCACTGCAAGAGCGATAGTCATGTCATGGATATATGGCTCGCGCTGCCATTATCATGCGTCAGCATTTGACCCACTGTAGTGCTCAACGAATATATGTGCAAGCCGCCGCCTCTGCGACCGAGTTTACATCAACACGACGAGGCTGACCCGCCCGTCCGCCCGACTTACCGTGCCTGCGATTGACTCGCCTGTCTGCACCGGCTTACAACACCGTGGCCGACTCATGTGTCTATATCGCCTCTGATGTTGCGGTCATCTTTACCATCCATTTCTCGTGGCCTGGTCTAGATCAACACACCGGGTCGCATCTGTCTGCATGAGCTAGTTATTGAGTACAAGCAAGTCACTACTCGAGTAGCCCGGTTTTACTCCAACAACTCTGGAGCAAATTATCTGCCGCTGTCTGCACTGGATGGCTCAGTGAGCAGGCGCACAAGTCACTGCCACTATGGTTTGGTTAACTTCGAAATAACCAGTTAGGATGAACCATTGGCCGAGTTGCTGACACAACTCATTACGGGATCATTTATAACCCACTGCAGCCACCTAAACTTTCTGTGGGTTCACATCGCGTTATCAACGCCAATGATATACATCTTGTGCTATGGTCAAATATGGAGAATCTCAAACCAACTCCTCGAAGTCGTCTTGAGACTCGGGGGCTACAATGATACACTACAAAAAAAAGACACATCCGTGACATTTTGGGCCGAACAATTTTTTTTCTGTCATACTTATGACCCTTGTATGACAATAATTGTGACAAAATCCGGTATCATCATAGATGCGGTGGGGTCCTACTTCTATGACAAAAAATCATGACAGAAAATGGGCTTTTCATCCTGGGCGGGCCGGAGACACAGCTGCATGACATTCTTTGGGCCGTCCATGACAGAAAAACCGTGGTAGAAGCGAGTGCGAGGAAAATATCGGGGTGTTCCCGGTTACGGTGGGTGGTCAGGGCTGAGCGATGCACGTTTATCTCATACACGCACGCGCGTGGGTGTGAGGCGTTGGGCTCTAACTAAACCCGAGCAATTACACTGCAGGCTACGCGTTACTGAACCCGAGCGAGCGATCGATCGATGGATGTTAACTGAACCCGATCGAGTGATTCCTTCGCTACTGCTGCTAACTGAAGCCGATCGATGCTGCCTCTAGATGAACAGTGAGCGTTGCTGGGGGGGGGGGTTGGATGAACAGTTCCCGGTGGGGGTGGAAGAACATGACCCCGTGGTGTTGCCTCTGGATGAACATGACCCCTATCGATCGAGCCGGTTGGGGCTAGATGAACAGGACCCCGTGGAGGGCTGGATGAACAGGACCACCCCGTGGAGGGCTGGATGAACAATAGATGGTGGAGGGCTGGATGAACAGTAGCCCGTGGAGATGTGGTTGAACAAGAGCCCGTGGAGAGGGCTGGTTGAACAGTAGCCGATGGAGTAGCACGCGGTGGAGGCTAGATGAACAGTAGCCCGTGGATGAACAGTCACAGGTGGAGGCTGGAGGAGGTCGACGGTGGATGAATAGTAGCCCGTGGAGGCTGGAGGGGGTCGACGATGGAGATGAACAGTATCCCATGGAGTCCCATTTTGCGGTACGCCACACCCCTCCCGATGAACAGGACCCCCGTTTCGACCGTAGAGCTCCAACACAAGTCCGTTTCCTCTGTTTTGCGGTATGCCACACCCCTCCCGATCAACATGACCCCCGTTTCGACCGTAGGAGGTCCGTTTCCTTCGTTTTGCGGTACGCCAGACCCCTCCTGATGAATATGATCCCGTTTCAAAAGTGGCCGGTCGAACACAAGGCCGTTTCCTCCGTTCTGCGGTACGCCAGGCCTCGTTTCCATCGGCTGTTCCGTCCAAGCCCTCCCGATGAACACGACAACGCGTTCCGTTGTGACCCAGCCGGTTGGCTCCCCATGTACATGACGACGATGCTGTTTCTCCGTTCTGACCCAGCCATGTACACGAGCCCAGGCCATACATACGCGCGAGTAGGCGTTCGAGACCCCGCCGTATGTACGTACGCGGCCATATTTACTTTCTTGCACCTTGGCCGCTGTACGTACGTGTACATGCTACGTGCGCGCCTCTGCTATGACACGTGCGCGCCTCTACATCGACCAGTATGTACGTTCACATTCGCGACCAGAATGACAACGCTACGTACGCTTCGACCAGGTGGGTCCCGATTGTCAGGCACTTCCTTGCGTGCGAAGATGTAGCTGGTGGGTCCCAGCAGTCAGGGGGGTGAATCGTTTTTTTTGAGCGGACGCACTTCCTTGCGTGCGAAGATGTAGCTGGTGGGTCCCAGCAGTCAGGGGGAAACGTTTTTTTCATGAAATACGGTGGCCGTCGGTTGGGTCCCCGCTGTTAGGTGGAGGAATAATTATTTTGCGCATAATAAGGAGGCACTTCCTTGCTGCGGTCGTGGACCCAGCTGTCAGCCTCTCCATGTATAGTCCACGTCCGATGGAAGCCGTTCCTTGACCACGTTGACCACGCCGCGCCGAGAGCACCAGGGCGCTAGACGACGGCAAGGCCTAGGAAGAGGACGACGCGGAGCCAGGGAAGACGCGACAGTGGATGCCCACGTGTAGAGGAGTATGAGGGTTCACTGGTTCGCTGCAGTGTGAGGCTGTCGTCGCCGCGGAATAACATGTGGTGTGGGTGAGTAGAGGAATGGCCTGGCCAACGGTGGGAGTAGTAGGGGGCGGTGAGGCCTCCGCCGCATCGTAGCCGGCCACGTGAGGCAGGAGCACGAGGAACGACCGACGCTGGTTTGGGCGGGTGGAGCAAGAAGACCAGAGGTTGAAGAAGCACTACGGCCGTTGGATGGACATCATACGTTCACTGGAGCTAGAATCGTGCATATTGACTAAGTTGACAAAGCCCTCCGTCCCCGTCAACTTAGTAGGCCCACAAGTCAGGCTGCCGCTAGCAGGGGGAGTATTCATTTTTTTGTGCCTAATAAGGTGGCACTTCCTTGCGTGCGAAGATATAGCTGGTGGGTCCAAGTTGTCAGCGGTGGTAACATTTTTCTCGTGAAATACAGAGGCCCTTTCGGTGGGTCCCAGATGTCAGGTGGAGGAATCATTATTTTGCACGTAATAAGCAGGCATTTCCTTGCGTGCGGCCATGGACCCAGCTGTCAGCCTCTCCATGTACAGTCCACTTCAGATGCATGTCGGTCATTGACCACGTTGACCAGGCCACGCCGAGAGCACCAGGGTGGTGGACGACGGTGAGGCCTAGGAAGGGAATGACACGGAGGCAGGGAAGACTCGGCAGTTGTTTCCCACGTCGAAGGGAGTACGACTGTACGAGGGTTTACTGGTTCGTCTGCCGTCGCCGGAGAATAACAGCAGGTGTGGGTGAGTAGAGGGATGGCTAGGCCAGCGATGGGAGTACGAGAGGGCAGTGAGGCCTACGCGACAGCACAGCCGGCCGCGGGGAGCGGGGAGCAGGTAGTTCTGCCGGCGCTTGTTTGAGCGGCTGGAGCAGGAAGAGCAGAGATTAAAGAAGCACGACGGTCGTTTGATGGAAATCCAACAGCCAGTGCTTGTGCGTCAACCTTTTTTTTAGGAAAGCCTCATATCTGTGGAAAACAACATACAACCCATCTGCCATTATTTCTAATAATTTACAGCCCATTTGCTAATTCTTAAGGTTTTTTTGGAGCCCATATTCTTTTTGTTAGCATTACAGCCCATATTGTGGCCACTGTTAAAAAATTATACGAAATTTTGCATATTTCGGTGCGGTCCAAACTGTTTTTAATCCCAAAATTTTGAGTTACATTGAAACTGATTTTAAAAATAAATGTATATCGATATAAAATCCAACAAATTGTCCACGCATAAAAAACAATGCAATTTAAAATCTCGAAATGAAAAAAACGAAATTTGAAACTAATTGCCGGTTTTATGTGTTTTAAAAATGTACAACCCATTTCTCATTACTGATAGGCCATTTTCTCGGCCAGCCGAATGAAGCTCTCCTCGTCTTGAAAGATTTGTAGCCCAATAGGCCTAACAAAGCGACTTACTTGGCAAATCACAAAAAAACTGGGTTGTGGCCCTGGACCCAGCTGCGGCCGTGGACCCAGCTGTCAGCCTCTCCACGTACAATACTCTTCCGATGGATGTCGGTCGTTGACCACATTGACCACGCCGCACTGAGAGCACCAGGGCGGTGGATGGCGGCGAGGCCTATGAAGGGGACGACGCGGAGCTGGGGAAGACGCGACAGTGGATGCCCATGCGGAGAGGAGTACAAGGGTTCACTGGTTCGGCTGTGGCGTGAGGCTGCCATCACCGCAGAATAACTAGGGGTGTGGGTGAGTAGAGTGTAACACCCCATATGTAATACTTCCTTATATGGCAATATAAATATTTACCATTTGATCCTTGTCCTTTCCTTGGGGGTTCTTTTCAATTATGTTTTGTCTTTGCATTGTCATGTTTGTTTTCTTTATGCATTCATGCATTACTTCATCATCATCATTGCATCATGGTCATCATTACATCATTGTGTATTGCTCTTCCTTGATGTCAAATGAGTTCTTCTTGATCTTGTTGTGGTGGTGGATGCAAGATCATGCTCATTACCTTTTACCCTTTCAACTTGCACCACTTCCCCTCCTTTCTTTCCCTTTCTTTAAATTTTGCAAGTGGCCTTAACCTCTTCTCTTAAATGTTCATCTCCTCCCAACTTCTTTGGTACCTTGCCCTGAGTCACCTTGCAAGACCTCACCCTATTTGGAAATGTTTTGGTCAGGTTCAAAAATGACAGAAGTTTGAACCAAATTCAAACTTGTTTTATTTTTCTACCTCTAAAAATGCCCTACTCATTTTTATAAAATAGGGCATAATTCCAGGAGCTAGGGAATATTTTATTTTCCTCCTAAATCCTTTTCTTTTGACCCAGGCTTTTCTTTTTGTCTTGTGCCTAAAGAAAATAGAAAAGAAACAGCAGCTGCCAGCAGTGCAGCCAGCCGCAGCCCACAGCCGCCTGGGCCTTGGCCTTCCCCCTCGGCCCAGCTAACCAGCGGCAGCGAGCCCGCACGTCCCTCATGCCCTTTCTCACCCACGCACACACTCGCCCCCTCTGCTGCGTCTGCACGTGGACGAGATGGGCCCGTTTGTCAGCGACCGTGCACAGCCCCGCACCCACCTTTCTTCCTCCTCCCGTTTGTGCCATGGGGACCGCGAGCACGAGCGCGTCGCCGTCCGTTCCGTCGCCTCGCCCCCTGTTAAGCCAACCACCGTGTCCACCAACCCTCTAGGGTTCCCCTCTTCCTCCTCCTGCCGCCAGGTGAGCTGAGAGGCATCAGATCCGTCGTTCCACCACCGTCCCGAGCGCATCTGAGTGCACGGGCTCGTCGCCGGCGTGCTACCCGTCCTCCGCTGCCTCACCAACGATGCCCCTCTTCTTCCTCGACGTTGACTACGTCCTCTATGCCTGCTACATGGAGCTGAAGGCCACGGCTGCTTCTTCTTCTTCCTTTACTTCGACTCCGGCCACCATAGGTGTTCGATCAACGTTGCCGTCGACTCCGTCCTCCTCCCGACCAACCAAGCACACCACAGTGTTCGTGGTGAGACTCTGCTCCTCCCCGTGCCTTTTCCCCCTTCCTTTGCGCCTTCTAGATGCTAGTTCGCCGAGCACCCGAGCTCATCGCCGTCGGACCTCTTTGCCGACGAGTGCTCCGACCTCCTCTCGCCCCGTTTAGGTGTCCATTAACTTCGCCGTGCTCATCTTAGGCGATTCCCCATGCGTAGCTGCGAGTAGAGTCCCTGGCCTCGCCGCGTTCATCTCCGCCACGCCGCGTCTATCATACCTCGCCGGCGTCGACTTCATCATCGTCTGGCTCATCCAGTGGCACCCAGAGGTGCGGGATTCCTTAGCGAATCCATCGAGTGCATCCGCCGCTTCATTCGATCGCTGGAGATGACCCAACGCCCTCGCCGTCGCCTCTGTCTCGCCGGCGTCGAGTGGCCCTGCTAGCAGTTGTGGTTTGTATTTCAGAATATGCACCTCTTCTCTGTCAGTCGCCGCGCCATAGCCCAGTGGCTTGAGCCTCTCGCTTGTTACTCGCAGACGCGGGTTCGAATCCCCGCGGGGCAGTGGAATAAGCCCCCTTTTGCTTTCTATGTCCCACTGACAGCCTGGCCCCACCTGGCAGCCTCAAAGTGCGCTCGCACCCACTCCCGCACCCACGCTGCCACATCAGCCCCCTGGACCCACTAGTCAGTGGCTGTGGCTAGTCCAGGCTGGGTCTACTTAGTTTTTCTTTTCTTTTTTGTTTTTGTTTTAAATTGCAGTTTTGTATTTTCTTTTGCATATTTCATATCTTCTAATATATGCATTTGTTCAAAATACTTTATATATGAAAACTGCCTAGTTTTTAGTGTAGATTGTTTATATGCAGTTTGTTGCCTTGTTAAAAACATTTAATTTGTTGTTTGATTTATTTTGTGTTTAATTTTGCTCAAACTTGTTAAATTCATAACTAAATAACCACAACTCCAAATTTGACAAACTTTATATGAATTTGGGGTGGAGAACTGTGGAAATTAAGATGGTGCTGTTACTTTGCATGTTTGACAACTCTAAAACATGGTGGCTACAGATCTGTCCAATATTCGTTTTTATGCACTAGGAATTTCCCGGAATTATTGTTTGTTCTTTCTGACCCATTTAAAATGTTTGCGTGATGTTGTTGTTCTTAGTTGCACCCCTTGCTATGTTAAACAACTTTATAACTTGTTGGGTGGTTGGATAATTCAACTACATAACCACTTGTGCCTATGCTTATACTTGTTATCTTTTGCAAGATGTGCCCCTACATGTTTTGGTGTTCTTGCTTTTGTCATGTCACATGTGCACTCATCATGTTCCATGTAGATGTATCATATCCTGCCCATGTTCTTATGCATCATATCTTGCATCATGTGTTTGAGCATTGCATGATGTTTGATTGTTGTACTGGTGTTTGTATTGTTGTGTTGGTTAGAGCCCGGTGACGATACGGAGTTCAAGGTTCCATTCGAGACTGAGTTTGAAGAGCAAGGTTACTATCCCTCTGTGGACTTAACAGGCAAGATGAGCATTCCCCGATATCACCTCTATCTTTGCCTATGCTAGTTGTCTCGCTCTTTAGATATGCCTCGATGCCTATTCCTGTTTGTTAGCCTCCTATTGTTGCCATGAAACACTCTAACCGCCTTCCTAGCAAACCGTTGATTGGCTAAGTATGCTTTTGCTCAGCCCCTTTTATAGCATTGCTAGTTGCAGGTGGAGTTTGAAGATTGCTCCATGATTGGACCTGTTTTTATGGGATATCACAATATATATCTTGTTTAATTAATGCACATATATATTGGTAATGGGTGGAAGGCTTGGCCTTCTGCTTGGTGTTTTGTTCCACTCATGCCACCTTAGGACCCGATAAACCGGTGTTATGTTCCTTGATTTTGCGTTCCTAACATGGTTGGGGTTTACGGGCCCCCCTTGATAATTCGCACTGCTTAAAGCTTTTCCAACAAGGCCCAACATTGGTACTCCATTTGTCTAACAACTAAAATTTGCATAGGGACTAGCTACCTCGAGGAATTAATTAACAACCGCCGGGCCAGTGCTCCTCATGAGTGTTGGTCCAAACTAGAGCCACTTGCGGTGCCACCCAGTTCTTTGGGGTCTTTGTTTGTTGTACGTAGTGCTCATCCGGTCGTGGCCTGAGACAAGATACGCGCGGCTACAATCATGGTGTCGGCACGCCGGGAGGTCTTGCTGGATTAGTTTTACCTTTGTCGAAATATCTTGAGCACGGGATTCCGAAAATACTCGGGTCTTCCCACTTTGGAGTTGCGACTCCGTAGATCGTGAGCTTGTGATGGGCTAAGTTGGGACACCCATACAGGGTTTTGAACTTTCGAAAGCCGTGCCCGCGGTTATGTGGCAGATGGGAATTTGTTAATATCCGGTTGTAGATAACTTGACACCATATTCAAAGAATACACTACCTGTGTGAGTAACGATGATGGTCTCTTTCTGAAGGGCTTCGGGAAGTGAACACGGCGGGGTTATGCTTGATCATGAGTAGCTAGGATCACTTCTTGATCAACTTGGCGATCATTGGCACATGTTCTCATCTCGCTCTAAAATCGTAAGCTAGTTGCTTAGTGCTTGCTGGAAACACTTTATTACCCTTCCACACCTAAGGCTTTGTTAGTTTTGATACCCAGGAATGGGATTGCTGAGTCCTTGTGGATCGCAGATTACAACACACACCAGATGCAGGTACCGCTGAGAATGATGTAGGAGATGGATCAGAACTTCACTGGGAGTTCGATGAGGAGCGTGGTCGTTACTATGTATCGTACCCCGACGATCAGTAGTGGTTCTTACTAGGAGGATCCGGGCTTGTGTTCATGGTATCTTTCTCGTTTGGTTTTCGTCCGTAGCCAGACCCTGTGTTATTTGGATTATTGTATGTTATTGTATTCCTTGTGTGACGTGGCGAGTGTAAGCCAACTATCTTTTACACTTTCATCCCTGAACTTTTACATGAGATGTGCAAAGATACCATGCTTGAGATCATTCCAGAATGCGCTTATGTCTCTAAGTCATGCCTCGACGCGTAGGAGACATAGTCGCATCCTGGGCATTACAAGTTGGTATTAGAGCCTTCTCCGACCTAGGAGCCCCCTGATTGATCGAACCGCTGATGGTTGAGTCCAGGCACACACAAAAATGTTTTTGAGTCCTATATATATCAGAGAGTAGGATTTCTTTTACTCCTCATCCCCTTCATCGCTCTGGTGAGGACTCCTGACGTTGTTCTATCTCCACTACTCAATAAATTCACCAAAAATTTTTAGGATCACGCGGGTATTGTTTGGATTGTTCCGATATCTTTCTGAGGAGAACATTGTTCTCGATGCCTCCTGTCATTTAGGGGTTGTGGAAGTGTCCTGGGGAGTTGAGCTCCGAGGTGTTGTCGTCACAAATGTATCGTAGCGGTTCTAGAATACAGAGGCGGCCGGCATCGAGAACTCTTCTATGCATGTCTGGTGGTAAGATAACCCCGACGTCACCCAGTACTGTGGAGATAGTTCGGGAGTATTGCCACAACTAGTATAGCGGATGCGTTTCGAAGGTCTGAGGTAAACAGTTTGCGAAGATGACTGGTTATGTGTTGATAGATGGATACAACTAGATGTAGGTTTAGAGTTGAGTGCGCGGTGCTTCCCCTGTATCCCCAACACCAGATTGCATAACCGGAAAGCTTTGGGAATTAATAGGTGGGATTCAAGTAGCTCGTAGGTAATCTTCCAACAGGTGCATGATATGAGGTTTGGGGTTCAACATCTAGTGAAGAGGTTTCATGGGCGCTGTTCCAATTGGGAGTTGCATCTTAAAGGATCCTTGGCTATGCTGATCCGGGGATTGCAAGGCCCTTTGTAACACGTGCCATGGGGCATTCAACACGAACATGTGGGACGAAATCTCTATTATGTATTTTCTCCATCTGTACCTTGTTGTTTTTTATTCTATCATTTTGTTCTCCGAAGTGGCTTCTCGACAAGTTGTCGTACCATTAAGCTATGGAATTCATTCGTTCAATTTTGTTTGGATGTTCATTGTGAAGACTATATGTTGCAAATATCTAGCCGTTGATTCAGCTTATCTAATATTTGCTTCAATGACTAACGGTTGTCATCATCTTCAGGATGGCACCTAAGAAAGTTCCCAACCAAACCAAGAGGGTGAAGAAGAGCGTCCTCTTTCCCCTCCTCCTCCGTCTGAGGCATGGAGAGCAATTATGCAGGCAACCAATCAGAATACCCAGATGCTCATGCAGATGATGCAGAGTTTCCAAGCCAATCAAGAAAATCAAGGCCATCAAGGGAACCAAGGCCAAGGAAATCTGTTCAATCAACCTCACTTTGCGACTCTAAACCAATTCCTAGCAAATCAGCCCCAAGTCTTTCAGTTACTGTGTGGACCCGCTAGATGCTGAAGATTGGATCACAGACATCAAAAAGCATTTCGAGTGTAGTAACGCCAGACCTGAGGATTATGTCAAGTTTGTCACTTTCCAACTCAACGATCAAGCTGCAGATTGGTGGCAACAGTACAAAGACTCCAGAGGTGGTCGTGAGATCTCGTGGACTGATTTCTGCAGAGATTTCCGTTCTCATCACATTCCAACAAGTGTCATTGAAGGCATGCATGAGCAATTCCGCAACCTGAAGCAAGGCACCATGTTCGTCTATCAATACAATGTCAAGATCCAGAATCTTGCCCGTTATGTGAAGCAAGACATCCCCGATGCCAAGAGCAAAATCTACCAGTTCCGAGGTGGTCTGAAAGATGAACTCCAACTTGCACTCACTTTGTTCGAGCCAGATGGTTTTGACCAATTCTACAACATGGCTCTCAAGCAAGAGGCAGCTCAGCTCAAGTGTGAAGTTTCCAAAAAGAGGATAAGAGATGCTGTTCACTCCTCCTCTTCCTCTCAAGTGGTTGCCAAGCAGCAGAAGTTCTGGCTACCGCCTCCTCCAGTGCTCCGTCCTCAAAGCAACAACAAGCACTCAGGTGGTCGTGGATTCTCCCACCCACCCAACCCAAGCAACCAGTCCAAGCCTCAGTTCCAAGCTCCAAGACCAAGCGGTCCTTATCATCGACCACTCTCAGAGGTTACATGCAACAAGTGTGGTCAGAAGGGTCACTATGCAAACAAGTGTACTCAAAGGCGCCTTCCGCCTCCTCCACCTATCAGCAATGCTATTGTCAAGCACAACCCCAAGGCTGCAAGAGTGAATCTCATGAATGCAGCTCAAGCAGAGAATTCTTCCGATGTGATAATGGTTAACCTCTTAGTTAACTCTATTCCTCCTAAAGTCTTATTTGATTCGGGCGCATCGCTTTCTTTCATTTCAAGACCATTTGTTTCCAAGCATGACTTGGTTACGGAGAGCATACCTAGGCCTTTAAAGATTATTTCTCCGGGATTGCAAATGACTTCCAACTCAGTTGCTCCGGATATATCTATTCATATGGATGACTACAGTTTTCTGGTTCCTCCGGTTGTTCTCGGCAACTCGGACATTGATCTTATTCTTGGGATGGATTGGCTCTCTGAGCATGATGCAAATATTGATTGTGCAAACAAGGAGGTCAAGCTAACTTATCCTTCCGAAGAAGTGATTATCTTCGCAGCTCGAGATAACACAATCAGACTATTCTCTCTCAATGAAAAAGGAGAGATCAATGCCATTTCTCAGATTCCGGTGGTTTGTGAATATGAAGATGTATTCCCTGAAGAGATTCCAGGCATGCCTCCCAACCGTCCAGTTGAATTCATCATTGAACTTGAACCTGGTACCGAGCCAGCCTGTCGGCGTCCGTACAAGCTTTCTCCTGATGAGTTGAAAGAGCTGAAGAAACAACTTGATGAGTAAGAACGGATGGGTCTAATCAGACCAAGTACTTCTCCTTGGGGCTGTGGTGTTCCTTTTGTCAAGAAAAAGGATGGCACGGAACGCATTTGCGTTGATTACCGGCCATTGAACAAGAAGACAATAAAGAATAAGTACTCGCTCCCCAATATCAATGAATTGTTTGAACATCTCAAAGGAGCCAAGGTTTTCTCGAAACTTGATATCCGGATGGGTTACCATCAGATTCGTATCCGTGAAGAGGATATTCCCAAGACCGCATTCAGAATGAGTTATGGCTCCTATGAATACACGGTCATGTCTTTCGGGCTTGCAAATGCTCCACCCACCTTCTCTCGGATGATGCACTTCATATTCAACCCCTACACCAATGAATGCATGCTCGTCTACCTCGATGGTATCTTGGTATTCTCCAAGAATGAAGAAGACCATGCCAAGCACCTCCGTTTGGTCATTGACAGGCTCCGTGAGCATCGGTTCTATGCGAAGTTCTCCAAATGTGAATTCTGGCTTGATAAAGTCCTATATCTCGGCCATATTATCTCTGCCGAGGGCATTTCTGTTAACCTCGAGAAGGTTGAAGCTATTGTCAACTGGGAACCTCCTTAGAATGTCAAACAACTCCGAAGTTCCTCGGTCTCGCAAGCTATTGCAGAAGGTTCGTTGAGAACTTCTCCAAGATTCCCAACCCTCTTTCCAACCTATTGCAGAAGAATGTCAAGTACTCGTGGACTCTTGATTGTGATGTGGCATTCAAGACAATCAAAGAGAAGCTCATTTCTGCCCCGGTTCTTACTCCTTCGAATGAGTCCAAGCCTTATGAAGTCTTTTGTGATGCTTCATTGCAAGGTCTTGGCGGTGTTCTCATGCAAGACAAGAAGATCGTTGCATACACTTCACGTCAGCTTAAACCAAGTGAGAAGAATTACCCCACACATGATCTTGAGCTAGCAGTAGTTGTTCATGCCTTGATCACGTGGAGACACCTTCTTCTGGGCAGAAAAGTGGACATCTTCACCGATCACAAGAGCCTCAAGTACATCTTCACTCAGCCAAACCTTAACCTCCGCCAGACTCGTTGGGTTGAAATGATTCAAGAGTACGATCCAAGCATTGCGTATACTCCTGGCAAGGCCAATGTTATTGCAGATGCCTTGAGCAGAAAGGCTTATTGCAAAAGTCTCCTCCTCAAACCGTTCCAACCTGAACTTTGTGAATCATTCAGGAAGCTCAACCTCCAAATTGTTTCACAAGGATTTCTTGCCAATCTTCAAGTTGCTCCTACCTTGGAAGATCAAATCTGCGAGGCCCAACTTAGTGATGCTATGGTGCAGAAAGTGAAACATGGTATTGCTAAGGGTACTCCCAAGTACAAGTGCTATCGCATTGATGACACAAACACTTTGTTCTTTGAGGACAGAATTGTGGTTCCCAAAGGTGATCTCAGAAAGCTCATAATGAACGAAGCACATTACTCACTCCTCTCGATACATCCAGGAAGCTCCAAGATGTGCCATGACCTCAAGCAATCCTATTGGTGGACTCACATGAAAAGAGAAATTGCTCAAGTCGTGAACGAGTGTGATGTCTGCAGAAGAGTGAAGGGAGAGCATCAACGTCCAGCTGGACTCCTTCAACCTCTACCTATTCCCGAGTGAAAATTCGATCACATTGAGATGGATTTCGTCACCGGTTTTCCCAAGTCCAAGCGAGGAAATGATGCTATATTTGTGGTGATTGACAAGATCACTAAAGTGGCTCATTTTCTTCCAGTCAAAGAATCAATCAACGCAGCTCAACTGGCATAGCTGTACACCTCCAGAATTGTCTCTTTGCATGGCATTCCTCAAGTAATCTCCTCAGATCGTGGAAGCTTGTTCACTTCCAAGTTCTGGGATTCCTTTCAGTCAACCATGGGCACCAAGATTTGCTTGAGCACAACTTTTCACCCTCAGACTAGTGGCCAAGTCGAAAGAGTGAATCAATTTCTTGAAGATATGCTCAGAGCTTGTGTAATCTCCTTCGGTATGAAATGGGAAGATTGCCTTACATTTGCCGAATTCTCCTACAACAACAGCTTCCAAGCAAGTGCAGGCAAAGCTCCGTTTGAAATTCTCTATGGCAGAAAGTGCCGTACCACTCTCAACTGGTCCGAGACTGGTGAACGTCAACTCCTTGGAAATGATTTGATCTTAGAGGCCGAAGAGATGTGCAAAGTCATACGGGAGAATCTCAAGGCCGTGCAATCGCGTTAAAAGAGCTACTATGACAGCACGCATTGTGACTTGGCTTTCGACATTGGTGATCATGTCTATCTCCGTGTTTCTCCCATGAAGGGCACTCAGAGGTTCGGTATCAAGGGCAATATTGCTCCAAGATACGTGGGCCCTTTCAAGATTCATGGAAAGAGAGGCGATCTAGCCTACCAACTCGAGCTTCCCTCCAACTTTGCAAATGTGCACGATGTGTTTCACGTGTCACAACTCCGAAAGTGCTTCAAGACGCCTCAACGCACTATTCCTTTCGAAGAGATTGATCTTCAGCAAGACTTGTCTTATCGTGAGCACCCCATTGCTATTCTTGAAGAAACTGAGCACAAGACCCGCAACAAGTCCATCAAATTCTTGAAAATGAAGTGGTCACACCATACCGACCGAGAAGCTACATGGGAACGAGAAGATCATCTCCGTTCTGAGTATCCCACTTTCTTTCAGTCCTAGATCTCGGGACGAGATCTTTTCGTAGTGTAGGAGAGTTTGTAACACCCCATATGTAATACTTCCTTATATGGCAATATAAACATTTACCATTTGATCCTTGTCCTTTCCTTGGGGGTTCTTTTCAATTATGTTTTGTCTTTGCATTGTCATGTTTCCTTTCTTTATGCATTCATGCATTACTTCATCATCATCATTGCATCATGGTCATCATTGCATCATTGTGCATTGCTCTTCCTTGATGTCAAATGAGTTCTTCTTGATCTTGTTGTGGTGGTGGATGCAAGATCATGCTCATTACCTTTTACCCTTTCAACTTGCACCACTTCCCCTCCTTTCTTTCCCTTTCTTTAAATTTTGCAAGTGGCCTTAACCTCTTCTTTTAAATGTTCATCTCCTCCCAACTTCTTTGGTACCTTGCCCTAAGTCACCTTGCAAGACCTCACCCTATTTGGAAATTTTTTGGTCAGGTTCAAAAATGACAGAAGTTTGAACCATATTCAAACTTGTTTTATTTTTCTACCTCTAAAAATGCCCAACTCATTTTTATAAAATAGGGCATAATTCGAGGAGCTAGGGAATATTTTATTTTCCTCCTAATTCCTTTTCTTTTGACCTGGGTTTTTCTTTTTATTTTCTGCCTAAAGAAAACAGAAAAGAAACAGCAGCTGCCAGCAGTGCAGCCAGCCGCAGCCCACAGCCGCCTGGGCCTTGGCCTTCCCCCTCGGCCCAGCTAACCAGCCCCAGCCAGCCCACACCAGCCAGCCTGCACGTCCCTCACGCCCTTTCTCAACCACGCACACACTCGCCCCCTCTACTGCATCTCCACGTGGACGAGACGGTCCCATATGTCAGCGACCGTGCACAGCCCCGCACCCACCTTTGTTCCTCCTCCCGTTCGCGCCATGGGGACCGCGAGCACGAGCGCCTCGCTGTCCGTTCCGTTGCCTCGGCCCCCCTCTTAAGCCAACCATCGTGTCCACCAACCCTCTAGGTTTCCCCTCTTCCTCCTCCCGCTGCCAGGTGAGCTGAGAACCACCAGATCCGTCATTCCACCACCGTCCCGAGCGCATCTGAGCGCATGGGCTCGTCGCCGGCATGCTCCCCATCCTCCGCTGCCTCGCCAACAGTGCCCCTCTTCTTCCTCGACATCGACTACGTCCTCTACGCCTGCTACACAGAGCTGAAGGCCACGACTGCTTCTTCTTCTTCCTCGACTTCAAATCCGTCCATCGCAGGTGTTCGATCGACGTCTCCGTCCTCCTCCCGGCCAACCGAGCACACCACCGTGTTCGTGGTGAGCCTCAGCTCCTCCCAGTGCCTTTCCCCCTTCCTTTGCTCCTTCTAGACGCTAGTCCGCCGAGCACCCGAGCTCATCACCGTCGGACCTCGTCGCCCACGAGTGCTCCGACCTCCTCTCGCCCCGTTTATGTGTCCGTTAACTTCGTCGTGCTCATCTTAGGCGATTCCCCATGCATAGTTGCGAGTAGAGTCCCTGGCCTCGCCGCGTTCATCTCCGTCATGCTGCTTCTGTCATAGCTCGCTGGCATCGACTTTGTCATCGTCTGGCTCATCCAGTGGCACCCAGAGGTGCGAGATTCCTCAGTGAATCCATCGAGTGCATCCGCCGCTCCATTCGGTCGCCGGAGCTGACCCAACGCCCTCGCCCTCGCCTCTGTCTCGCCGACGTCGAGTGGCCCTGCTAGATGTTGTGGTTAGTATTTCAGAATATGCACCTCTTCTCTGTCAGTCGCCGCGGCGTAGCCCAGTGGCTTGAGCCTTTCGCTTGTTACTCGCAGACTTGGGTTCGAATCCCCTCCGGGCAGTGGAATAAGCCCCCCCTTTTGCTTTTTATGTCCCACTTACAGCCTGGCCCCACCTTGCAGCCTCACAGTGCGCTCGCACCCACTCCCGCACCCACGCTGCCACATCAGCCCCCTGGACCCACTAGTCAGTGGTTGTGGCTGGTCCAGGCTAGGTCTACTTAGTTTTTCTTTTCTTTTCTGTTTTTGTTTTAAATTGCAGTTTTGTATTTTCGTTTGCATATTTCATATCTTTTAATATATGCATCTGTTCAAAATACTTTATATACGAAAACTGCCTAGTTTTTAGTGTAGATTGTTTATATGCAGTTTGTTGCCTTGTTAAAAACATTTAAATTGTTGTTTGATTTATTTTGTGTTTAATTTTGCTCAAACTTGTTAAATTTATAACTAAATAACCACAACTCCAAATTTGACAAACCTTTTATGAATTTGGGGTGGAGAAATGTGTAGATTAAGATGGTGTTGTTACTTTGCATGTTTAACAACTCTAAAATATGGTGGCTACAGATCTGTCCAATATTTTTTTTATGCACTTCGTGTTTCCCGGAATTATTGTTTGTTCTTTCCGGCCCATTTAAAATGTTTGCATGATGTTGTTGTTCTTATTTGCACCCCTTGCCATGTTAGACAACTTTATAACTTGTTGGGTGGTTGGATAATTCAACTACATAACCACTTGTGCCTATGCTTATTCTTGTTATCTTTTGCATGATGTGCCCCTACATGCTTTGGTGTTCTTGCTTTTGTCATGTCACATGTGCACTCATCATGTTCCATGTAGATGCATCATATCCTGCCCATGTTCTTATGCATCATATCTTGCATCATGTGTTTGAGCATTGCATGATGTTTGATTGCTGTTCCGGTGTTTTTATTGTTGTGTTGGTTAGAGCCCGGTGACGATTCAGAGTTCGAGGTTCCTGTCGAGACTGAGTTTGAAGAGCAAGGTTACGATCCCTCCGTGGACTTAACATGCAAGATGACCATTCCCCGATATCACTTCTATCTTTGCCTATTCTAGTTGTCTCGCTCTTTAGATATGCCTCGATGCCTATTCCTGTTTGTTAGCCTCCTATTGTTGCCATGAAACACTCTAACCGCCTTCCTAGCAAACCATTGATTGGCTAAGTATGCTTTTGCTCAGCCCCTCTTATAGCATTGCTAGTTGCAGGTGAAGTTTGAAGATTGCTCCATGATTGGACTTGTTTTTATGGGATATCACAATATATATCTTGTTTAATTAATGCACATATATATTGGTAATGGGTGGAAGGCTTGGCCTTCTTCTTGGTGTTTTGTTCCACTCATGCCACCTTATGACCCGATAAACCGGTGTTATGTTCCTTGACTTTGCGTTCCTAACACGGTTGGGGTTTATGGGCCCCCCCTTGATAATTGGCACTGCTTAAAGCTTTTCTAGCAAGGCCCAACATTGGTACTCCATTTGCCTAACAACAAAAATTTGCATAGGGACTAGCTACCCCGAGGACTTAATTAACAACCCCCGGGCCAGTGCTCCTCGTGAGTGTTGGTCCAAACTAGAGCCACTTGAGGTGCCACCCAGTTCTCTGGGGTCTTCGGTTGCTGTACGTAGTGCTCATCCGGTCGTGGCCTGAGACGAGATACGCGCGGCTACTATCAGGGTGTCGGCACGCCGGGAGGTCTTGCTGGATTAGTTTTATCTTTGTCTAAATATCTTGAGCATGGGATTCCGAGAATACTCGGGTCTTCCCACTTTGGAATTGCGACTCCGCATATCGTGAGCTTGTGATGTGCTAAGTTGGGACACCCCTGCAGGGTTTTGAACTTTCGAAAGCCATCCCCGCGGTTATGTGGCAGATGGGAATTTGTTAATATTTGGTTGTAGATAACTTGACACCATATCCAAAGAATACACTACCTGTGTGAGTAACCATGATGGTCTCTTTCCGAAGGGCTTCGGGAAGTGAACACGGCGGGGTTATGCTTGATCGTGAGTGGCTAGGATCACTTCTTGATCAACTTGGCGATCATTGGCACATGTTCTCATCTCACTCTAAACTCGTAAGCTAGTTGCTTAGTGCTTGCTGCAAACACTTTATTACCCTTCCTCACCTAAGGCTTTGTTAGTTTTGATACCCGGGAATGGGATTGTTGAGTCCTTATGGATCACAGATTACAACACACACTAGATGCAGGTACCGCCGAGAATGATGCAGGAGATGGATCAGAACTTCACTGAGAGTTTGATGAGTAGAGTGGTCGTTACTATGTATCGTACCCCGACGATCAGTAGTGGTTCTTACTAGGAGGATCCGGGCTTGTGTTCATGGTATCGTTCTCGTTTGGTTTTCGTCCGTAGCCGGACCCTGTGTTATTTGGATGATTGTATGTTATTGTATTCCTTATGTGACATGGCGAGTGTAAGCCAACTATCTTTTACACTTTCATCCCTGAACTTTTACATGAGATGTGCAAAGATACCATGCTTGAGATCATTCCAGAATGCGCTCATGTCTCTAAGTCGTGCTTCGACACGTAGGAGACATAGTCGCATCCTGGGCATTACATAGAGGGATGCCCTGGCCAGCAGTGGGAGTAGTAGGGGGCGGTGAGGCCTCGGCGGCATCACAGCCGGCCACGGGAGGCAGGAGCACGCGACACGACTGGTGTTGCTTTGGACGGCTGGAGCAAGAAGACTAGAGGTTGAAGAAGCACTATGGCCGTTGGATGGACATTGTACGGTCACTAGAGCTAGAATTGTTCATATTGACTAAGTTGACAAATCCCTCCGTCCCCGTCAACTTAGTAGGCCCACAAGTCAGCCACCCACTATGGTGGGTCCCAGCTAGTAAGGGGGTATTTATTTATTTTGTGCGTAATAGGGAGGCACTTCCTTGCGTGCAAAGATATAGCTGGTGGGTCCGACCTGTCAGCGGAGGGAACGTTTTTTCCCCCGCAAAATACAGAAGCCCTTCCCACGTACAGTCCACGTACAGTGCGTAATAAGGAGGAACTTTCCTTGCGTGCGACCATGGACCTCGTGGGTCCCAGCCGTCAGGCTCTCCACGTACAGTCCTCTTCCGATGACTCTCGTATGTTGACCACGCCGCGTCGAGTGCACCGAGGTGGTGGACGACGGCTAGGCCCCATACTGGAACGACCCGGAGATGGGGAAGACGCGACAATGGAGTCGCAGACGGAGAGGAGTGGGAAACTTGACTGGTTTAGGTGCAGGGTGGGCCTACACTCGGTAGAGAATAACAGGAGGTGCGAAGTGGAGGGATGGCCTGGCCATCGGCGGGGTAGCGTTTCGTGGAGGAGCGCAAAACAACGCCGATGGATGCCAAAGGCTGGAGCAAGCGGTCCCGACAGCACTGGGGGGAGAAGATCAGAGATTGAAGAAGAACGCCGGCCGTTGGATGTAAATCCAACGCCTTCTTAGGCTTCGACCTACTGGCCCACATGTTAGCCAGTCCATTTGTTTTTAGTCCATTTGGTGGGCTGGGTGAAACAATGATGTAGCATCTATGCAGCCCGTTTATATATATGGTAGAATTTAAAGCCCATTTCCATTTTTCTCGATATACGTGGCTATAAAAACATAAACACATGATTGCACGTGTATTACTGCATTGGTCAGTAAAATCTCTGCAAGCTTATGTACGCAATCACTAGGAGTTAACTTGCCAAGTTATATATAAACAATTATTATTATTATTTTGTCAGAACTTTCAACTTACGAAATAAAATATCATTTAAATTTGATGAGTTAATAGTATGTGGGGTATTATTATTTTTTAGGCTAGACGTGGGACAGTTGAGTTGGTTCTAGGGAAAAGTACTCGGATAAAACTCAGTTTACATCGAAAAAGAAAGTGAGAGAAAATTCGGAGGCCCAGAGGCCGCTTGATACCTTCTGGATCCAAAAAATGTTGAAACATGCCATGGGCTGCCCATGTTAAACAACAAAACCTAGGCCATGGACCTGGTGGGCCCGGGACTGTTAGCCTCTCGATGAACAATTGTCTCCCGATTCCTCTTGTTTTGCTGACCATGTTGGGAACGACAGACGGCAGCGCCGCGGCTAGAGCACCAAGGCGGAGGACGACGTCGAGACCTTGAACCGAACAAACCAGAGCGGGGGAAGACGCAGGCGGAGGGGAGTATGAGGGTTGACTTGTTCGGGTGTAGGGTGGATTCAGAGGTACCTCCCATGCCCTCCTGACAGCGTAGGTTATGTAGGCTAGATTCAGAGGTACCTCCCACGTGTTCAAGTCCTTGGTATCGTTGTCTTCTTTCATGTTGGCGTATCAGGGGTCGATGATGGTCTCAGCGAGGTCAACCACAGAATCCTTCTCCTGCCCATTGCTGATGATCTTGTATTGCTTCTGGATGTCGACAAGCTTGTTGCACCAGATGGCTGAATCATCGCGTTCTTCCTTCTCTCCACCGTAGCGAAGGTGCACTCGGCGCTGCCGATGAAACGGGCGAATGCTCCAGAACCTCTAATGGCCCTACAGAAGTGGTAGATGAGAACCTTGTCCCGCACACATACCTGGGCCACGGTGATCCGCTGGTCCCTGTCAGGAGACGAATGGATGGGCACAAGGTCTAGTCCTGCAACCTTGTGCTTTCTCGTCCTGTAGGTACTGCTTGAACTCGGCGAGGCAGAGCTTCACCGAGTCCGGATCGTTGGTGTACATCACATTCAACTTGGTGCAGCCATAGGACTAAACGACGAACTAAAAGGGAACGCCTTGCTAAATTCCATATCCAGCAGGCTCACCCCTCGGATCGCCATTGGAGTCTCTTCAAGTGAACGAGCGTGTAGGCGGCGACAGCAGTTCGTTTTTCAGCTCTTCGGGAATTGGATTCAATAGTAAACTGAGTGTGTACAGGAGATGCACGCCTGGCAGAAGATGCACCCTTGGTGCATTCAAACGCCTCCATTAAGAAACCTACTCCGGCCACACGTCGGGTCACGAGCGGGTCTGTATTGGTACTGTAATAACAAGAGTTAGTGGTCACTTTACTTAAATTTAATTAGCTTTAATAGAAATTTATACTTAAAACAAGCAATGCATTGGCTCGTTCTATCAGTGCCACAGTATCAACATGCACAACAATTAGAATTATTATTCTCAGGACGCACACGATCAACACATTTGTCGCACTTTCACAAAGATAATACTACCAAGTTTGAACTGTTTGTTATGGTTGTTGTCCTCTGCATCATTATGCCGTGTTTCCCAGCTTGCAAGATTCAGAACCAACAAATAAGATCCAAATAATAAGTACAAAGATGCCTACACATCTCATTGATTCCCAGCTTGCAAGATTCAGAACCAACAAATAAGATCAAATAATAAGTACAACAAAGATGCCTACACATCTCATTGATTCCCAGCTTGCAAGATTCAGAACCAACAAATAAGATTCAAATAATAAGTACAACAAATATGCCTACACATCTCATTGATTCCCAGCTTGCAAGATTCAGAACCAACCCATTATAGCCTTTTGATAAAGTGAATATTGGGATTAAATCCATCTTGGCTAACCGTGTCATACAACCCAAGAACTTGGAGAATGCTCTTGACCATCACAACATCTGTAATTGAGTATTCCTGTTTGCACAGATAAGAAAGAGCACCATTACTACAATAGAGGCACTAGTTGCAGCAAACTTGATTTCCAAAACGAGAAAAGATTGTAATATAATAGCTTTAATTAAAAAGTAGAACATTAGCACAATATGACAAAGCACAATCATGTTGATAAAGGACAATACTGACCGGTGTGAGGGGCCCTATGCCACCACGACTCGATGTGGTGAACCTGCAAGTCCACTCGGATGAGGCCAACCTGGAGATCCACGATACAATTCATGCGCCTTTTTCTGTAGTTCACCTGAAATGAAGCAAAGATTGCATCATTGAGCTAGCAAGAAGTACTTGCTCTTGTGAGATGGCGGGTTCTTCTTTAGTAGTTACACAAAAATTGAGCAACATTAAGGTTGGTTGTCCTGCTCATGTAAGGTGCAACAATAATTTGCTTACCCTTTTGTGTAGTTCCACTAAAATAAAGTGCCATTGTGGTGACAGTGATCTTGCAAAGACTAATAAAATGTTGCACGAGATTACCAGTAGAATTTGACGGAGATTTTGGAAACTCCAATCACCATTTTGTGCAGTTCCACCAAAATTGAGAGATGTTGCCCATGTGACATTTTAGTTGAACTGCACAAGACACTCATTCCAAAAAAAGTGTTTTGTGCAGTTCACCAAAAGGTCACAATAGCAACAAGGTGAAATGGATATCCCTATCTGCACAAAAAGATAGAAAGTAAACAGTTGCTGGTCAATAAGAATATACGAAACATATACGAAATGAAAAGAAGCATCTTAATTATGTTCATGGCAATCACGCAAGGACAGTAGAAAATTTAAAACGTCAGCAATGCTTCATGTTACGAGAAGCATTACGATCAACAATGAGATTCCTCAAATATGGGATTACTTTTATGGTGGCATTTCTTGTTTACCAGATACAGTAAATCAACAGCAGCTAAAGAGTTGGTTTAAGGGCATGGGACCATGGGGACACCAGGACACTCAGCAGCGTAAAGGAGCAACTTACTTATCATACTGGGAAAAACAGCAGGAGTGCCATTTGTAACACAGTTTAATTGCATCTTATCACTGGAGGCATTAGATTAAGAATAACACTGGTTAGACATGTCTCTAAGGTAACAGTGTGATCGCTTCATTTTACATGCGCCCTTACACTAACAACAACAAAAGGTTGGTATAAGGACACACGACAGTGGACGCATCAGCACAATGTACCTACAAGGAGGCATAAAGTGGTGATGCCGAATTTGTTCATGCTATATGAGGGCAGCAAATCTAATCCTGGAGAACTTTCACTATGTGAGGGAAGCATACCTAATCCTGGAGACCTTGTACTATGTGAGGGCAGCAAATCTAATCCTGGAGTCCTTTTACTATGCGAGGGCAGCACATCTAATCCTGGAGACCTTTTACTATGTGAGGGCAGCAAATCTAATCCTGAGACCTTTTACTATGTGAGGGAAGCAATTCTAATCCTGGAGACCTTTTACTATGTGAGGGCAGCATATCTAATCCTAGACATACTCTGTTGACTTGTCCACCAGCGGCCACTTTCTATCCTTTTTTCAACCAATAATAGATCTGTTCCTTGTCTAGTTTGTACTGCGTTTTCCCATTATTTCCCTTTTCAACCAAGAGACCGGTTGGGTATCCAGTCTCTACTACTTTCACCATATTATTTCCTCTTTGAATCAAGTCCTAGATTCATGATACAACTTCCCCCCTTTCTTCATTGTTTGAACAAAGCCCTAGATTTGAATGCATGAAGTAGCTGTACCTCTAATAATACTAAAAATTTAGGTGGCTTTGGAAGAGCTGATGGGAGTAGAAAAAGATGCACATGCAGACACATGGGGAGCTCGGGCAGTAGAGCAAGGCCGCTTTCGAAGAACTTATACCTAAGGGTCGTCGGGATGTCGGCGGCGGCAGGTCGGATCTGCGGACAATACGGCAGGGAGGAAGAAGGGTCGGAGGACCTCCCGAGCCGACGCTGTGTCAGAGAGAACGACACGGGCAGAGGATCGGGCCCCTCCGACAACTGTGGGTTTCCTCCCTCGTAGGCGATGACCGCGTGAATGATGCACCTAGTCCTCTACACACACCAGCCGAAGGGATCCGGACGGATCTGTGACCAGCGGTGAGCAGAGAGAAAATGTCGCTACCGCTGTCTTGTTTATATCTAGAGAGGATGAGAGAATGAAGAGAGCAACCCTAGTAAAGCAAGCGCTCATGCCCCTGCATACTTATAAAGTGGAGTGATTATGTTTTTCTCTCCACAACAAGCGTTTCAATTTGTGTACGTGGCATTAAAGAAAAGAAACTCTCTATTTAAGGTGACTACCTATACGACTCCTACTTACTACTACTAGTAGCAGTATTGTTCACTTGTGCTCCCCGGCCCTCCATTCATTGAACAACCCCATGGGTGAATAAACATACAATACTAGCATTTATATAGAACGAACAAGCTCGAACTATTTTCGCGTAGTTAAAAGTTGAGGGCGGGGCTTTTCCCGGGCAGTACACGCGGCAGTTTTCGCATAGGCGGTTTGACAGAGAGGCGATGAGGGTGAGGGAGTGGCGGATTCAACTTACTTACTACTAGAAAGGTCGGGCTGTGCGATTTGACGGCGCGTTACTGTTTGGATCCATGTGTTAGAGTTAGTTTGGGTTAGTTTGAACTCAACTAACCCAAAAATATCCAAACAGGAGGGTTACTGTTTGGATCCATGTGTTAGAGTTAGTTTGGTTTAGTTTGAACTGAACTAACCCCATAAAAATCTAACCCACCCAAGAGGTGCTTATTTGGGTTAGTTCTTCTCGGGACACTAAAAACACATTTTTCTCTCACTCTCCTCGCAGCAGATCCCTCCCCACTTCCTTGAAGCTTCTCGTCCTCTCCCTCCCTCCTTCTTGCACCGCCCATGAAGGCACCTCGCCGTATCCGCGCTCCATCTAACCCTGTCATCCAAACACCTCTTTCGCTAGAGTTACTTCAGGGTTAGTTCAGGATTAGAATCTAACTCTAACCTTTAACTGAGTTAGAGTATCCAAACAGGGCCAGGCTGTACAACCGGGGTGATCCCCCCTTCTGTTCCGCACTCTAATCTGGTGCATCACACGTATTACGTCGACCCGGATGCTGCTGGCTGTCCCACATGTTGACGAAGTAGTACATATTAGTAAGAAGAAGCAAAGAATCATGCGGTATAAGTCTTTCTAGAGATTCCAACAAGTGACTAGACTGCGTGCAGTATCTTAAATCTCAAATCTCAAATCTCCCTTCCGGTTTATAGGGCACAAATCTCAAATCTCCCTTCCGGTTTATAGGGCACAAATCTCAAATCTCATCAACCAAGGCATTTTGCGATTGGAGGAATGTATCTCGTACTTTACAAAACTACCCTAATTAGACTCATGCATTAATTACGTAGTTCTCTCGCTTTCCTCTCCGTCTTGGTCACGGTGCACAATATTGACCACTCCTATATGACTAGAACCTCTATCTACATGCGGGACATCAAAGCATCCGGGCCCGCATGGCATCCACCAAATCACAGCGAGGTGCTACAGTCGAAACTCACCGGCCACCCCAGTGTGGCCGTCATGACCCATCATATCACAAAACCCACACCTTTACCAGCAGTGGTAAAGTGGCCTCAAAGTTGGACTGGACGAAGCAACCATCATTTTCACTGGAATGCTCGTTGAAGCCCTTTCTCCCCTTTCTTGAAGAAAACCTCACTCTAGGCTACTCACTTCCATTTTTCTTCTATACCGACGAAGGAAAGGTGGGCGAATCAGTGATGCTGCTATATTTTCATTCCAAGAATCTTCTTTTTGCGAAGCACCGACCGATTCTCACAACCTATTCTTTTCCCGTTTTCATTGCGATTGTGGTTTCCTTTCGATTGCTTTTTGTTTGTCAGTTCATTGATGGATCCTGGAACACTAGGCAATGAGTTGCCGGCGGACAACCCACTGGAGACAGCGATCTCCAGGAAGCGAGCACCGACCAACGAGTTGACCATGTTGGCCGGCCAACCCATGGAGACGAAGAACTCTAAGAAACAAGCACTGGCCAAAGAGTTGACGACGTTGGTGGACGAACTCCTCAAAGATAGTTGGAAGAACAACAAGGGCCCCACCGTGCCTACCCCAGAAACTCTAATGGCCACCTATGCAAGGCTCAAGGCCGAGTTTGAGGAGATAGTCGCTGTTGAGAAGCAGTATTCCCTTGGCAATGTGATTGCCCCCATCGAGGACAAGGATATGGCCCCCGGAGGGATGGGATCCCCCGGTGAGATGCACAAGGTAAAAAATAATGGCTTATTACCGAAAGTTGTGGTTTTTGATTATTTGCAATGCGCTTGCTAATATGTTAGGGTTGTGCAGGTGCCGGTGGATGTCCTTGATGATTCCGATGTCACGGCCCATCCTGTGGACAACGCCCTAGAGATCGTTTTTGATGTCGCGGTCCGTCCTGTTGGCATCGCCCCAGAGATCGATTCCGATGCCATTGTCCATCCTGTGGACATCGCCCCAGAGATTGATTCTGATGTCGTGGTCAGTCTTGTGGACATCGCCCCAGAGATCGATTCCCATGTCGCTGTCCGCGCTGTAGTCATTGCCCGAGAGATCGATGCCAAGAAATAGTTGGTCGCGCTAATCCTTCAGGGTAGTTTGCATTGCCCTGTGTTTAATTACCAGAACGATGCGTGTTATCAAACCATCTTAGGGCTAGTGCACTGTCTTGTGTGGGCGGTAGTTGCTACTTTTGTTTGATAGTGAATCATGCGAACCCTCTCTGAGTTATGGAAACAGATGTATCCTCACCAACTTTTGATGTAATATATGGCATGCTTAGATGTAAGTTTGAACTGTTTATCATATCAGCAAGGCTTATTTGATGTTTCTTGGTGTTAGTAGGCTAGCTACTGTGCGAGCTATAGTACTTGCAAAACACTCACCGAAGAGAAATGTTGGGGCTGATGAGCTCATGGTACGCTTATACTGATCCGTCGTCGATCGGCCAATAGCCCAAGCTCCTGAAATTGTAGGCTTAGCGATCGATCAGACAATAGTCGACACAGATACATTTAGGCCTCATTTGGTTCATAGGGGTAGGAAAATCGTAGCAAAAGTAGAGAGACGTACAACACAAAATCATAGCAGTACACAGACGTCCCTCCGTTCCAAAATAGATGAGTCAACTTTGTACTACTAACTTTGAAACGGAGGGAATACAAATCCTAGGCGGGCTAGTTTGGCCTAGTGGGTTTTAGTGATATGACGTGGTACAGTGCTGTCCAGTCTTCGCGTGTGGTAGCAGTACCACGGGTAGAGTAAGTTTTAATGAAGAAGTGGAATTCAACGAAGTCATGATGGTTCCTTCGTCCGACTAACTTTGTGCATGGCAGGTGGACCGGGATAATTTTGTGCATGGCAGGTGGACCAGGATGGTCGACGTCGCACATGTCGGCGAATGAAAGCATTCTTTCCGATATAGTGGACGAGCAACGAGTATTCATTGTTTATTTTTGATGAAACCTATTGTCTCCACTGTTACGACGGAGGAGTGTGAAACACGGCAGCCCAGTGAACTTGGCATGTGCACCACTCCCTCCTTCCTCATGTAATACTACCATAGTGTTGACTATAAGGTTACAACTTTTTCTCACTCTCTCTCTATATATTTCCTCTCAAATGTTTTTTACCTTTCTTTTTTCTAAACACAATTATTTTTTATGCCTCTTTTTTTAGAATTAGTTTTTTTATACCTAGGAGCACGTGTAGAGACGGGCTCCTGCAGATCCCACTCCTTGACTTTGTCAATGCCTCTCTCTCCTCCACATAAGCGGGCTTGTCAAGAAGACAAGAGATGATCTCTTAGCACAATATGTTTCACCATGTTTTCAGGAATAACTAATTATTGAAGATAAGGCTAAGAGATGATCCATTGTATACATGTTTTTTTGTCATCTCTAAATTACATGCAAAACTTATGATAAAACTATCTTATCAACCACTGTACATGCCCTTTATAGGCCAGAATTTAGATGATCTCTTAGCACAATATGTTTCACCATGTTTTCAGGAATAACTAGTTATTGAAGATAAGGCTAAGAGATGATCCATTGTATACATGTTTTTTTGTCATCTCTAAATTACATGCAAGACTTATGATAAGACTATCTTATCAACCACTGTACATGCCCTTTATAGGCCAGAATTTTACTGGTACTACTTGCTATGAATGCGGGCAGCTGGCCTTTGAGGGGGGAGCACGCGCTGGGAGGTTGTGGGGTGGGGGAGGGGTTCTGGTGGGCCAGGGCGGTAAGAAGCGGGCTTGGAAGCGGTGAGGACTCCCACATGGCCCACCTCACATTATCACCACATATTTCTTGGAGTCCGTGCACGGCGGGCAGGCAATCTCTTCTCCCTCCCCCGTCTCGCTCCTCTCAGCCGACGCCCGCCGAGCGATTAGATTTCGGCTATCGACGGTTTATTCAATTGCAGTCCCACATGTCAGTGAAAATGCAAGACAACGCGTGTCCCCTCTGGTGAGCGGCGTGCGAGACGGATTGTCGGGGGTGCGACGTGAACGCGACGCGTACGAGTTGTAAGTGTGTCGCCTTTTCCTTTTGAACTTGCAAAGCGTAACATTTTCGTGCGATCGATTGATAGAAATCCAGAACAAAATGACGAGGGCGGTCAGACGCTGGCGTGGTGGTAAAATGTGAACTCATGGATGACGAGCCTTTGAAGCGTATGCGACACGTATTGACAACCAGGCATCCATGCAACCGCTCTTGTCGCCAGCTAGCATTCGACAACAACCATTAGACACCACACAACCATACATAACTTACGAATAATGGACGAATCGATCAGACACACACTCATGTGCAGTGGCACTATGACTGGTTGCTCACGATAGTACATGGAGTACTCTGCACCATAGTACCCTCTCTAGCTAGGCTGTTTTATAGATTGTCGTTGTGATGGACGATATACATGAGCAAGGCACCGAGTCACGAGTATGACCATTGGTGTTGAGCCAGGTGAATACATGCTCGGTGTTTGCGGAGGCCTCCAACAAATGTCTAAACAGTAATGTCACATACGCATAATTTTGGTTTTTATTTCTTTCTCCACTGACAGGTAGGCCCGCATAGATAGATAGATAAAGAACATGAGCTGATGAGGCGCATGCAGACTGTTTGACTGGTCAACCAGACAAATACAGAGCTATACGCTGAGCCAGTGACCGTATAATCACCATATCTCGTATACAACAATCAATGTGAGCTATCAAGACAAGTTCAATGACCGCCAATGCATTTTACGCGGTTATAAATGACCAGGATTGAAGGGGAATCCAAATTTCCTTCGTCTTGTGTCCTTGAGCTCTTGACAAACCAATGCACTTTACGGTTGTCCGGCCACTCCACCCCAGAGCTATCACCAAGCGTCGTTCATGCCACCCCGTCGCACACTAACCGGTAAGGAAGCGATGGCATCCCGCCGCGCCGAGTTCCTCGCCGCCCACGACCGCACACAGAATGGTAGGAAATCGGTGGCATTCCGCCGTGCCGAGTTCATCGCCGCTCGAAACCTCACACCTATGTGGGCGGAATTTGAAGTTGCCAAGGCTGAATGGGCGGTAGAGCAAGAGGCGGCCAAAGCCGCACAGAGGGAGCGGAAAAGTCAGAAAAATCTCAAGAAAAGAGAGGCCCGCTGCCGCAAGAAAGAAGAGGACGCAGGCGCTGCTGCGGAGAGGTCTACGGAGATCCAAGCACGGTGGAGTGTCGCCGACAAAGCCGAGAAGGAGAACGACAGCGTCTGGCCAACATGTGAGAAGTAGTAGTACTAGTAGTTAGTGTGTGTGTCTGTGTTGCCCGTACGTTTGTTTAATTAATTACGAGCATGTAACAATACTACTAGTTACTACTGTAGTTTTCAGAGCAAATTACCAGCGCATTAGCCTAGACTCAATGGAAAAATTCTTCTCCTATGCATCAAATGGCATCTCTTTCTCTATAGGAATTGAGATGCATGTAATCTCACTTCCTATGTTTTTCATATTCCTATAAAATTCCTATCCTATGAACCAAAGGAGGCCTCTGCTGGAGTAACTACTGTAGCTAGCAGTACTGCTGGTACAGTAGTTTTCTTCAAGAAGCGGAATTCAACGAAGTCATGATGGTTCCTTCGTCCGAGCAACTTCACAGTGGGTAAGGTTGGACCTATGATTTGACGGCTTATTAGTAATTATTGCGGCGCGACGACCGGGGTGACACTCCCTTGGAGTTCTGCGGGCATGGCAAGTGCACTAGGATGGTCGACGTCCCACATGTCGGCGAGCGGAAGTATTCTTTCCGATATCGAGGAGCAAGGAAACCGTGTGGTATAGTATCACTGGTGATTTATATTTATTTTTTATTTCTAATGAATGCCATCGTTTCAACTCTTATGACGAAGGAGTGCCAAACACACGGCACGTGCTGGATGTCGCACACGTCAGCGAAAGGAGTGGGACATGAACAACGTGGTAGAGCGTCTCCACTTCTGGGTTGGAGACCACACGTAGTAGTACTACTGTACTAGTGGTATGAACGATACAAAGTGCGACCCAGAGAGAAAGACACGTCCAGTTGGAAGTTCTCGGGGCATACACGTAAACAAATATAAAACCTAATATGTGCCTCCAATTAATATAGTAGTAGTAGAGTACTTAGTCATGTACTCCATAACATCACCGGGCATTGCACGTACAACATTTAGTGGTAGTAAGAGACAAATGGCTATATGCCACGCATGTTCATACTATTTGTGCCTTTCTACTTCACTTACTGCGCTATGTTACACAGGTTCACACGTCCACTCCTGGGTACATGTCCGTCTCGTAGTTCCAGTCCCACGTGTTCTTCATATAGATGGAACGATCCTTGCATGACATGTGCACCTTAATGCTAGATGTGTCGCATGTTGGCAAAAGGATGAACAAAGCTCACATAAAAAAAATAGAGTGGAAGAACATAGATTCCTGACGAACGAGAAGGAGCAAGGAACCTCGGGGTGGAGCGTATGCAATCATAATATTTTATATTATTCAGTGATATAAAATCAAGCAATCATCTCCACAGTGGACTGGAAGAGTACAAAACGCGACAGCCCAGTGTAGTTACATCATACTAGTACATGGCTAACCCATGCTATCACCGTATTTCTTGGCTTTCGTGCGACACCTATCTCTAGTAATCGAGCAGCCCGTATCGCTGCTCCCTCCTCATCTCTCTCAAAGTGCGCCGGGCTGGCGTTTTTGCTGTCTATTAAGGTCGGTTAACTCATCACATGTTAGCGACATGAAAAGAGCATTCTAAAAAAAATTCCTTTCACGTTCCGTTTTCAAAAAGAAAAAAATCCTTTCACGTACGAATTTGACTGTATGCTTTGAGCAACTTGCATGTCCTATACTGCTCCTGTTTGGATACTCTAACTTAGCTAGAGGTTAGACTAACTCATGACTAACCCTGAACTAACTGTAGCCAAAGAGGTGTTGGGTCACCGGGTTAGATTGACAATAAATGCACTTGATGGAGAAAGAGAAGTGATTTTTCAGTGGTCCCAAAGAGAACTATCTCCAGTTAGCACCTCTTGGGTGGGATAGTTTTTTTGGTGGGTTCGGTGCAACTTGCTCCAATTTAAACCCTCATGCTTGGATACTTTAGGGCTACTTGAGCCCCAACTAGCTCAAACTAACTCTAACCCATGGATCAAAACAGGGACTATGGCCAGCCTCGACGCGGAGCAGTCGGTGCACCGGGAAGCGGCGCTGCTTCAAAGCCGGTGCCAGTGAGAGGTCGCCTTCGCTCCGACCGGGCATTAATGCGGCACTGACGCTCCAGGGCGACGCTGACCATTTCACGCGGGAAGCGCGCGCTGGCAAGGGAGTATTGGTTTTGAACCGTTTCATGTGTAGTACTGGTAGTTTGCAAAACTACTCAATTATTGCACTCAGTTTCCTAAGAAATTATGGTAAAAAACGTTACTCCACAACCCGCTTCCCTTCTCCTTCCTCTTCCACTGCCCGCACACGTCCGCGGGAAGCGACCGGTCAACCCTTATATAGGAGTGCTAGCACAAAAAGATGCATGCATGACCACTAAAGTTTCCAGATTAAAGAGCCGCTCCGGCGGGAATATGGCGTATGTTGTTACCTTCGGCCGGGCCATGGCTATCGGGCGACGGCGACTAGAGAAGAGGTGGTGGGAGGGGAATGAATGCAGCTACTGTTTCGGTTCGTCGTCCGGCTGAAATAAATGAGCAGCATCACGTGTACCCGCGGGTGCACAAATTGTAACATACGTGTCTGCTTAAGTGGGTGTAATGTAACTGGTGTGTGTGTGTGTGTGTGTGTGTGTGTGTGTGTGTGTGTGTGTGTGTGTGTGTGTGTGTGTGTGTGTGTGTGAGAGATTCTGAGAGACAGAGTGCGTGTGTGCGACTCTACTCTTCGACATGTACTCAACCCTTTGCATCGGGATATAAGTATAATGGTATTTACTTTAGCTAGTGATTTACGTGGCCATGTTAACGTGGTTGTGTAAAAAAATGTCACTTCCTGCTCGTGGTTTGCGTTATATAATTACAAGCAAGATGCTCGTGCATTGAACGAAACATCAATATGCATTTTTTACAAAACACATGTTGTGATTTACCCATGCAGGAGTAATACCATGTGTAAAAACTAATGATATTTCGGGAATTTATCAGAAAACTGGTATCTCGAGAATGTCATCGAAAAAATGAAAGATGAGAGATAAGGTGAGGAGGAGTGGACCGTGGTGGTGACTGGTGGTCGAAATGGGCGGAGGCATGGGGATGCACGACACCGGCAGGTGGTAGCGGCCATGATGCTAGAATGTTCCGGAGACTTTCTTTTTTAATTGCTCAACAATGAGGTGTGGGAGATATGGATGTGGAGAGAGGTGCGGCTATCTTTTGTAAAATTATCATAGTTTGCTTTCTATCCGTCTGATATAGATCAGACGGTCTATATTACAAGATGGCAGGCACACCATCATCGCCAACTCAATTTTTTAAAGGGTACAGATGATATTTTGCTACCTACTAAAGTAAAGTGGAATTTGTCCATGTTATACAAGTAAATTAAGGTGATTGTTTATCATACAGGTAAGGGTGGATGAAGGGTGTGATACGTCTCCAACGTATCTATAATTTTTGATTGTTCCATGCTATTATTTATGAAGTCTTGGATGTTTAATGGGCTTTGTCATTCAATTTTATATCATTTTTGGGACTAACCTACTAACCCAAAGGCCCAGTCCAGATTGCTGTTTTTTGCCTGTGTCAGGGTTTTGCAGAAAAAAGAATATCAAACGGAATGAAACCTTCGCGAGAGATATTTTTGGAGAAAATCACGCACGCGGTGCTTGAGAACCACGTCAGGGGACGAAAGGGTGGCCCACGAGGGTGGGGGGCGCGCCCCCTTCCCAGGGCCCGCCCCCTGCCTCGTGACCCCCTCGAGCGTCCCTCGGTGCCCTCCTTCTTCCTATATAAGTCTACGTACCACAGAAACTCCGTGAACAGAGAGAAAACCCTAATTACACTGTCGTACCTTCTGTTCCCGTGAAGATCCCATCTTGGATCCTGTTCCGGAGCTCCACCGAAGGGGATCCATCACGGAGTCCTTCATCATCATCATCATCATCGCCGTCACCATGAGTTGTGAGTAGTTTACCACAGACCTTCGGGTCCATAGCTAGTATCTAGATGGCTTCTTCTCTCTCTGGATCTCAATACCAAGT
The DNA here is from genome assembly GCA_902687465.1 of Secale cereale. NCBI lineage: Eukaryota > Viridiplantae > Streptophyta > Magnoliopsida > Poales > Poaceae > Secale > Secale cereale. Next base: position 478,429,810 of record LR738712.1, read on the forward strand.
TCTCCTCGGTCTTCGAGGAGATCTATTCGGTGTAATCTATTTTTGCGGTGTGTTTGTCGAGATCCGATGAATTGTGAGTTTATGATCATGGTTATCTATGAAAGATATTTGGTTCTTCTCTGAACTTTTTATGTGTGCTCATAATATCCTTGCAAGTCTTTTCGAATTATTGGTTTGGTTTGGCCCATTAGATCTATAGTTCTTGCAATGGGAGAAGTGCTTGGCTTTGGGTTCAATCTTGCGGTGTCCTTTCCCAGTGACAGTAGGGGCAGCAAGGCACATATTGTATTGTTGCCATCGAGGATAAAAAGATGGGGTTTATATCATATTGCTTGAGTTTATCCCTCTACATCATGTCATCTTGCTTAAGGCGTTACTCTGTTCTTATGAACTCTATACACTAGATGCATGCTGAATAGCGGTCGACGTGTGGAGTAATAGTAGTAGATGCAGAATCGTTTCGGTCTAATTGTCTGGGACGTGATGCCTATATACAATGATCATGCCTAGATAGTATCATAATTATTCGCTTTTCTATCAATTGCTCGATAGTAATTTGTTTACCCACCGTAGAATATCACTATCATGAGAGAAGCCACTAGAGAAAACTATGGCCCCCGGGTCTATTCTCAAGATATCAATCTACATCTACTTTACTTTTATTGCTTTTATTTGCTATTCTTATAAACTAAAAATACCAAAAATATAAACTATCATCTCTATCAGATCTCACTTTCGTAAGTGACCGTAAAGGGATTGACAACCCCTTATCGTGTTGGCTGCGAAGTTCTTATTTGTTTGTGCAGGTGCGAGGGACTCGCGCGTGGTCTCCTACTGGATTGATACCTTGGTTCTCAGAAACTAAGGGAAATACTTACGCTACTGTGCTGCATCTCCCTTTCCTCTTCGAGGGAATACAATGCAAGCTCGAGAAGTAGCACGAAGAATTTCTGGCGCCGTTGCCGGGGAGGCTTACACAAAAGTCATATACCAAGTACCTATCACAAACCCTTATCCGTCGCATTACATTTTTTGGCTCTCGTTTTCCTCTCCCCCACTTCAACCTTGCCGTTTTATTTGCCCTTCTTCAGCCGTGTGTTTATCGTTCGCTTGCTTCTTGCTTGCTTGTCATCATGTCCAGGACACCTACCATTATCACCACTTCCGAGAGTGAGGTCATCAACTTTAAACAAAGGGAGGAAGAAAATTAAAAGATGCCTGTTATAGAATTTGGAATGCTCAAAATAGATCTAATAGGAAGCCTTCCACTTCCGTACTTCTTCACAATTTTTATGTTGGCATAACTCCGTGGAATAGATTTATCATAGATACCATTACCACAGGGAATTTCTTGGGTAGCCACACCGTTGATTCTTATAATGCTATGACTGAATTATTTGGCTCACCACCTCTTATGGTTAATGGGGCCGTTTTAACTTTGGAGCATGTTATGCAAAGATTAGAAATCATTGAAAACAAAGTTGCTACGGTAGAACTAGTAGAGAACTTGGATAGAAAAATTCATAATGAAATCACCCAATATGGATCCAAGGTAGGAGTTGTTCTGAAAAATCTTAAGGAAAAGGAGACCATACTTAAAGAAAAACTAGATCGGGATTCTACTAGGATCAATAAACTTTAGGATGTTATCACCAATGTGGGTTCTTCCCTTTCCGCTATAAAAACCACTCCAAATACCTCTACTAAATTATCAAAGTTCATGTATGTCCCTAAAGACAAGAGTGAAACATCTAGAATTGCGGATCTCAAATCCATAAGTGTTCACCCTAATTTTCTTACTTTTGCAAGAGACCCTTTTGACACTTTAGAATTTCTTGCCCAAGAGTTTGATTATTCATAGGGACAAAGAAGTGCCTAACAACCATAAGTGCTTAATCAAAGAATTGCCTTCCAAGGATGGCAATACCTAGATTTATCTTGTATCGTGCCTAGCTAGGGTCGAAAACGATAGCGCTTGTTGGGAGGCAACCCAATTTTATATTTTTTTGTTGCTGTTAGGGAATAATTATTTCATCTAGCCTCTGATTATATGTGGTTTCATGTTTTTTTTAGTGTTTGTGCCAAGTAGAACCTTTGGGAAGACTTGTGTGAAGTTTATGTGATCTTGCTGTGAAAAACAGAATCGTTAGCGCTTGCTAAAGTGGTCTTCACATTTTACCGGAGCGTGCTTTTTAGTTGATTCTTTTTGCATATGATTGGTAGACAAATTCCGCAAATCTACCAATTTAGTTTGAATTTTTTGGAGTTCCAGAAGTAGGCGAAACCAGCATATTACTACAGACTGTTCTGTTTTTGACAGATTCTGTTTTTCGTGTGTTGTTTGCTTATTCCGATGCATCTATGAGTAGTATAGGAGGATATGAACCATAGAGAAGTTGTAATACAGTAGGTTTAACACCAATATAAACAAAGAATGAATTCATTTCTACACTTTTGAGTAGTGGTTTGCTTTCTTATACTAACGGAGCTCACGAGAATTTTTGTCTAAGTTTTGTGTTGTGAAGTTTTCAAGTTTTGAGTATTTGTTTGATGGACTATGGAACAAGGAGTAGCAAAGGCCTAATCTTGGGGATGCCCATGGCACCCCAAGTAAATTCATGATAATCAAAAGCGTAGGCTTGGGGATGCCCCGGGAAGGCATCCCCTCTTTCGTCTTCATCCATCAGTAAATATACTTGGAGCTATATTTTTATTCGCAACATGATATGTGTTTTGCTTTGAGCGTCTTGTATAATTTGAGTCTTTGCTTCTTAGTTTGTCACAATCATCCTTGCTGGACACACCTATTTGAGAGAGTTAAATAGTCCTAGAAATTGTTAGAACACTCTATATGCTTCACTTATATCTTTTGAGTTGAATAGTTTTTGCTCTAGTGCCTCACTTATATCTTTTAGAGCACGGTGGTGGTAATATTTTGTAGAAATTGTTGAACTCTCATGCTTCACTTATACCCTTTTGAGAGTCTATTAAAACAGCATGGTAATGTGTTTAGGCTAAAGAAACTAGTCTTCACATGATAAACATCCAATGTCAATGTAGTATAAAAATTCACTCTAAGTGCATTGAATATGATGAGATGTTGGATGCTTGATAATTGTTTTGAGATATGAAGATAGTGATATTAGAGTCATACTAGTGGAGTTATTATGAAATTGAGAATACTTGTGTTAAGGTTAGTGATTCCCATAGCATGCACGTATGGTGAACCGTTATGTGACGAAGTTAGAGCATGCGGTATTTGTAGAGTGTCAACCTTTGTGTGGAGGTCGGGGGCGCACCATGGTTAACTCCTACCAACCTCCCCCCTAGGAGCATGCGTTGATTACTTTGTTTTGATGACTCATAGATTTTTGCAATATGTATACGAGTTCTTATGACTAATGTTGAGTCCATGGATTATACGCACTCTCACCCTTCCATCATTGCTAGCATCTCTTGTACCACGCAACTTTCGCTGGTACCGTAAACCCACTATATATCCTTCCTCAAAACAGCCACCATATCGTTCCTCAAAACAGCCACCATACCTACCTATCATGGCATTTCCATAGCCATTCCGAGATATATTGCCATGCAACTTTCCACCGTTCCGTTCATATGACATGCATCATATTGTCATATTGCCATTGCATGATCATGTAGTTGACATCGTATTTGTGGCAAGGCCACCATGCATAATTTTTATACATGTCACTCTTGTTTCATTGCACATACCGGTACACCGCCGGAGGCATTCATATAGAGTCATTCTTTGTTGTTGTAGTATCGAGTTGTAATATCGAGTTGTAATGAAAGTGTGATGATCATTATTATTAGAGCATTGTCCCATGGGAGGAAAGGCTTAATCTATAAAGCCCCTCCGCAAAAAAAGAAAAAAAAGAAAGGCCAAAGAAAAAAAAGAAAGGCCCAAAAAAAGAGAAAATAAAAGAAAAGGGACAATTGCTACTATCTTTTTTCCACACTTGTGCTTCAAAGTAGCACCATGTTCTTGATTGTAGAGATTCTCATGTTTAGTCACTTTCATATACTAGTGGGAATTTTCATTATAGAACTTGGCTTGTATATTCCGACGATGGGCTTCCTCAAATGCCCTAGGTCTTCGTGAGCAAGCAAGTTGGATGCACACCCACTAGTTTCTTTTGTTGAGATTTCATTCATATTTAGCTCTAGTGCATCCGTTGCATGGCAATCCCTACTCACTCACATTGATATCTATTGATGGGCATCTCCATAGCCCGTTGATACGCCTAGTTGATGTGAGACTATCTCCCTCCTTTTTGTCGTCTCCACAACCATCTCTATTCCACCCATAGTGCTATATCCATGGCTCACGCTCATGTATTGCGTGAAAGTTGAAAGGTTCGAAAAGATAGAGTATGAAAACAAGTGCTTGGCTGAAATCGGGGTTGTGCATGATATGAATATTTTTGTGTGATAACGAGGGAGCATAGCCAACAATATATGATTTTGTAGTGATAACTTTCTTTAGCCGTAGTATTTTGAGAAGACATGATCGCTTTGTTAGTATGCTTGAAGTATTGTTATTTCTTATATCAATATAGACTTTTATCTTGAATCTTTCAGATCTGAACATTCATTGCACAGTTAAGAGAATTACATTGAAAAACTATATTGGTTAGCATTCCACATCAAAAATTCTTTCTTTATCATTTACCTACTCGAGGACGAGCAGGAATTCAGCTTGGGGATGCTTGATAAGTCTCCAACGTATCAAATTTTTTTAATTGTTCCATGCTATTATTTATGAAGTCTTGGATGTTTAATGGGCTTTGTCATTCAATTTTATATCATTTTTGGGACTAACCTACTAACCCAAAGCCCCAGTCCAGATTGCTGTTTTTTTGCCTGTTTCAGGGTTTTGCAGAAAAAGAATACCAAACGGAGGCCAAATGGAATGAAACCTTCGCGAGAGATATTTTTGGAGAAAATCACACACGCGGAGCTTGAGAACCACGTCAGGGGACGAAAGGGTGGCCCATGAGGGTGGGGGGCGCGGCCCCCCTTCTCAGGGCGCGCCCCCTGCCTCGTGGCCCCCTCGAGCGTCCCCCGGTGCCCTCCTTCTTCCTATATAAGTCTACGTACCCCAGAAACTCCGTGAATAGAGAGAAAACCCTAATTCCAGCGCCGTACCTTCTGTTCCCATGAAGATCCCATCTTGGAGCCTGTTCCGGAGCTCCATCGGAGGGGGATCCAGCACGGAGTCCTTCTTCATCATCATCATCGCCCTCAGCATGAGTTGTGAGTAGTTTACCATAGACCTTCGGGTCCATAGCTAGTATCTAGATGGCTTCTTTCTCTCTCTGGATCTCAATACCAAGTTCTCCTCGGTCTTCGAGGAGATCTATTCGATGTAATCTCTTTTTGCGGTGTGTTTGTCGAGATCCGATGAATTGTGAGTTTATGATCAAGGTTATCTATGAAAGATATTTGGTTACTCTCTGAACTTTTTATGTGTGCTCATAATATCCTTGCAAGTCTCTTCGAATCATTGGTTTGGTTTGGCCTAGTAGATCTATAGTTCTTGCAATGGGAGAAGTGCTTGGCTTTGGGTTCAATCTTGCGGTGTCCTTTCTCAGTGACAGTAGGGCCAGCAAGGCACGTATTGTATTGTTGCCATCGAGGATAAAAAGATGGGGTTTATATCATATTGCTTGAGTTTATCCCTATACATCATGCCATCTTGCTTAAGGCGTTACTCTGTTCTTATGAACTCAATACACTAGATGCATGCTGGATAGCGGTCGATGTGTGGAGTAATCGTAGTAGATGCAGAATCGTTTCGGTCTACTTGTCTCGGACGTGATGCCTATATACAATGATCATGCCTAGATAGTCTCTTATTATTCGCCTTTCTATTAATTGCTCGACAGTAATTTGTTTACCCGCCGTAGAATATCACTATCATGAGAGAAGACACCAGAGAAAATTATGGCCCCCGGGTCTATTCTCAACATATCAATCTACATCTACTTTACTTTTATTGCTTTTATTTGCTGTTCTTATAAACTAAAAATACCAAAAATATAAACTATCATCTCTATCAGATCTCACTTTCGTAAGTGACCATAAAGGGATTAACAACCCCTTACCGTGTTGGCCGTGAAGTTCTTATTTGTTTGTGCAGGTGCAAGGGACTCGCGCGTGGTCTCCTACTAGATTGATACCTTGGTTCTCAAAAACTATGGGAAATACTTACGCTACTGTGCTGCATCTCCCTTTCCTCTTTGAGGGAATACAACGCAAGCTCGAGAAGTAGCAGGGTGGTAGGAACAAATGCTCCGCCTAGAGCATGTGTGTGTGACATGGAGTCTCAGTGTGTGAGTATGTGGGGGGAGAGATGGAGTCTTAGTGTGTGTGTGTGTGTGC
>LR738712.1:478436452-478476528 GCA_902687465.1 Secale cereale
TGTGTGTGTGTGTGTCGCGGGGTTCTCAGTGGCGGATGTAATTTAAGTGTGCATGGATTAATCATAGAGAGGTGATGTGTATGGCAGAGGCCACCAACGATGGGGTGCGAGAGAGAAAATGCCCGTAGAGAGGGAAGAGAAGGTGTGTGCGCGTGAGAGTAGTCGACATCGAGAGAACGTGTTTGTTCGAGAGACACCGAGGAAGACTACTATATATCGATGGTGCATGTAGGCGGGAATTAAACGAAGGGATGGTCTTATTGGTTTCGGGGATATAGGGGAAGAGTGAGAGGGGGGGTGGTAGCTACAAGGAGATTGTTAAGTGTCAGTGTGTGTTTTACCCATCCAGGCGGAAGTTATGTGCACACAAGAAGAGAACGATTAGATGTGGCATTAGGGTTGAGGGTAATTAACTACGTATGGAGACATAGAGACCTTTCACGTGCATGTGTGAGAGGTATACATGTATACGTGGGATGTGTGTGTGTGTGTGCGCGCGCGCGCATGATCGAGATAAAAGAAAGAAGACATAAGTCATAAGCTAAGATCAACGACATGGGAGAGACGGATCGGTATGACAATATGCATGCATGCGAGAATGCAGGGAAGAAGGCCCGACAATTGAGCATGTGTTTTTATCTTCAAAAGATAGTGGCGTGGGCTGGAGCATGCATCTATGGCGAGCAGAGGGAGTGAGGCACAACGATTGTGCAAAAGAGATCAACCTATAAATGAAAGAAGGTTGATGGAGAAACAGATAAATAGAAAGATAAAGATGCTAGCTAGTGTGCGTTAAAGATATGAGTCGAGTGGATCAGAAGGCTGAGTTATGGGTGTGGGTGTGAGAGAGATGAAGAAAGGGTGCATGTGACTCACATACAAACAAATATTGGAGATAAATGAGATCCCGAGAGACGGAGTTTTGTGTCTGCGAGAGATAAAGATATTTCAAAACGAGAGTGATAGCTAGAGAAACATATGAGGGAACACAAGATATCTCTAGGGAGAGAGAGTGTGTGTGAGCGACATACAAGAGAACAGTGGAGAAATATGAGACCCTGGGAGACTGAGTTTGTGTTTGTGTGTGAGAAAGAGATATTTAAGAGGAAGAGTCGTAGGTTCTCATACCTAAGGAGTGAAAGACATCTCTGTATGAGGGGTGTGCGAGTGGCACACATGGGAATAGTAGAGAGAAATGAGACCCCGGAAGACAAAATTTTGTGTTTGTGTGAGAGAAAGAGATTCCACAAGGAGAATCATAGTTAGAGACACATAACAGGGAGCGAGATATACTTAGGGAGAGATAGAGTGATGAAGGTCGAGGGAGAGAGTACCGTCAGTGTGTGACGAAGATAAAAGATCATTGTCGACATACAGGTAGCACGAGAGATGCCCGAGAGACGATGAACGCGTATAGATCTAGAGAGATAGTCCTATATAAGCATGAGTGATAGTTATATGAGACGAATATCTCGATTAAATGGGATTCAAATATTTAAACTGGAGATCACGACATCGATAATATCATAACGCAAATTGGTGTATCAAACATGCATATTCATTTGAATTTGGGGACACGTGTAATGTTATATAGTTTATTAATATTGGTGATCCATAGATTCTTTAATTAGAAAATATGCATGGTTTACATGCAATTAATGTCTAAACGGGATTACACTATATGTTGCGTGTGTGAAACATGTTTGAGAAGTAAAAAAAAACCCGCATGAAACACACATTAATTGGAGACAGTTAGCGAGGAATGCATACATTGGATATCAACATAAAGTGGTTTCAAATATTTGAAAATCCAAATTGATGGATACAACCTTATGAATCTGAGATCATGCCATTTGTAAACCATATTTATGTATAAGGGGTGTTGTGCCTTTGAAAGTATATATAAAAAATGGTGTATATAGAATTTTATTCCCATCGAAAATGGATCCCGCCAAAAAAATAGAATACAAACGGGATTCGAATTGAGTTGGCACGGTAAACATGCACTCTGCAAAATTTGAACGAAGCGGGGAAAGTCGCAGTAACCGCCCGAAATCAATATATGCGAAATGGAAATTACTACTGCCTATCCCTGCCACGCAAAGCCTATCTGCTCGATTTCTATAGGTTTTGATAGGGGTAGATTTGTAATTTCACTCAAACGTGACATATCCGCCTCTCACCCAGATTCATAGATGGTGGGCACCAAAACACGGTGTGTCCTCGGCCGAAATCGACTCCCTCCCCGATTCATACACAGTGGGCACCAAAAACAAACTCTCGTCGGCAAATATTCGGTGTATGCGAAATTATCGTCCTACCTCCAACCGACTAATATTGCTGTGATGTAGGAAATTTGAAATGGGGGCTAAGTTTGTAAATTTCCTCGCATTTGAGACAAGCGCGCCCTGCAGACATGGTTCCCCCTTCCTCTCCACCTCCATTTCCCCATTCATACTCCGTGGGCGCCAAAACACCCTATCCACCCCAGGGTCCTCCGTTCTCCACCCCATCCACCGGTATCCTCCTCCACCATGCCGGAGGTGATACCCCGACGACGTCGTTCATTACAAGAGATCAACCTCTCTCATCCATGGCTTCGGACCGGGATCCTTGCATCCCGTCCTCTCGCTTCATCCCTGCCGTCGTCCACCTTGCCGGCGCCGCTCCTACGACCGTTGTCAGGACCCCGATCCTAAGTCACATAGGTCTAGCCTGTAACACATCATATCACTTTGCGGCCTCACGCACGGTATTCCCACGGGTGCCACCTTACCTGGCCCGGGACCGTTTGCGCATTTTGGCACACGTATATGATAGTGTCGCTAGCATCCATATGACAGAGAACCCGGGCTGACATGACCAGTTATAAACCAAAAGTGGCACTAAATTACACAGACAGGCATACATGACCCAGCAACGAACGTGTCAGTCATCAACGTATGAACCCAAGTCGTAGCAAGCTACAAGGACTTAAAGGAACAACGCGTGACATTTCCCCTAAGGGACAGACACAGGAACGAAGAAGGACACATGCCGGCCAGCCTAAGTGTTCCGGAGCAGTAGCAAGCTACCAAGGCTCAGTGGAAGCACTAGGAGACATTTCCCTGTAAGATAGGCTACCAAGGGTAAACAACTAGGTGTCGGATCCCACACATAGCAATACACATTACACATACGCATAACATGCAAGTATGTGTTGTACAACATGGCATCACAACATAACTCAACAACTCATATAGATAAAGGCCCAGAAGAGCCATCATAGCATTTATTACAAACAGAGGTCACATGACCCAACATACAGAGCATACAAGCAACAGAAGCATAACATGTCTGAGTACAGACAACTACAAATGAAAAAGGCTGAGAAGCCTGACTATCTACAAGACCCTCCCAAGGTACAAGATCGTAGCTGAGCTAACAAGCTAAACGTCGAAGTCCACGCAGAACCACTAGTGAGACTGGAGTCTCTCTACAAAAACATAAATTAAGCAAACGTGAGTACAAAGGTACTCAGCAAGACTTACATCAGAACTAGCTACATATGCATCAGTACCAACAAAGGGATGGTGGAGTTTGACTGCAGCAAGCCAGCTTTGACTCAGTGGCTATCCTGAACTACGACTGCAAGTAACTCTTTTGAGGTGGCGCACACGAGTCCACATTTTCACCAAACAATATACCACTATGGATCCGCTCCCGTCTCCCTACGAGAAAGCCATCCATAGCACTCACGCTTATCTTGCGTGTTTTAGAGTATCCACTTTCACTTGTCTATGAACTATACAGGCAACCCAGAAGTCCATTTCCGCGGACATGGCTATTCGAATAGATCATTATATAACCCTGCAGGGGTGTACTTCTTCACACACGCTCTCACCACTTATCGCCGTTTACATGGCATGTACTCGACAACCTTCAAGCGGAAGCCCAGCGAGGGTGTCGGCCACGACCTGACTAGCCACACAAGTCTCTCATCCAGGTTTATCGCCTATTTGGGTTCCATCCGTGGGGAGATCCGGCTGGGGTGTCGCTCACGACCCCAAACGATGTGTACAGGGTTCCCGAGCCACCAAACGGGCGACCGGTACACCGTGCCACGTACCTGCCGCGTCACAGCCCACCTCCTGGGTCAGCGCTGTGCACGACCTCTAGTAAACTACAAACACCAAAAATAATTGCAACTCCTGGACAATGATCATGTTGATTAATAAGTCGAGAGAGTCAATTAAGGATCCCAATGTGTGGTAGTAGCTGTTTCATGGATCACAAACACAGAACTCAGTTCCTGAGGACGGCTGCAATGAGACAACCCACCATGTACTCCTACATGGCCTCTCATCGCTACCTTTACCAAATCGTGTTCACACACTTAGCTCTCAACAGTAGGACATGTTCACCACATTCAAATTCATCCCCGATGAATCAGACCGGACACAACTCTAAGCAATAGGAGGCATAACCAGAAAGCATGAATTTGTAGGCACAACATGGCTCAAACAACTCCTACTCATGCTAGTGGGTTTCAACTATTTACTGTGGCAATTACGGGTCATGCGGAGGAAAGGGGTTCAACTACCCCAGCAGGTAACAGTTAAGGCGTTGTTGTCCTAATGCAGTATTGATACGTCCAAAACGTATCTATAATTTCTTCTTGCTCCATGCCACTTTTGGGTGATATTGCTATGATATTCATACACTTCCATACACTTTTGATCATATTTGGACTAACTTACTAATCCAGTGCACCCCAGTGCCAGTTTCTGTTTTCGGCTATTTTTGTATTTCAGGTTTTCACGTTACGAGAACTGCCAGGAAAAATCCAGAAAAATTATATAAAAATCAGCGTTCCGGAAACTACCGTGCGTCCGAAGGGCAGCCGGGGGGGGGGCACCAGGGCTCCAGGCGCCCTGGCGGCGCCCCCCCGGGCCGCGCCGGGGGGGCGCCTGGGCCCCCCGAAGCTTCCCCGATGCCCCCCTTTGGCATATATTTAAAGCGTCCTCCGAAACCCTCAGAACAGGAACTCTTTTCGCGATCCCATCTCTGTTCCGCCGCCGCCGCCGCTTCCAAGATCGGGAGCACCAGGAGAACTCTTCCCGGCACCCTGCCGGAGGAGAGGATCACCACCGGCAGCTTCTCCACCACCATGGACGCCTCCCGGATGAGCCGTGAGTAGTCTCCCTTGGACCATGAGTCCATGACCAGTAGCTATGTGATGTTCTCCTCCCCGTTCTTGTGCTTCACTAATTAGTCCTCGTGAGCTGCCCTACATGATCGAGGCACATATGTAATCCGTATGCTGTTGCTATGTTGAGTTTGCTGGGATCCGATGGATTATGAGATTATGTTCAGATTGATCTTGAGTAATATATTTGATCTACCTCTTTTATATTTATGTTCATAAGTAATTCTTGCATGTTCTCCGTTGTTATTTATTGCTTTGGCCAAGTAATACGTAGTGACTCCAAGAGGGAACGTTATGCTCGATTGTGGGTTCATGCCCCTCGATGACTAGCTTGAGTGACAGAAACATGAGTCTAGGGGATGTGTTGTTGCCACAAGGGGGAAAACAACGGTGCTTGTGCCCGCGGGTGCAAGGATTGTTTACTTATGCAAAGTTCTTTTAATGCAGTTGTCTGTTGCATTGAGTTTACACTATGGGTGGGAATCGCAACTTAATACCAGCGAGATGTTCTGGATAGATATCTCAAGGTGGATGATTAGTAGTAGATATTGATGGATTTCAGTCTACTTACTTTGGCATACCGCCCATGCTTTGAACCTCAACCTTTCTTGCAATGTAGTCAGCATTGGTTTGCGTTCGTGGTCCTGTCAATTGCCCAGCTGTAATTTGTTTACCTCACATAGCTGTTTTATCGTCTTTTGGGAGAGAGACATCACTAGTGAACATCATGAGACTCCGGTCCATATTACCATCATTGATCACATCCGCTATTTACTTTTCGCTTTTATTTACTATTGCAAAACATTATCTATCACTACTATCATCTGCTTTTAACCCTTTGTGAACTACAAGGCCGGAGGGATTGACAACCTCTCTGTACTCGTTGGGAGCAAAGTTATTTGTATCTGTGTGCAGGTCCACGTTGATTGCTAATTTGCGCCATTAGCAGTTGACACCTACTTGTTGAACCTACGAGTCTCTGGGGATTCGATCCTTGGCATCTTTGCTAAGGGAAAACACTTCTACATACTGCATCTTACACCTTCCACTTGGGGCAACCAACGAGGGGTTCGAGGCCCATCAAGGAGTATTTTCTGGCGCCGTTGCCGGGGACTCCACTCTTCAGGATAGGGGAGTTGCATGCTATCTTTTACCTTTGCTTTTTAGTCTTGTTAGTTTACCTTTCAGTTTTTGCTTTAGTACCTTCTATCGAAAATCACAAAAATAGTTATCTTGCTTGCTTGCTACTATCGTACCTTCACCGAGAACACCAAGTTGTGTGACTTCACTAGTCACAACAACGATGACTTTATCAGCACACCTATCACTTCACCTGCCACTTCAGCACCTTCATATGAAATTAAACCTGCTTTACTGAACTTAGTCATGAAAGATCAATTCTCCGGTGCTGGAGATGATGCTGCTTTACACTTAAAAAACTTTGCTGAACTTTGTGATATGCAAAAGTACCAAGAAATAGATGGTAATATTGTTAAGCTTAAGCCTTTTCCTTTCTCCTTGAGAGGAGGAGCTAAAATTTGGTTTCAGTCTTTGCCTAGAAATAGCATAGATTCATGGGACAAGTGCAAAGATGCTTTTATTGGAAAATACTATCCACCTGCTAAAATTATCCAACTTAGAAGTAACATAGTGAATTTTAAACAATTGGATAATGAACACGTTGCCCAAGCTTGGGAACGTATGAAATCTCTTATCAAGAACTACCCTACTCACGGTTTGACTACTTGGATGGTTATCCAAACTTTTTATGCAGGCTTGAACTTTACCTCGCGGAACTTGTTAGATTCGGCCGCGGGAGGAACTTTTATGTCAACTACACTTGGTGCTGCCACGAAGCTTCTCGATGAGATGATGACCAACTATTCCCAATGGCACACCGAACGCGCTCCAACAGGTAGGAAGGTAAACTCTGTCGAGGAGATTTCCTCCTTAAATGAAAAAGTTGAGTTGATCATGTCTCTACTTTCGAAGCAATCTACTGTTGATCCTCGTGATGTTCCTTTAAATTCTTTGATTGCTCAAGAACAAGTAGATGTGAATTTTATCTCTAGAAACAATTTTAACAACAATGCTTATAGGAGTAACTTTGGTAACAATCCTAGACCGTTCCCCTCTAATTCTTATGGGAACAACAATGCTTATCCTAATACCAAGAACTCCACTACTGAACTAGAGATTATGCTTAAAGATTTCATCACTACCCAAAAAGCCTTTAATAAGAGTGTAGAAGAAAAACTACATAAACTAGATGATCTTTCTTTTAAGGTAGACCATTTAGCCAATGAGGTAAAATTGCTAAAAATTGAAACTTCTCCTCTTGAGGAGAGGAAGGTCATTCCTATTAGTGCTACTCAAGTGCAAATTAATGAAAATATTAGGATGATGGCTAAGCTTAAAGAAAGATGGGCTAGAGAAAGGGAGGAAGAGGATAGAATTAAGAGCCTTCCTACCCACCACACTGTTGCTACTATCAAAGTTGTTGAGGATATCCAAACTCTTAGCACCCAATGTACTCCTGGTCCCAATGGACCTATTAATGGTGATGCTATGACTATAGAAACTACCAAACATGTGAACCTAAAGGACACCACTACCACTTTACTTGATGCTAATGACCTTGATTTTGATAATTGCACTCTTACCGAAGTTATTGATTTCCTTCACAAGATGTCTAGAGAGCCCCGCACTAGCACGCTTAACCTTGCCTTCACGGAGCATATCACTAATGCTCTCATCAAAGCTAGGGAGGAGAAACTTAGAGTAGAAGCCTCCATACCTAGAAAGCTAGAAGATGGTTGGGATCCTATGATAAAAATTAAATTAAATGACTTCTCTTGCTATGCATTATGTGATGTTGGAGCTAGTACCTCTGTTATGCCCAAAAGAATATATGATATGCTTAAATTGAAACCTTATGATTCTTGTTCTTTTGGCGTTCGTCTCGTTGATTCTTCCATAAAGAAACCTTTGGGGAGGATCGACGATGTTCTTATCGTTGTTAATGATAATTATGTTCCCGTTGATTTTACTATTATGGATATTGAATGTGATCCTTCATGTCCAATTATTTTGGGACGTCCCTTTTTACGCACCGTTGGTGCTATCATTGACATGAAAGAGGGTAATATAAAATTTCAGTTTCCTCTCAAGAAAGGGATGGAACACTTCCTTCGAAAGAAGATCAAGTTACCTTTTGAGTCCGTTGTATGGGCTAGCTATTCTTTTACTCTTGATAAAACTTGATCTCTATGCATTATGCCTAGCTTAAAGGCATAAAAGAAAGCGCTTTTGGGAGGCAGCCCACATGAATAAATTTTTTGCTTTTGTTGTGTCTTGATGTTGTTTACTGCTGTAGCATCATCATTGTATCTTTGCTTTTCATATTTGTGCCAAGTATAGCGTCTGATTGCTAGAAAGTTCAAAAGTTGTGAGGTGCTGTCCAGAAAACAGATTCTGTCCTTGGATAGAAAAATTCGTATAAAATCACCAGATCATCTTTTTGGTCTGAATTTTTTCGACAGCGTTCTCTATATAGTTGTCTTTCGTGCTTCTGTTCTGAGTTTTTTGATTTGAGTTGCAGAAGTAACCCGAACAGATCAATTACTACCTGTTGTTCTGTTTTTCACAGATTCTGTCCTGTTTTGCCTTTCCTTCATTTTGCAAATCAAGAGCTTGCTTTTTCTTTGCAAAAACCTTTTGGAAATCTTGAGAAACAGTAAAACTTCAAGAATATCTTTATTTCCAGCAAGGTATAATTATTTTATTAAGGGTACTAACCTCGCTAATCAGATTATGATGAGTTATGTATGAAGGGAGTTTTCAAGTGTGCGAGGGAAGATGATAAAAAGATTCAGGAGTGTCAAGCGCTCAAGCTTGGGGATACCCCCGTGCACCCCTAAGAAATATTCAAGGAGACTCAAGCGTCTAAGCTTGGGGATGCCCCCGTGCATCCCCTTCTCCATCAACATTATCAGTTCGTCTTTCGTTTCGCTATATTTTTATCACTTCATGTGTTATGTGCTATGATTGGAGCGTCTTGCTTTTAGTTTTCTTTTTAGTTTTTCATAACGAGTCGGAACTCAGCATTCTTTATGTGGGAGAGAAACATGCTCCACTTCTACCTAGAACATAACATAGAATTTTCATGTCTATCTTTGCTGTGTGTGTTCTTTGTCTTTTAATAGCTACTATCATGCTCTGCTCTTAGTATTCATGCTTATCTTTTCAAAGAGCTTTTGTTTAGTTGGTTGCTTGAACTCTCTTTAATTATCATGCTCACCTTATTAAGAGAGAGTTTGCTTCCGTTGCATTGGTTAATATGCCTATGATAAAGATGCTACATGCATAATGGTGCTTAGTAGTTCATGTTTTCTTATGGTTAGTCTCAAATAGCTGGGGGATTCCCAATGTGTTATTGGAGTACCAACTTGATTTGTTTGCTGATGATGTGGTATGGTTTAGTAATATCTTCCTTCAAGAATTTATTTTGATTGACTTGGCGTATGCTCACGCATATTTAAAGACTGTAAAGAAAGTCTGCCAAGCCTTGATGATCTTTTATTTCTGAGTAGCGATATAACTACCATGCCTGATTCAATATTGCTTTGTCGCTCTGCATGATTATGACCGTCATTGCTCTCTTAGTTGGTCGCTCCCAGTCTTTTGCTAACCTCCACCTGTACTAAGCAAACTAACTTTGCAATACATAGCTCATGGGAAACTAGCTTAAAAACTATTGTGGTAAAGAATATGTTGCCTATGTATCTTATTTCTCATAAGTTGCTTGCTGAGCGGTAACCATGTTTCTGGGGACGCCATCAACTGTCACACTTTTGTTGAATATCATGTGAGTTGCTATGCATGTTCGTCTTGTCTGAAGTAAGGGTGATTTGCCGTGGGTTGAATGAGTATGCATATTGTTAGAGAAGAACATTGGGCCGCCAACCAAAGCCATGCATCATGGTGGAAGTTTTAGCTTGGACATTAATCCTCAATCTCTTATGAGAATATGCTTATGCATTAAAGAGGAGTCCATCATCTATTTTCTATGTTGTCCCGGTATGGATGTCCTCAAGTTGAGATCTATCAAAAACGAGAAATCAAATGCGATTTATCTCCTTGGACCTTTGTACAGGTGGCATAGAGGTACCCCTTTGTGACACTTGGTTGAAACATATGTAATGCAATGATAACCCATGGAAATCCGAGCTAATTAGGACAAGGTGCGAGCACTATTGGTATTGATGCATGAGGCTTGCAACTTATAGGATGTCTTATGCATGACACATATGAAGTACTACTACCGTTGACAAAATTGCTTCCATGTTTTCAAAATAAAAGGTTCTAACCATTCTTTTACTTTTATGTTGAGTCTCCACCTTCTTTAAAAGCACCAACTACTGAGAGCATGATTGTCATTCTGAGTGTAATGTGCATTGTCCCAAAGTAGCATTGTCTTTTGCATGATTGTGATATCGTTTATTTTGAAATCATTATATCTAGTCATCACTTAAACCTTGAAGGTGCCCCTGCATTTATGTTTTGCTTCACTAAAGGGGGCAAGCTAGATATCACTTTATCATATTTGCACATCATGTTCATTGCAAATCTATTTGATGCTTCAATGTCATGTTGTAAAACTTTCAGTCATTTGTGATTTTCTCATGAGGCAACTTAATTACTATAGAATCATTGTCTCAGTAAGCTTTTGTCATATGACTATGAATAAGTCCTATATGGTTAATAGCATGTCACCACAGAATTTATTCTTGTTATCATTTACCTACTCGAGGACGAGCAGGAATTAAGCTTGGGGATGTTGATACGTCCAAAACGTATCTATAATTTCTGCTTGCTCCATGCCACTTTTGGGTGATATTGCTATGATATTCATACACTTCCATACACTTTTGATCATATTTGGACTAACTTACTAATCCAGTGCACCCTAGTGCCAGTTTCTGTTTTCGGCTATTTTTGTATTTCAGGTTTTCACGTTACGAGAACTGCCAGGAAAAATACAGAAAAATTATATAAAAAATCAGCGTTCCGGAAACTACCGTGCGTCCAAAGGGCAGCCGGGGGGCCACCAGGGCTCCAGGCGCCCTGGCGGCGCCCCCCCCTGGGCCGCGCCGGGGGGGCGCCTGGGCCCCCCGAAGCTTCCCCGATGCCCCCCTTTGGCATATATTTAAAGCGTCCTCCGAAACCCTCAGAACAGGAACTCTTTTCGCGATCCCATCTCTGTTCCGCCGCCGCCGCCGCTTCCAAGATCGGGAGCACCAGGAGAACTCTTCCCGGCACCCTGCCGGAGGGGAGGATCACAACCGGGAGCTTCTCCACCACCATGGACACCTCTCGGATGAGCCGTGAGTAGTCTCCCTTGGACCATGAGTCCATGACCAATAGCTATGTGATGTTCTCCTCCCCGTTCTTGTGCTTCACTAGTTAGTCCTCGTGAGCTGCCCTACATGATCGAGGCACATATGTAATCCTTATGTTGTTGCTATGTTGAGTTTGCTGGGATCCGATGGATTATGAGATTATGTTCAGATTGATCTTGAGTAATATATTTGATCTACCTCTTTTATATTTATGTTCATAAGTAATTCTTGCATGTTCTCCGTTGTTATTTATTGCTTTGGCCAAGTAATACGTAGTGACTCCAAGAGGGAACGTTATGCTCGATTGTGGGTTCATGCCCCTCGATGACTAGCTTGAGTGACAGAAACATGAGTCTAGGGGATGTGTTGTTGCCACAAGGGGGAAAACAACGGTGCTTGTGCCCGCGGGTGCAAGGATTGTTTACTTTACGCAAAGTTCTTTTAATGCAGTTGTCTGTTGCATTGAGTTTACACTATGGGTGGGACTCGCAACTTAATACCAGCGAGATGTTCTGGATAGATATCTCAAGGTGGATGATTAGTAGTAGATATTGATGGATTTCGGTCTACTTACTTTGGCGTACCGCCCATGCTTTGAACCTCAACCTTTCTTGCAATGTAGTCAGCATTGGTTTGCGTTCGTGGTCCTGTCAATTGCCCAGCTGTAATTTGTTTACCTCACATAGCTGTTTTATCGTCTTTTGGGAGAGAGACATCACTAGTGAACATCATGAGACTCCGGTCCATATTACCATCATTGATCACATCAGCTATTTACTTTTCGCTTTTATTTACTATTGCAAAACATTATCTATCACTACTATCATCTGCTTTTAACCCTTTGTGAACTACAAGGCCGGAGGGATTGACAACCTCTCTGTACTCGCTGGGAGCAAAGTTATTTGTATCTGTGTGCAGGTCCACGTTGATTGCTAATTTGCGCCGTTAGCAGTTGACACCTACTTGTTGAACCTAGGAGTCTCTGGGGATTCGATCCTTGGCATCTTTGCTAAGGGAAAACACTTCTACATACTGCATCTTACAACTTCCACTTGGGGTAACCAACGAGGGGTTCGAGGCCCATCAAGTATAAGAGAGCAAGAGCGAGAAAGTGGGATTGTATCGGAATGCTCAATGGGGTTTTGCTTGCGTGGCACTTCTCAAGATAGAACGGTGTCTTCATAAGTGTCATCGGTCACATCGTCGGAACCACGTCTATCGAGAGGGGACAAAAACCGGCAAACAAGAGAGAACACAATCAATGCAATGCGACAATATGATGCATGATCATGACATGGCAATATGCTGTTGATTGAGCTAATGCAACTAGAAGTGATTTAAATGAAGTTGATTTGAACCAAAGGTTCAAATTCAAACTCCATATGTTGTTATTCAAATGCCATTTAATTTATTTGACCTGATCAGTAGGTTTAACTTGTTCAAACATGCATGAAAATGCCATAAACAGATTCCTTGAATTTTTCTGATCATTTTTCATATATAAATTATTTTCATTGGAGTGATAGATTATTTTCTGTGATTTTTAGAAGTTTTGGCTATTTTCTGAAATAAATAAATCATTTATGATTTATTTTAAATTCCAGAAAACACTTATTGGGTCAGCATGACGTCACTATGATGTCCGCAGTCAACAGGGGCTGGTCCAGGTCAAACCTGACCAGTGGGGCCCACTGGTCAGTGACTCAGGGCTGGTTTGTGTGGATGACAGGTGGGACCAGCCAACGTTGACTTGACCAAAGTCAAAACTGGCATGTGGGGTCCACATGATTAGTACTAATCTAAACAGGAAAATTAGACTAACCTAATTAGGCATGGGGGCCCACATGTCAGTGTCAGAAGGGTTAATTAAGCTTAAACAAAAACTTAACTTAAATTAGCAGGGGTCAGGGCCCACTTGTTAGTGACTGGGCGAGGGTCGTTAGTGCCTAAACTAAAGAGGACCCGTCGGCTGGTCGGGAGATAGCCGGCAACGACCACAGCCGATGGCGGAGGTCCACCGGAATTGCGCCAGAGGCGACGGATCGAGGCCCCGAGGGCACCAGGAGGAAGCATGCACTCCCGCGCATCCAGCGGAGGCAGCAGCAGGTCGCGGGGTGCCCGGAGTCAACGACAGCGAGAACTTGGGCGGTGGCCGGAGATCGGGCGTCGGCGAAAACGACACTGCGGTGCACGGTAGGAGCAACAGGTGACGGTTTTGGGGTCCTGGCGTTGCACTGAGCTTGGTGGTGCGCTCGGCTATGACCCTAGGTGGCAGTGTGCACGGTGGCGACATGCCCGGTTGCGGGGAGCTCTCGGCTCCGGTGAACACGGCAGCTACGCGGCGCAAACAAGGCAGGGGAGGGAGGGGTTTAGTGCAGGGGCTCACAGCGGGGCTAGCGAGCTCGAGGGAGAGGTCGGGGATGCTCTGTAGCTCCCTAATCGACGGCGAGGAGCTCCGGCGATCCGAGGATGAAGATGACGACGTGAAGGCGACGCAGAGCTTCCGGCGAAGCGTGGCTCCGCGAGGTGGAAGAGGGCGTTGCGGCGGTCCTTCTGGACACACCGGGGAGGCAAGAGAGGGACGGGGAGCGCGGTGGTTCTCGCCGGCGGCGGCGGGCGCGTTCGGTGAGGAGAATAGAGGAGGGGAGAGCGTTCGGGGGAGAGACGGAGAGGTGCAGGGGGTTCTGGCGTCTCCGTGGTGTCATCTAGGCGCGTCGAGGGGAGCCAGGCAGGCAGCTGCGTGCCGGCGCGCGGGGGCGCCGTGCTTGCTCTCGCCTCTGCCAGTAGGCAGAGGTTGAAGACAAGTATGCCCCTGGTGGGCTGGGCTGCTTCTGCTGGGTAAGGCCCAGGTAGGTGCTCTCTCTCTCTCTCTCTTAAATTGTTTCTGTTTTCTATTTTCTGTAGACTTTAGGGCTTTATTAAAAATACCAGGGCAGTTCCAAAAATCATGAAACTAATCATGGCTACTGTTTAGAATAAATCCAACAACAAACATTTTAGTTTATGATTATTTGAGCATTTAAAATATTTCATAGAATTTAAATGCCCAAATGCAAATAGAGTATGATTTAATTCAGAGCCCAAATATGTCATGGAAAAATGTGCGTCACCTCTGGTTACTGTTTACAACATTTTCCATAAATGATGAACATTTTTGAAAGCCATTTGGATTTACTGAAAAATATTTTGGTTGAACCTAGTGAAGTTCTTTTGATGCTAGGGTTTGAACAAACCCCCATTTCAGGTTTAAGAGAAAATTAAACATGATGCAACAAAAGACTAACTAGACTAGAGCAGACCAGAACTAGGGATGTGACAACTCACCCCCACTAAACAAGAATCTCGTCCCGAGATTCAAGACGTGAGGTAAGAAAATAGATGAACAAAAGGCTAACACGATCTTCATGATCCAACTGTCCTTCATATGAATGTTGATTGCTTGCATCATGTTGATCTTGCATCCTTGCTTTCGAGGTCTTTGTCCAACACGGTGACGGCGAAAGAAACTCTACAAAATTGATCTTCTGAAAGCTCGAGCAACTCAAGATCAACTCATGCAGTGAGACATTGAAACATCTCTTGAGCTGAGACACGGAACACACATCCAGAGGGATGGAGTGAAACAAATGATGAAGGTTCACTTGATAGGCAATAAATCCACACTTAAAGAAGACATTGATCGATGTCACCAGACGGGGCACTTAGAGAAGGTGACTCGTAGAATTATCCCCTTAAGTGGCAAAAAGAATTACTTTTGATATAGGGATCATTGAAATTCCCTATACCAGCCTAAGGCAAACACAAACAATCGTTTGACGGAGTTTGGGAGAACGACATTCTCGGTCCAGAATGGATGATGTGGACTACCTTGTTGAAGGCAACACAAGGGATGATTTTGCTTATCATCGGGAATGGACGGAACCCTTGGGTAAATGGCACATTGGCGGTGCAAGCTGGGACCAAAATGCCAATGCTGGGAATGATTCTGGTAACTGGGGTGAATCCCAACAGTAGAGAGTAAATCTACTCCTGAGGGGTTATAGCATAACCAAGAACACTGGGAGCAATCCCGGTTAGTGTTGATGATAACACCTGGTGCTTGTGCGTGCTCTCAAGAACTTGATGAAGGAAATATGCCCTAGAGGCAATAATAAAGTTATTATTATTTCCTTATATCATGATAAATGTTTATTATTCATGCTAGAATTGTATTAACCGGAAACTTAATACATGTGTGAATACATAGACAAAACAGAGTGTCCCTAGTATGCCTCTACTAGACTAGCTCATTGATCAAAGATGGCTATGTTTCCTAGCCATAGACATGAGTTGTCATTTGATCAATGGGATCACATCATTAGGAGAATGATGTGATGGACTAGACCCATCCGTTAGCATAGCACTATGATCGTTTAGTTTTACTGCTATTGCTTTCTTCATGACTTATACATGTTCCTATGACTATGAGATTATGCAACTCCCGAATACCGTAGGAACACCTTGTGTGCTATCAAACGTCACAACGTAACTGGGTGATCATAAAGATGCTCTACAGGTGTCTCCAAAAGTATTCGTGGTGTTGGCATAGATCAAGATTAGGATTTGTCACTCCGAGTGTCGAAGAGGTATCTCTGGGCCCTCTCGGTAACACACATCACAATAAGCCTTGCAAGCAAAAGACTAATGAGTTAGTCACGAGATGATGTGTTACGGAACGAGTAAAGAGACTTGCCGGTAACGAGATTGAACTAGGTATGGAGATACCGACGATCGAATCTCGGGCAAGTAACATACCGATGACAAAAGGAACAACGTATGTTGTTATGCGGTTTGACCGATAAAAGATCTTCGTAGAATATGTAGGAGCCAATATGAGCATCCAGGTTCCGCTATTGGTTATTGACCAGAGATGAGTCTCGGTCATGTCTACATAGTTCTCGAACCCGTAGGGTCCGCACGCTTAACGTTTGATGACGATCGGTATTATGAGTTTATGAGTTTTGATGTACCGAAGGTAGTTCGGAGTCCCGGATGAGATCACGGACATGACGAGGAGTCTCGGAATGTCCGAGACATAAAGATTGATATATTGGGCGACTATATTCGGACACCGGAAGTGTTCCGTAAAAGTTTCGGATTTAACTGGATTGCCGGAGGGGGTTACTGGAACCCCCTACGAAGGGGGATGGTCCATAGTGGGCCTTAAGGAAAAGAGAGAGGCAGCCCATAGAGGCTGGCCGGCGCCCCACCTAGGGATCCTAGTTGGACTAGGATTGGGGGGCGCCACCTCTCCCTCCTTTTTCCTTTCCCTCTCTTCCTATTCCTAGTAGGATTGCTTTCCTAGCCGCACCATAGGAGGCCAGCCGTCCCTCCTCCCTTGCTCCTTTATATACGGGGGCAGGGGGGCACCCAAAGACACAAGTTGAATTGTTCCAGCCGTGTGCGGTGCCCCCCTCCACAGAAACACACCTCGGTCATACCGTCGCGGTGCTTAGGCGAAGCCCTGCGCCGGTGAATACATCATATCCGTCACCACGCCGTCGTGCTGACGAAACTCTCCCGTGAAGCTCAACTGGATCAAGAGCTCGTGGGACGTCATCAAGCTGAACGTGTGCTGAACGCGGAGGTGCCGTACGTTCGGTGCTTGATCGGTTGAATCGCGAAGAAGTTCGACTACATCAACCGCGTCACTTGACGCTTCCGCTTCCGGTCTACGAGGGTACGTAGACACACTCTTCCCTCTCGTTGCTATGCATCTGGTAGATAGATCTTGCGTGATCGTAGGAAAATTTTAAAATACTACGTTCCCCAACAGTGGCATCATGAGCCAGGTCTATGCGTAGATGATATGCACGAGTAGAACACAATGAGTTGTGGGTGATACTAGTCATACTGCTTACCAGCATGTCATACTTTGCTTCGGAGGTATTGTGAGATGAAGCGGCCCGGACTGACATTACGCATACGCTTACGCGAGACTGGTTTCACCGTTACGAGCACTCGTTGCTTAAAGGTGACTGGCGGGTGTCTGTCTCTCTCACTTTAGCTGAATCAAGTGTGGCTACGCCCGGTCCTTGTGAAGGTTAAAACAACACATACTTGACGAAATATCGTTGTGGTTTTGTATGCGTAGGTAAGAACGGTTCTTGCTAAGCCCGTAGCAGCCACGTAAAACTTGCAACAACAAAGTAGAGGACGTCTAACTTGTTTTTGCAGGGCATGTTGTGATGTGATATGATCAAGACATGATGAGTTATACGGTTTTGTATGAGATGATCATGTTTTGTAATGTTATCGGCAACTGGCAGGAGCCATATGGTTGTCGCTTTATTGTATGAAATGCAATCGCCATGTAATTGCTTTACTTTATCACTAAGCGGTAGCGATAGTCGTAGAAGCAATAGTTGGCGAGACGACAACGATGCTACGATGGAGATCAAGGTGTCGCGCCGGTGACGAAGGTGATCATGACGGTGCTTTGGAGATGGAGATCAAAAGCACAAGATGATGATGGCCATATCATGTCACATATTTTGATTGCATGTGATGTTTATCTTATTATGCTTCTTATTTTGCTCAGAACGACGGTAGCATTATAAGATGATCCCTTACTAAATTTCAAGGTATAAGTGTTCTCCCTGAGTATGCACCGTTGCGAAAGTTCGTCGTGCCGAGACACCACGTGATGATCGGGTGTGATAAGCTCTACGTTCAAATACAACGGGTGTAAGCCAGTTTTGCACACGCATAATACTCGGGTTAAACTTGACGAGCCTAGCATATGCAGATATGGCCTCGGAACACTGGAGACCGAAAGGTCGAGCGTGAATCATATAGTAGATATGATCAACATAAGATGTTCACCATTGAAACTACTCCATCTCACGTGATGATCGGACATGGTTTAGTTGATTTGGATCACGTGATCATTTAGATGACCGGAGGGATGTCTATCTAAGTGGGAGTTCTTTAATTAATATGATTAAATTGAACTTTAATTTATCATGAAGTTAGTCCTGGTAGTATTAGCATATCTATGTTGTAGATCAATAGCTCGCGATGTTGCTCCCCGTTTATTTTTCATATGTTCCTAGAGAAAACCAAGTTGAAAGATGTTAGTACCAATGATGCGGAATTGTTCCGTGATCTGAGGATTATCCTCATTGCTGCACAGAAGAATTATGTCCTTGATGCACCGCTAGGTGACAGACCTATTGCAGGAGCAGATGTAGACGTTATGAACGTTTTGACAAAAGCTCGATATGATGACTGCTTGATAGTTTAGTGCACCATGCTTTACGGTTTATAACCGGGACTTCAAAAACGTTTTGAAACGCCACGGAGCATATGAGATGTTCCAAGAGTTGAAATTAGTATTTCATACTCATGCCCGTGTCGAGAGGTATAAGACCTCTAACAGTACTTTGCCTACAAGATGGAGGAGAATAGCTCAACCAGTGAGCATGTGCTCAGATTGTCTGGGTAGTACAATTGCTTGAATCAAGTGGGAGTTAATCTTCCAGATAAGATAGTAATTGACAAAGTTCTCTAGACACTATCACCAAGTAAGTAGAACTTCGTGATGAACTATAATATGCAAGGGATGACGAAAGTAATTCCCGAGCTCTTCGCGATGCTGAAATCGGCAAAGGTAGAAATCAAGAAAGAGCATCAAGTGTTGATGGTTAACCAGACCACTTGTTTCAAGTAAAGGGCAAAGGGATAGAAGGGGAACTTCAAGAAGAATGACAAGCAAGTTGTCACTCCCGTGAAGAAACCCAAAACTAAACTCAAGCCTGAAACAAGTGCTTCTACTGCAAAGGAAATGGTCACTAGAAGTGGAACTGCCCTAGATACTTGGCGGATAAGAAGGATGGCAAAGTGAACAAAGGTATATTTTGATATACAGATTATTGATGTGTACTTTACTAGTGTTCATAGCAACCCCTGGGTATTTGATACCGGTTTAGTTGCTAAAATTAGTAACTCGAAATGAGAATTGCAGAATGAACAGAGACTAGTTAAAGGTGAAGTGACGATGTGTGTTGGAAGTGGTTCCAAGATTGATATGATCATCATCGCACACTCCCTATACTTTCGGGATTAGTGTAAAACCTAAATAAATGTTATTTGGCATTTGCGTTGAGCACGAATATGATTTGATCATATTTGTTGCAATACGGTTATTCATTTAAAGTCATAGAGTAATTGTTATTCTGTTTACATGAATAAAACCTTCGATGGTCATACACCCAATGAAATTAGTTTGTTGGATCTCGATCGTGGTGATACACATATTCATAATATTGAAGCCAAAAGATGCAAGGTTAATAATGATAGTGCAACTTATTTGTGGCACTGCTGTTTAGGTCATAATGGTGTAAAGCGCTTGAAGAAACTCCATAGTGATGGACTTTTGGAATCACTTGATTATGAATCACTTGGTGCTTGCGAAGCATGCCTCATGGGCAAGATGACTAAAACTCCGTTCTCCGGAACTATGAAGCGAGCAACAGATTTGTTGGAAATCATACATACTGATGTATGTGGGCCAATGAGTGTTGAAGCTCGCGGCGGGTATCGTTATTTTCTGACCTTCACTGATGATTTGAGCAGATATGGGTATATCTACTTAATGAAGCACAAGTCTGAAACATTTGAAAAGTTCAAAGAATTTCAGAGTGAAGTGGAGAATCATCGTAACAAGAAAATAAGAGTTTCTACGATATGATCGTAGAGGTAAAATATTTGAGTTAGCGAGTTTGGCCTTCAGTAAAAACAACGTGAAATAGTTTCACTACTCACGCCACCTGGAACACCACAGTGTAATGGTGTGTCCGAACGTCATAACCGTACTTTATTAGATATAGTGCGATCGATGATGTCTCTTACCGATCTACCACTATTGCTTTTGGGGTTATGCATTAGAGACGGCTACATTCACGTTAAATAGGGCACCATCTAAATCCGTTGATACGACACCTTATGAACTATGGTTTGGCAAGAAACCAAAGTTGTCGTTTCTTAAAGTTTGGGGCTGCGATGCTTATGTGAAAAAGCTTCAACCTGATAAGCTCGAACCCAAGTCGGAGAAATGTGTCTTCATAGGATACCCAAAAGAGACTGTTGGGTACACCTTCTATCACAGATCCGAAGGCAAGATATTCGTTGCTAAGAATGGATCCTTTCTAGAGAAGGAGTTTCTCTCGAAAGAAGTGAGTGGGAGGAAAGTAGAACTTGATGAGGTAATTGTACCTTCTCCCGGATTGGAAAGTAGTACATCACAGAAAATTGTTCCAGTGATTCCTACACCAATCAGTGAGGAAGTTAATGATGATGATCATGAAACTTCGGATCAAGTTTCTGCTGAATGTCGTAGATCAACCAGAGTACATTCCGCACCAGAGTGGTACGGCAACCCAGTTCTGGAAATCATGTTACTAGACCATGATGAACCTACGAACTATGAGGAAGCGATGATGAGCCCAGATTCCGCAAAATGGCTTGAGACCATGAAATCTGAGATGGGATCCATGTATGAGAACAAAGTGTGGACTTTGGTTGACTTGCCCTATGGTCGGCAAGCCATCGAAAATAAATGGATCTTCAAGAGGAAGACTGACGCTGACAGTAATGTTACTGTTTACAAAGCTCGACTTGTTGCGAAAGTTTTTCAACAAGTTCAAGGAGTTGACTACGATGAGACTTTCTCACCCGTAGCGATGCTTAAGTCTGCCCGAATCATGTTAGCAACCGCATTTTATGAAATTTGGCAAATGGATAAAAAAACTGCATTCTTTAATGGATTTATTAAAGAAGACTTGTATATGATGCAACTAGAAGGTTTTGTCAATCCTAAAGGTGCTAACAAAATGTGCAAGCTCCAGCGATCCATCTATGGACTGGTGCAAGCATCTCGGAGTTGGAATATACACTTTGATAAGTTGATCAAAGCATATAGATTTATACAGACTTGCGGTGAAGCCTGTATTTACAAGAAGTGAGTGGGAGCACTACAACCTTTCTGATAAGTATATGTGAATGACATATTGTCGATCGGAAATGATGTAGAATTTTCTGGAAAGCATAAAGGAGTGTTTGAAAGGAGTTTTTCAAAGAAAGACCTTGGTGAAGCTGCTTACATATTGACAATCAAGATCTATAGAGATAGATCAAGATGCTTGATAAGACTTTCGACGAGTACATACCTTGATATGATTTTGAAGTAGTTCAAAATGGATCAGTCAAAGAAGGAGTTCTTACCTGACTTGTAAGGTGTGAAGTTGAGTAAGACTCAAAGCCAGACCACGGCAGAAAAATATAGAGAGAATGAAAGTCATTCCCTATGCCTCAACCATAGGTTCTATAAAGTATGCCATGCTGTGTACCAAACATGTTGTGTACCTTGCCATGAGTTTGTCAAGGGGGTACAATAGTGATCCAGGAGTAGATCACTGTACAGCGGTCAAAATTATCCTTAGTAACTGGATGACTAAGGAAATGTTTCTCAATTATGGAGGTGATAAAGAGTTCGTCGTAAAGGGTTACACCGGTGCAAGCTTTGACACTAAATCCAGCCCACTCTAAAGTATCAATCTGGATGCGTATTGAAAGTGGGAGCAATTAGCTAGAGTAGCTCCATGCAGAGCATTGTAGACACATAGACATTTGCGAAATACATACGGATCTGAATGTGACAGACCCGTTGACTAAACTTCTCTCACGAAGCAAAACATGATCACACCTTAGTACTCTTTGGGTGTTAATCACATAGCGATGTGAACTAGATTATTGACTCTAGTAAACCCTTTGGGTGTTAATCACATGACGATGTGAACTATCGGTGTTAAATCACATGGCGATGTGAACTATCGGTGTTAAATCACATGGCGATGTGAACTAGATTATTGACTCTAGTGCAAGTGGGAGACTGAAGGAAATATGCCCTAGAGGCAATAATAAAGTTAATATTATTTCCTTATATCATGATAAATGTTTATTATTCATGCTAGAATTGTATTAACCGGAAACTTAATACATGTGTGAATACATAGACAAAACAGAGTGTCCCTAGTATGCCTCTACTAGACTAGCTCATTGATCAAAGATGGCTATGTTTCCTAGCCATAGACATGAGTTGTCATTTGATCAACGGGATCACATCATTAGGAGACTGATGTGATGGACTAGACCCATCCGTTAGCATAGCACTATGATCGTTTAGTTTTACTACTATTGCTTTCTTCATGACTTATACATGTTCCTATGACTATGAGATTATGCAACTCCCGAATACCGTAGGAACACCTTGTGTGCTATCAAACGTCACAACGTAACAGGGTGATCATGAAGATGCTCTACAGGTGTCTCCGAAAGTATTCGTGGTGTTGGCATAGATCAAGATTAGGATTTGTCACTCCGAGTGTCGGAGAGGTATCTCTAGGCCCTCTCGGTAACACACATCACAATAAGCCTTGCAAGCAAAAGACTAATGAGTTAGTCACGAGATGATGTGTTACAGAACGAGTAAAGAGACTTGCCGGTAATGAGATTGAACTAGGTATGGAGATACCGACGATCGAATCTCGGGCAAGTAACATACCGATGACAAAAGGAACAACGTATGTTGTTATGCGGTTTGACCGATAAAAGATCTTCGTAGAATATGTAGGAGCCAATATGAGCATCCAGGTTCTACTATTGGTTATTGACCAGAGATGAGTCTCGGTCATGTCTACATAGTTCTCGAACCCGTAGGGTCCGCACGCTTAACGTTTGATGACGATCGGTATTATGAGTTTATGAGTTTTGATGTACCGAAGGTAGTTCGGAGTCCCGGATGAGATCACGGACATGACGAGGAGTCTCGGAATGTCCGAGACATAAAGATTGATATATTGGGCGACTATATTCGGACACCGGAAGTGTTCCGGAAAAGTTTCGGATTTAACTGGATTGCCGGAGGGGGTTACCGGAACCCCCTACGAAGGGGGATGGTCCATAGGGGCCTTAAGGAAAAGAGAGAGGCAGCCCATAGAGGCTGGCCGGCGCCCCACCTAGGGATCCTAGTTGGACTAGGATTGGGGGGCGCCACCTCTCCCTCCTTTTTCCTTTCCCTCTCTTCCTTCTTGGTGGACTCCTACTAGGAATAGGATTGCAATCCTATTCCTAGTAGGATTGCTTTCCTAGCCGCACCATAGGAGGCCAGCCGGCCCTCCTCCCTTGCTCCTTTATATACGGGGGCAGGGGGGCACCCAAAGACACAAGTTGAATTGTTCCAGCCATGTGCGGTGCCCCCCTCCACAGAAACTAACCTCGGTCATACCGTCGCGGTGCTTAGGCGAAGCCCTGCGCCGGTGAATACATCATATCCGTCACCACGCCGTCGTGCTGACGAAACTCTCCCGTGAAGCTCAACTGGATCAAGAGCTCGTGGGACGTCATCAAGCTGAACGTGTGCTAAACGCGGAGATGCCATACGTTCGGTGCTTGATCGGTTGAATCGCGAAGAAGTTCGACTACATCAACCGCGTCACTTGACGCTTCCGCTTCCGGTCTACGAGGGTACGTAGACACACTCTTCCCTCTCGTTGCTATGCATCTGGTAGATAGATCTTGCGTGATCGTAGGAAAATTTTAAAATACTACGTTCCCCAACACTTGAGCATTCCCATATTCATCAAGGTTCTACCAATATTCGTGCCAATGGTGCTGACAACACCACATACGATCATGATGAATAGCGATGGACGATGCAGATGCAGAGGAAGATAACACTTTCACAGATTTCACCTTAGCGGAGTCAAGGGGCAAGATCCGGATGATCGACCGATAAACATTTAGCACTTCGCTTCTCATGTTCTCCTTGACGTGCTAGCGCAACCCATTTATTAAAATGGTTTGGTACCTAGAACGTCAAGTAAAGGTCGGATTTCAGAAGCACAAAAATCCATAAGGAGCAACTAGGAGGTAAATCCTACGAAGACCTTATAGGTTGGTGGCCAACTTCTTCAGTCAAGATTCTACAACAATAGGTCTTCCGGCTGGGTGTGTTGGCCACGATGTCCACTTTACCGGTTATCGAGAGATCAATATTATAGTTCCTGGGAAATGCTGCAACCATCATATCTGCCTGAGATTCAGTTCTGGTTGGTGTCAGGACATTCCAGACTCACCGAGTCTTGAAAGGAAATGAAAGTGTGCAACACAAATCGACGAGACGACGTTGCGAGATTCTCGGGAATGAACTACGATAGCAAGCTCCAAAACATGAGCTGGCTCTTCTACAACCTGTGAACATGTTGTCAAAGACAAGCATGACCGTGTAGTAGTCTTATGATAAAACACTACCGAGTTCAGGTTGGGAACCATCGTCTAGGATATCGAAGTCCTTACATAAGTCATATGATTAGCTCTTATGATGGAACTTCTTCTCCTTGAACAAATCAATCAGTGGCTTGGTGTGCTAGGGATACATATGGAGTGAAGGTTGCAATTCTCCAAACCACAGAATACTTCACACATATGCATGACTGACTTGGGATGATTCCACAGGAAGCGAACAACTTTCTCGAACTCACGGTGGAAACTTACATCAATTACACATGAATTAGTGAAGTTTCTTCTCTCATCGAACATATACCTCATGAACGGAACACGAAGGCAATGCTTACAAAGTTTCCAACACTAGCTTAATTTCCTACAAAATCATGGAGGAGATAAGGATGTTTGTTGATGGGCTCAACAATAATTCATCCAGGTTTCCATGGAGATGGAATTCCATAATTATGTGAACAAGTGATCGCATTGGTTAGACCCAAAAGATATAATGGTGTATGCTCGAGGGATCAACCACAAGTAAGACAACATTATGAACATCGTTGGTTCTGATTTGATTTGATGATAGCCCATACTCAAATCAAAGTTTTGATACGACAATAGGTCCAACAACTGATCACAGGGACCAATTGATGAAGATATCATCTATCTTCAACACACGCAAATATACCCCTTGAAATGAACTAAGCTGGCAAGCTTTTATCTTCCAACTCTCCAAGTTATTGTTTAGCTTAACCAATTAGCTCAGGGGGTAACCGACACAGATTCTTGGGGAATGGCTGGTTTACAAGAACCAACTCGATCATGAACTCAACATAGCAGTCAGGTGACAACCTGGTAACACTCCCGAGAAGATATTCGGAAAATCACGAACCACTGATATGTTGCTAAGCCCGAGAACAATCTTGCTTTTCAGGGCAAGACGATATGATCAAGTGAGCGAGGGATTGGCACAATCCTAACTCACTGATCAAGGAGTGCACCAGGAAAGATGGACTAGTAGCACGATGAATCTTAGAATGGTGATTCAGTAACCAACACGCTAAGAATGAGATTGTTGTCCTTTAGCTGTTGCTAGGAGTTCAAGGAACGGAGTTGCTAGGAGTATTGATTTCACACATCACAATTCACTTCTCAGCATTCCGGTTACAATAACACGGAGGCCGAGGAATATACGATGATGACGAGAAGTATCACTGTATCAAGAGTTCATAGGAGGTGGTGAAATTCCCATGACATTCTTGACATAAGGATGGTAATACTCTAGGATAGAACGGATTAGAAGCTGGATTAGCATTCTTCACCTGTGAAGTACAACTTCTTTGACCCAATCCTGGATATGGATGAGGTACTGGAGTTTGTTTCTCCTAGTCATTCTAAAATAGAATGGATTGACAGACCACAGGAGTAAAAGGCATCAATGAGCACGAATGCACAACTACTCCTGACTATCAATTGATAGACGAAGGTCAGAATACAACTAAAAGGGGACAACTCAAAGGAACATATAACTTTCCGAGTTGTGGATGCATAGACTAGGATGTCAAACTTTCAACATATTTCTTCCGGATAATCCATGCAGAAAGGTAGGACTGGCAGCGTCACAATATAGAATCAAGAACTCCTCAAGAGTACTCTTATTGTGATATTTTGGTTTGGGAGAACTTCTGCCAAGGATGGTTCATGGTATTGGAAAAATGATAACCACGGACCTCGAGGACTATCACAAGGTTACTAATATCCTAGAGGGACGAGCAAATACTACCAACATGAAGTAGGTAGAATGAATCTTGGGTTCAAGAACCCAGAAATAGAATGCCTACTAACTAAATGGCATCACGAGATGCTTTCGAGAATGATGGCCAGAATCAACACACTGGGAATACAGAGTATTGCTAGATTACTGGGTGATCCTTTAGGACACCTAGGGTCATAATAATAACGCCAACATATTTGTCGAGGTAACAGAGTACCTCAACACACTGGTTAGTGTGGTTAATCTGGCCCAAAGGAGCATCGGGAACAGGAAGAAAAAATTTGCAAATGCAACAGATTATTTAGAAACCTGGAATGACTCAGACAGCATAACGGCTGTAAATGCTCAAAAATACTTTTGAGATCCAAGAAAAACGGGTAGCATATCCACTTAACATCATAATGTCAAGGTTCTGAGACCAACAGTTGAACAAATAGAAGTAGTAGAAACTAAACTGAGGGTTGAATCCACCATTAACGTGATCCTGATAAATAGAATGAGAATCCTAGTTCTTAATCCCCGTAGAAAGAAGAAGGTGACTCAGATCAGAAGGTCATAGGGTAAAGGAGTAAAAAGAGCCTTACGTTCCCTTCCACAAACAATTCCCTTACATAACTAAAGAATTTCTAGACACGACTCCTACCAGTTTGGCTTACTAATCCTACATGCAGTCAGGCTCTGATACCAAAACTGTCAGGACCCCGATCCTAAGTCACACAGGTCTAGCCTGCAACACATCATATCACTTTGCGGCCTCACGCACGGTATCCCCACGAGTGCCACCTTACCTGGCCCGGGACCGTTTGCGCATTTTGGCACACGTATATGATAGTGTTGCTAGCATCCATATGACAGAGAACCCGGGCCGACATGACCAGTTATAAACCAAAAGTGGCACTAAATAATAGAGACAGGCATACATGACCCAGCAACGAACGTGTCGGTCATCAACGTATGAACCCAAGGCGTAGCAAGCTACAAGGACTTAAAGGAACAACGCGTGACATTTCCCCTAAGGGACAGACACAGGAGCGAAGAAGGACACATGCCGGCCAGCCTAAGTGTTCCGGAGCAGTAGCAAGCTACCAAGGCTCAGTGGAAGCACTAGGAGACATTTCCCTGTAAGATAGGCTACCAAGGGTAAACAACTAGGTGTCGGATCCCACACATAGCAATACACATTACACGTACGCATAACATGCAAGTATGTGCTGTACAACATGGCATCACAACATAACTCAACAACTCATATAGATAAAGGCCCAGAAGAGCCATCATAGCATTTATTACAAACAGAGGTAACATGACCCAACATACAGAGCATACAGGCAACGAAATCATAACATGTCTGAGTACAGACAACTACAAATGAAAAAGGCTGAGAAGCCCGACTATCTACAAGACCCTCCCAAGGTACAAGATCGTAGCTGAGGTAACAAGCTAAACGTCGAAGTCCACGCGGAACCACTAGTGAGACCGGAGTCTCTCTGTAAAAACATAAATTAAGCAAACGTGAGTACAAAGGTACTCAGCAAGACTTACATCAGAACTAGCTACATATGCATCAGTATCAACAAAGGGATGGTGGAGTTTGACTGCAGCAAGCCAGCTTTGACTCAGTGGCTATCCTGAACTACGATTGCAAGTAACTCTTTTGAGGTGGCGCACACAAGTCCACATTTCCACCAAACAATACACCACTATGGATCCGCTCTCGTCTCCCTATGAGAAAGCCATCCATAGCACTCACGCTTATCTTGCGTGTTTTAGAGTATCCACTTTCACTTGTCTATGAACTGTACAGGTAACCCAGAAGTCCATTTCCGCGGACACGGCTATTCGAATAGATCATTATATAACCCTGCAAGGGTGTACTTCTTCACACACGCTCTCACCACTTATCGCCGTTTACACGACATGTAATCGACAACCTTCAAGCGGAAGCCCAGCGAGGGTGTCGGCCACGACCTGACTAACCACACAAGTCTCTCGTCCATGTTTATCGCCTATTTGGGTTGCATCCGTGGGGAGATCCGGCCGGGGTGTCGCTCACGGCCCCAAACAATGTGTACAGGGTTCCCGAGCCACCAAACGGGCGACCGGTACACCGTGCCACGTACCTGCCGCGTCACAGCCCACCCTGAGGGTCAGCGTTGTGCACGACCTCCAGTAAACTACAAACACCAGAAACTAATTGCAACTCCTGGATACAGATCATGTTGATTAATAAGTAGAGAGAGTCAATTAAGGATCCCAATGTGTGGTAGTAGCTGTTTCATGGATCACAAACATAGAACTCAGTTCCTGAGGATGGCTGCAATGAGACAGCCCACCATGTACTCCTACATGGCCTCTCATCGCTACCTTTACCAAATCGTGTTCACACACTTAGCTCTCAACAATAGGACATGTTCACCACATTCCAATTCATCCTCGATGAATCAGACCTGACACAACTCTAAGCAATATCAGGCATAACCAGAAAGCATGAATGAGTAGGCACAACATGGCTCAAACAACTCCTACTCATGCTAGTGGGTTTCAACTATTTACTGTGGCAATGACGGGTCATGTAGAGGAAAGGGGTTCAACTACCGCAACAGGTAACAGTTAAGGCGTTGTTGTCCTAATGCAGTATAAGAGAGCTAGAGCAAGAAAGTGGGATTGTATCAGAATGCTTAATGGGGTTTTGCTTGCCTGGCACTTCTGAAG
Organism: Secale cereale; assembly: GCA_902687465.1. NCBI lineage: Eukaryota > Viridiplantae > Streptophyta > Magnoliopsida > Poales > Poaceae > Secale > Secale cereale. Next base: position 478,465,848 of record LR738712.1, read on the forward strand.
ATAGAACGGTGTCTTCATAAGTGTCATCGGTCACATCGTCGGAACCACGTCTATCGAGAGGGGACAAAAACTGGCAAACAAGAGAGAACACAATCAATGCAATGCGACAATGTGATGCATGATCATGACATGGCAATATGCTGTTGATTGAGCTAATGCAACTAGCAGTGATTTAAATGAAGTTGATTTGAACCAAAGGTTCAAATTCAAACTCCATATGTTGTTATTCAAATGCCATTTAATTGATTTGACCTGATCAGTAGGTTTAACTTGTTCAAACATGCATGAAAATGCCATAAACAGATTCCTTGAATTTTTCTGATCATTTTTCATATATAAATTATTTTCATTGGAGTTGTAGATTATTTTCTGTGATTTTTAGAAGTTTTGGCTATTTTCTGAAATAAATAAATCATTTATGATTTATTTTAAATTCCAGAAAACACTTATTGCGTCAGCATGACGTCACTGTGATGTCCGCAGTCAACAGGGGCTGGTCCAGGTCAAACCTGACCAGTGGGGCCCACTAGTCAGTGACTCAGGGCTGGTTTGTGTGGATGACAGGTGGGACCAGCCAACGTTGACTTGACCAAAGTCAAAACTGGCATGTGCGGTCCACATGATTAGTACTAATCTAAATAGGAAAATTAGACTAACCTAATTAGGCGCGGGGGCCCACATGTTAGTGTGAGAAGGGTTAATTAAGCTTAAACAAAAACTTAACTTAAATTAGCAGGGGTCAGGGCCCACTTGTCAGTGATTGGGCGGGGGTCGTTAGTGCCTAAACTAAAGAGGACACGTCGGCTGGTCGGGAGATAGCCGGCGACGACCACAGCCGACGGCAGAGGTCCGCCGGAGTTGCGCTAGAGGCGACGGATCGAGGCGCCGAGCGCACCAGGAAGAAGCATGCGCTCCCGCGCATCCAGCGGAGGCAGCAGCAGGCCGCGGGGTGCCCGGAGTCGACGACGACGAGCACTTGGGCGGTGGCTGGAGATCGGGCATTAGCGAAAATGACGCTGCGGTGCACGGCAGGAGCAACAGGTGACGGTTTTGGGGTCCTGGCGTTGCACTGAGCTTGGTGGTGTGCTCGGCTACGGCCCTAGGTGGCAGTGTGCACGGTGGCGACATAGCCGGCGGCGGGGAGCTCTCGGCTCCGGTGAACACGGCAGCTACGCGGCGCAAACAAGGCAGGGGAGGGAGGGGTTCAGTGCAGGGGCTCACAACGGGGCTAGAGAGCTCGAGGGAGAGGTCAGGGACGCTCTGTAGCTCCCTAATCGACGGCGAGGAGCTCCGGCGATCCGAGGATGAAGACGACGACGTGAAGGCGACGCAGAATTTCCGGCGAAGCGTGGCTCCGCGAGGTGGAAGAGGGCGTCGCGGCGGTCCTTCTGGACACACCGGGGAGGCAAGAGAGGGACGGGGAGCGCGGTGGTTCTCGCCAGCGGCGGCGGGCGCGTTTGGTGAGGAGAATAGAGGAGGGGGAGAGCGTTCGGGGGAGAGACGGAGAGGTGCAGGGCGTTCTGGCATCTCCGTGGCGTTGTCTAGGCGTGTCGAGGGGAGCCAGGCAGGCAGCTGCGTGCCGACGCGCGCCGGCGCCGTGCTTGCTCTCGCCTCTGCCAGTAGGCAGAGGTTGAAGACAAGTATGCCCCTGGTGGGCTGGGCTGCTTCTCCTGGGTAAGGCCCAGGTAGGTGCTCTCTCTCTCTCTCTCTCTTAAATTGTTTCTATTTTCTATTTTCTGTAGACTTTAGGGCATTACTAAAAATACCAGGGCAATTCCAAAAATCATGAAACTAATCATGGCTATAGTTTAAAATAAATCCAACAGCAAACATTTTAGTTTATGATTATTTGAGCATTTAAAATATTTTATAGAATTTAAATGCCCAAATGCAAATAGAGTATGATTTAATTCAGAGCCCAAATATGTCATGGAAAAATGTGCATCACCTCTGGTTACTGTTTACAACATTTTCCATAAATGATGAACATTTTTGAAAGCCATTTGGATTTACTGAAAAATATTTTAGTTGAACCTAGTGAAGTTCTTTTGATGCTAGGGTTTGAACAAACCCCCATTTTAGGTTTAAGAGAAAATTAAACATGATGCAACAAAAGACTAACTAGACCAGACCAGACCAGAACTAGGGATGTGACAACTCACCCCCACTAAACAAGAATCTCGTCCCGAGATTCAAGACGTGAGGTAAGAAAATAGAGGAACAAAAGGCTAACACGATCTTCATGATCCAACTGTCCTTCATATGAATGTTGATTGCTTGCATCATGTTGATCTTGCATCCTTGCTTTCGAGGTCTTTGTCCAACACGGTGACGACGAAAGAAACTCTACAAAATTGATCTTCTGAAAAAATCGAGCAACTCAAGATCAACTCATGGAGTGAGACATTGAAACATCTCTTGAGCTGAGACACGGAACACACATCCAGAGGGATGGAGTGAAACAAATGATGAAGGTTCACTTGATAGGCAATAAATCCACACTTAAAGAAGATAGTGATCGATGTCACCAGACGGGGCCCTTAGAGAAGGTGACTCGTAGAATTATCCCCTTAAGTGGCAAAAAGAATTACTTTTGATATAGGGATCATTGAAATTCCCTATACCAGCCTAAGGCAAACACAAACTATCGTTTGACGGAGTTTGGGAGAACGACATTCTCGGGCCAGAATGGATGATGTGGACTACCTTGTTGAAAGCAACACAAGGGATGATTTTGCTTATCATCGGAAATGGACAGAACCCTCGGGTAAATGGCACATTGGCGGTGCAAGCTGGGACCAAAATACCAATGCTGGGAATGATTCTGGTAACTGGGGTGAATCCCAACAGTAGAGAGTAAATCTACTCCTGAGGGGTTATAGCATAACCAAGAACACTGGGAGCAATCCCGGTTAGTGTTGATGATAACACCTGGTGCTTGTGCGTGCTCTCAAGAACTTGAGCCTTCCCATATTCATCAAGGTTCTACCAATATCCATGCCAGTGGTGCTGACAACACGACATACGACCATGATGAATAGCGATGGACGATGCAGATGCAGAGGAAGATAACACTTTCTCAGATTTCACCTTAGCGGAGTCAAGGGGCAAGATCCGGATGATCGACCGAGAAACATTTAGCACTCCGCTCCTCATGTTCTCCTTGACGTGCTAGCGCAACCCATTTATTAAAATGGTTTGGTACTTAGAACGTCAAGTAAAGGTCGGACTTCAGAAGCACAAAAATCCATAAGGAGCAACTAGGAGGTAAATCCTACGAAATCCTTATGGGGAGGTGGCCAACTTCTTCAGTCAAGATTCTACAACAATAGGTCTTCCGGCTGGGTGTGTTGGCCACGACGTCCACTTTACCGGTTATCAAGAGATCAATATCATAGTTCCTGGGAAATGCTCCAACCATCATATCTGCCTGAGATTCAGTTCTGGTTGGTGTCAGGACATTCCAGACTCATCGAGTCTTGAAAGGAAATGAAAGTGTGCAACACAAATCGACGAGACGACGTTGCGAAATTCTCGGGAATGAACTACGATAGCAAGCTCCAAAACATGAGCTGGCTCTGCTACAACCTGTGAACATGTTGTCAAAGACAAGCATGACCGCGTAGTAGTCTTATGATAAAACACTACCGAGTTCAGGTTGGGAACCATCGTCTAGGATATCGAAGTCCTTACATAAGTCATATGATTAGCTCTTATGATGGAACTTCTTCTCCTTGAACAAATCAATCAGTGGCTTGGTGTGCTAGGGATACATATGGAGTGAAGGTTGCAGTTCTCCAAACCACAGAATACTTCACACATATACATGACTGACTTGGGATGATTCCACAGGAAGCGAACAACTTTCTCGAACTCACGGTGGCAACTTACATCAATTACACATGAATTAGGGAAGTTTCTTCTCTCATCGAACATATACCTCATGAACGGAACACGAAGGCAATGCTTACAAAGTTTCCAACACTAGCTTAATGTCCTACAAAATCATGGAGGAGATAAGGATGTTTGTTGATGGGCTCAACAATAATTCATCCAGGTTTCCATGGAGATGGAATTCCATAATTATGTGAACAAGTGATAGCATTGGTTAGACCCAAAAGATATAATGGTGTATGCTCGAGGGATCAACCACAAGTAAGACAACATTATGAACATCGTTGGTTCTGATTTGATTTGATGATAGCCCATACTCAAATCAAAGTTTTGATACGACAATAGGTCCAACAACTGATCACAGGGACCAATTGATGAAGATATCATCTATCTTCAACACACGCAAATATACCCTTTGAAATGAACTAAGCTGGCAAGCTTTTATCTTCCAACTCTCCAAGTTATTGTTTAGCTTAACCAATTAGCTCAGGGGGTAACCGACACAGATTCTTTGGGAATGGCTGGTTTACAAGAACCAACTCGATCACAAACTCAACATAGCGGTCAGGTGACAATGTGGTAACACTCCCGAGAAGATATTCGGAAAATCACGGACCACCGATATGTTGCTAAGCCCGAGAACAATCTTGCTTTTCAGGGCAAGACGATATGATCAAGTAGGCGAGGGATTGGCACAATCCTAACTCACTGATCAAGGAGTGCACCAGGAAAGATGGACTAGTAGCACGATCAATCTTAGAATGGTGATTTAGTAACCAACACGCTAAGAATGAGATTGTTGTCCTTTAACTGTTGCTAGGAGTTCAAGCAACGGAGTTGCTAGGAGTATTGATTTCACACATCACAATTCAATTCTCAGCATTCCGGTTACAATAACACGGAGGCCGAGGAATATACGATGATGGCGAGAAGTATCACTGTATCAAGAGTTCATAGGAGGTGGTGCAATTCCCATGACATTCTTGACATAAGGATGGTAATACTCCAGGATAGAACGGATTAGAAGCTGGATTAGCATTCTTCACCTGCGAAGTACAACTTCTTTGACCCAATCCTGGATATGGATGAGGTACTGGAGTTTGTTTCTCCTAGTCATTATAAAATAGAATGGATTGACGGACCACAGGAGTAAAAGGCATCAATGAGCACGAATGCACAACTACTCCTGACTATCAATTGATAGACGAAGGTCAGAATACAACTAAAAGGGGACAACTCAAAGGAACATATAACTTTCCGAGTTGTGGATGCATAGACTAGCATGTCGAACTTTCAACATATTTCTTCCGGATAATCCATGCAGAAAGGTAGGACTGGCAGAATCACAATATAGAATCAAGAACTCCTCAAGAGTACTCTTATTGTGATATTTTGTTTCGGGAGAACTTCTGCCAAGGATGGTTCATGGTATTGAAAAAATGATAACCACGGACCTCGAGTACTATCACAAGGTTACTAATATCCTAGAGGGACGAGCAAATACTACCAACATGAAGTCGGTAGAATGAATCTTGGGTTCAAGAACCCAGAAATAGAATGCCTACTAACTAAATGGCATCACGAGATGCTTTCGAGAATGATGGCCAAAATCATCACACTGGGAATACAGAGTATTGCTAGATTACTGGGTGATCCTTTAGGACACCTAGGGTGATAATAATAACGCCAACATATTTGTCGAGGTAATAGAGTACCTCAACACACTGGTTAGTGTGGTTAATCTGGCCCAAAGGAGCATCGGGAACAGGAAGAAGGGATTTGCAAATGCATCCGATTATTTAGAAACCTGGAATGACTTAGACAGCATAATGGCTGTAAATGCTCGAAAATACTTTTGAGATCCAAGAAAAAAGGGTAGCATATCCACTTAACATCATAATGTCAAGGTTCTGAGACCAACAGTTGAACAAACAGAAGTAGTAGAAACTGAACTGAGGGTTGAATCCACCATTAACGTGATCATGATAAATAGAATGAGAATCCTAGTTCTTAATCCCCGTAAAAAGAAGAAGGTGACTCAGATCAGATGGTCATAGGGTAAAGGAGTAAAAAGAGCCTTACGTTCCCTTCCAGAAACAATTCCCTTACATAACTAAAGAATTTCTAGACACCACTCCGACCAGTTTGGCATACTAATCCTACAGGCAGTCAGGCTCTGATACCAAAACTGTCAGGTCCCCGATCCTAAGTCACACAGGTCTAGCCTGTAACACATCATATCACTTTGCGGCCTCACGCACGGTATCCCCACGGGTGCCACCTTACCTGGCCCGGGACCGTTTGCGCATTTTGGCACACGTATATGATAGTGTCGCTAGCATCCATATGACAGAGAACCCGGGCCGACATGACCAGTTATAAACCAAAAGTGGCACTAAATAACAGAGACATGCATACATGACCCAGCAACAAACGTGTCGGTCATCAACCTATGAACACAAGTCGTAGCAAGCTACAAGGACTTAAAGGAACAACGCGTGACATTTCCCCTAAGGGACAGACACAGGAACGAAGTAGGACACATGCCGGCCAGCCTAAGTGTTCCGGAGCAGTAGCAAGCTACCAAGGCTTAGTGGAAGCACTAGGAGACATTCCCGTGTAAGATAGGCTACCAAGGGTAAACAACTAGGTGTCGGATCCCACACATAGCAATACACATTACACGTACGCATATCATGCAAGTATGTGCTGTACAACATGGCATCACAACATAACTCAACAACTCATATAGATAAAGGCCCAGAAGAGCCATCATAGCATTTATTACAAACAGAGGTCACATGACCCAACATACAGAGCATACAGGTAACGAAAGCATAACATGTCTGAGTACAGACAACTACAAATGAAAAAGGTTGAGAAGCCCGACTATCTACAAGACCCTCCCAAGGTACAAGATTGTAGCTGAGGTAACAAGCTAAACGTCGAAGTCCACGCGGAACCACTAGTGAGACTGGAGTCTCTCTGTAAAAACTAGCTACATATGCATCAGAACTAGCTACATATGCATCAGTATCAACAAAGGGACGGTGGAGTTTGACTACAGCAAGCCAGCTTTGACTCAGTGGCTATCCTGAACTACGACTGCAAGTAACTCTTTTGAGGTGGCGCACACAAGTCCACATTTTCACCAAACAATACACCACTATGGATCCGCTCCCGTCTCCCTACGAGAAAGCCATCCATAACACTCACGCTTATCTTGCGTGTTTTAGAGTATCCACTTTCACTTGTCTATGAACTGTACAGGTAACCCAGAAGTCCATTTCCGCGGACACGGCTATTCGAATAGATCATTATATAACCATGCAGGGGTGTACTTCTTCACACACGCTCTCTCCACTTATCGCCGTTTACACGACATGTAATCGACAACCTTCAAGCGGAAGCCCAGCGAGGGTGTCGGCCACGACCTGACTAACCACACAAGTCTCTCGTCCAGGTTTATCGCCTATTTGGGTTCCATCCGTGGGAAGATCCGGCCGGGGTGTCGCTCACGGCCCCAAACGATGTGTACATGGTTCCCGAGCCACCAAACGGGCGACCGGTACATCGTGCCATGTACCTGCCGCATCACAGCCCACCCCGAGGGTCAGCCTTGTGCACGACCTCTAGTAAACTTCAAACACCAGAAACTAATTGCAACTCCTGGACAGAGATCATATTGATTAATAAGTCGAGAGAGTCAATTAAGGATCCCAATGTGTGGTAGTAGCTATTTCATGGATCACAAACACAGAACTCAGTTCCTGAGGACGGCTGCAATGAGAGAACCCACCATGTACTCCTACATGGCCTCTCATCGCTACCTTTACCAAATCATGTTCACACACTTAGCTCTCAATAGTAGGACATGTTCACCACATTCCAATTCATCCCCGATGAATCAGACCTGACACAACTCTAAGCAATAGCAGGCATAACCAGAAAGCATGAATGAGTAGGCACAACATGGCTCAAACAACTCCTACTCATGCTAGTGGGTTTCAACTATTTACTGTGGCAATGACGGGTCATGAAGAGGAAAGGGGTTCAACTACCGCAGTAGGTAACAGTTAAGGCGTTGTTGTCCTAATGCAGTATAAGAGAGCTAGAGCAAGAAAGTGGGATTGTATCAGAATGCTCAATGGGGTTTTGCTTGCCTGGCACTTCTGAAGATAGAACGGTGTCTTCATAAGTGTCATCGGTCACATCGTCGGAACCATGTCTATCGAGAGGGGACAAAAACCGGCAAACAAGAGAGAACACAATCAATTCAACGCGACAATGTGATGCATGATCATGACATGGAAATATGCTGTTGATTGAGCTAATGCAACTAGCAGTGATTTAAACGAAGTTGATTTGAACCAAAGGTTCAAATTCAAACTCCATATGTTGTTATTCAAATGTCATTTAATTGATTTGACCTGATTAGTAGGTTTAACTTGTTCAAACATGCATGAGAATGCCATAAACAGATTCCTTGAATTTTTATGATCATTTTTCATATATAAATTATTTTCATTGGAGTAATAGATTATTTTCTGTGATTTTTAGAAGTTTTGGCTATTTTCTGAAATAAATAAATCATTTATGATTTATTTTAAATTCCAGAAAACACTTATTGCATCAGCATGATGTCACTGTGATGTCAGTAGTCAACAGGGGCTGGTCCAGGTCAAACCTGACCAGTGGGGCCCACTGGTCAGTGACTCAGGGCTGGTTTGTGTGGATGACAGGTGGGACCAGCCAACGTTGACTTAACCAAAGTCAAAACTGGCACGTGGGGTCCACAGGATTAGTACTAATCTAAACAGGAAAATTAGACTAACCTAATTAGGCACGGGGGCACACATGTTAGTGTCAGAAGGGTTAATTAATCTTAAACAAAAACTTAACTTAAATTAGCAGGGGTCAGGGCCCACTTGTCAGTGACTGGGCGGGGGTCGTTAGTGCCTAAACTAAAGAGGACACGGCGGCTGGTCGGGAGATAGCCGGCGACGACCACAGCCGACGGCGGAGGTCCGCCGGAGTTACACCAGAGGCGATGGATCGAGGCACCGAGGGCACCAGGAGGGAGCCTGCGCTCCCGCGCACCCAGCGGAGGCAGCAGCAGGTCACGAGGTGCCCAGAGTCGACGACGGCGAGCACTTGGGTGGTGGCCGGAGATCGGGCGTCGATGAAAACGACGCTGCGGTGCACGGCAGGAGCAACAGGTGACGGTTTTGGGGTCCTGGCATTGCACTGAGCTTGGTGGTGTGCTCGGCTACGGCCCTAGGTGGCAGTGTGCACGGTGGCGACATGGCCGGCGGCGGGGAGCTCTCGGCTCCGGTGAACACGACACCTACGCGGCGCAAACAAGGCAAGGGAGGGAGGGGTTTAGCACAGGGGCTCACAGCGGGGCTAGCGAGCTCGAGGGAGAGGTCGGGGACGCTCTGTAGCTCCCTAATCGACGGCGAGGAGCTCCGACGATCCGAGGATGAAGACGATGACGTGAAGGTGACGCAGAGCTTCCGGCGAAGCGTGGCTCCGCGAGGAGGAAGAGGGCGTCGCGGGGGTCCTTCTGGACACACCGGCGAGGCAAGAGAGGGACGGGGAGCGCGGTGGTTCTCGCCGGCAGCGGCGGGCGCGTTCGGTGAGGAGAACAGAGGAGGGGGAGAGTGTTCGAGGGAGAGACGGATAGGTGCAGGGGGTTCTGGCGTCTCCGTGGCGTTGTCTAGGCGCGTCGAGGGGAGCCAGGCAGGCAGCTGCGTGCCGGCGCGCGCGGGCGCCGTGCTTGCTCTCGCCTCTGCCAGTAGGCAGAGGTTGAAGACAAGTATGCCCCTGGTGGGCTGGGCTGCTTCTGCTGGGTAAGGCCCAGGTAGGTGCTCTCTCTCTCTCTCTTAAATTGTTTCTGTTTTCTATTTTCTGTAGACTTTAGGGCTTTATTAAAAATACCAGGGCAGTTCCAAAAATCAGGAAACTAATCATGGCTACTGTTTAGAATAAATCCAACAGCAAACATTTTTGTTTATGATTATTGGAGCATTTAAAATATTTTATAGAATTTAAATGCCCAAATGCAAATAGAGTATGATTTAATTCAGAGCCCAAATATGTCATGGAAAAATGTGCATCACCTCTGGTTACTGTTTACAACATTTTCCATAAATGATGAACATTTTTGAAAGCCATTTGGATTTACTGAAATATATTTTAGTTGAACCTAGTGAAGTTCTTTTGATGCTAGGGTTTGAACATACCCCCATTTCAGGTTTAAGAGAAAATTAAACATGATGCAACGAAAGACTAACTAGACCAGAGCAGACTAGAACTAGGGATGTGACAACCGTCTCGTCCACCGCGCCCTGCCGCCACCGTCTACTCTCCTAGATCTGCTTCCACACCGCCGACAGCCATCGCTACCGCAGCATCGTCAAATTCTCAGCAGATGCATACACGACGCTACACCAGAGGCGGTAATCTTTCGTATCTGCTCAACTTATTTATCGCAGCAAGAAAATAGATCGCCACTGCTTTACTTAGATTTCTTGTCCATCACTTACTTGCTAGTGGAGAGCAAACATTGGTTGCGAAGTTGCCTTTGTCCGGTTTGCACCTTTAGATCCGCCATGGCATGCTCAACACTATAATCCCAATGCTTATGGTTTTCCCCTTTTATATTCCACACTAGTTAAATCACAGTAGACTAAATTTCAAAATTGGGTCAGTCAATTTTTCAGAGCTCGCCGGAGTTCGCCGGTGCGAACGAAGGGGCTCGGGTGGGGACTTTGGTTGTGTGTGT
>LR738712.1:478476684-478529589 GCA_902687465.1 Secale cereale
GGTGGTCCGGCCGGCGGCCCGTGCGGTGTTCTGTATGGGAAGAATCAGAGACGAGGAAGAAGAAGGATTAGGAGACATAGGATCTTCATCGAACCACCTGAAATGGTCGACTGACCCAAATGACAAAAGTCACGCGACATGCATGCATACATGCCTTTATATTCAGTACCATCATCTTACCTGCTTAACACTGCTCTTGAATCCATCAAGCTAAACAACGTGCCACTCATAATTCCAAACTTGTTGCTCAAGTACGAATCTGATATGAAGCTCGTATTACTAAAACAGATAACATTTAATTGGTCAGCTAATGTTCCTACTTTACTTTCGAAAAAGCACGTGCACCACATATAGAGAGACAGTAGGGAGTTGTTTCTTAATGTGCTCTGGTTCATCATGTGTGGGCACTGCGCAACGAACATTTTATTATCCAAAATCTGCTTGCTCTTCTTTAGCATGTTCCTCTTCCGTTCTTATTTAATAAGTACTCTCTCCGTTCCTAAATACAAGTCTTTGTATAGATTCCACCATGGACTACATATGGAGCAAAATGAGTGAATCTACACTCTAAAATGTATCTGGATACATCTGTATGTGATCCATAGTGGAAATCTCTACCAAGACTTATATTTTGGAACGGAGGGAGTATGATAGTAGTACAGTATGTTCCTTGTAGTGAAGATGAGCAGGGACATTTGTAGTGTAGAGGTCTATACGGTCGGTTGGTATGGACACTTTGAACTCTTCAGGCCTCTTTGATTCGTAGGATTTTGTAAACATGGGAATAGGATTTGTAGTGGCCTGCCCACTTGAATCCTATAAGAATAGCAAGGAAATGTGGGGAGCTGTGTCGCCTTTGAGAGTTACACTGATACTAACAGTACCGCACCTTCAGTTGAAGAGAGCTGGTATCCGAAGCCTTTCTAGCCGTACCGGCAATACTAGCACATATATTCCAGCAAGTTCCACTTTGCTAATTTTACTCTGATGCTTACGGTTTTCCCGTTATATCTACACTATGATCTGTGTAGCTGCTTTGTGTCGCACTAGCAGCAGTCCACTCTTGAAGCTAAACACCGCAATGACTAACAAAATTGGCACCAAGGCATTGAGTGCCATTCTGGATGCAATGAAACTCATACCCTCCCCACCTGTTGACTCTTGTTCAGAATATGATCCTAATGACTCTTGTTCAAAATTTCCACATACAGAGAGACAACATGGAATTGCATTTCTTTGGCCGCTGTGATTCATCATGAGTGGGCAACCAAGATTGTATGCAATTAAGCGGAACCTCAAGAATATGCTTCCTCTTCTATTCTTTAACATGTTCTTCTTTTGTTATTCTGTATTTAGTACATACAGTATGTTACTTATCAAGAAGGGGAGCAGGGACATCTGCAGTCAAGAGCTGATAGAGCTGGCATGTACTTGATCGATAGGCTTTCAATTACTAGCGGCAATACAACACCGTATTTTCAAGCCAGTTCCACTTTCCTGGTTTATATATCGTGGTTATGGTGTACCCCTTTTATGTACACTATGATCTGCCTAGTTGCTGTGTGCTCTTGTTATCATGGTTTGGCAATAAACTCTCTATACAGTATATTTTGAACCTCTCATCTGCCAACTTCCTTACTTCTGGAGCCTATTTTTTGTGTACTTGTGCCAGATTATATAAATGCACGCACCATATTACAGCACACATGAGCTCTCTCATCAGAATCCAGTGATAGCACACAAGTGTTTACAGGGGCACCCCTATATTAGAATATCCTCTCTATTACAAAGATAATCTCACAACTATTTATGTTTTCATGGTTCTCAGATATTATACGTAATTACAGTGAATATCAGAATCCGCGCATCAGAAGAATATTGTGGAGCACTGCAATGACTTACAAAATTGGCACCAAGGCATTGAGTGCCATTCTGGATGCAATGAAACTCATACGCTCCCCACCTGCAGATTCTTGTTCAGAATATGATTCTAATTACTATTCTAACCTCGAGGAGTCAAAGTCAGATGGCCTGTCATGTTCACCCATCAAGGTGCCTGCTGTCGGGGAAACTGATCCACCACGAACACCTATGGGACCGGCGGGCCGGGTCCCTTTCGGTACGGCGGGGGCGGAGATCGCACGAAGACCAGATCGAGGCGAGGCACACGAGCAGTTTACCCAGGTTCGGGCCGCACGGATGCGTAAAACCCTACTCTTGCTTTGATTTGTATTGAGTTCTTGGCTCGGGAGCGCTGGAAGCTACAGTACACCTCAGCGGCTAACGAGACCGAGCGTGAGAGTGTTCGAACCCCACTCTACGTTGCGCATGGGCCTCCTTTTATATGCTCAAGGGGTCACCGATAGGTGGCAACGCAGTTGAGGGCAAAAATAGAAAGATGTTGCGGTTGGTACAGCTACCTGTACAGTGTTTCATACCTAACCCTGACGGCAGGGGACAAGGGCATTAAATGCCCATCGGCGTCGCCCAAACAGTCCAAAAATTGGCCGTCAGGGGTGCCACCGTTCGCCACGATGGCAACCTTGTCAGCGCCGCTTGCCACCGCGTACCCCTGGCTGCACAGCCTCCCGCCACGTACGCCTGGGAAGGTCCTAGAGCGACACGTGGGTGGATGCGCTAGAGCGTGGGTACAGAGTGGTAGCTTGCCACGGCAAGCGCCTTGCCGCGGTCGTTGTCTTGTCACGTCCGGGAGCTTGCCGCTCACCGGGCCTTGCCGGGACGCGTGGCGCGTCGCGGCAAGTTCCTTGATATGCCTTGGTTGGCCTTCCCGGCAAGTTCCTCTCGCCGGGGTCTTGTGCCTTGAGTGATCTTCCCGGCAAGCTCCTCTTGCCGGGGCCTTGTCTCCTTGGCTTGAATACTTTGTTCTTGAATGGCTCCAAAGGAACCATGGAGGACCTTGGCGGCCACCCGGCAAGCCTTGCCGCGGGGTGCTGCGACTGCCCGTGCACAAGTTCGGGAAACTAGGGTACCCCTACTTTAGTACACCGACAGGAGCCCCCGGGCCTGGGCCATACACGGTGCCAAGTGCTGTTGGGCCAGGCGCAAAACAGTGCACGGGCACGCGCGGCCTGGGGCACGCCGTATCTTTCTCCGTATCCACCGCGCCCTCCCGAACGGCACGTGTTGATTGCGGCATCGTGGGAGAGATCGTGGGTGGTTTCTTTATTCGGAAATGCGGAACGTCCGCCCCCTACCTCCTTATAAGTAGGGGAAACAGGGGCAGTTCGTCCATCCGCCCGTTGCTACTCCAACCTTGAGAACCTCCGCCGCTCCCCTTCTTCCCAAAGCCGAAAGAGAGCAGCGCTCCGCCCCCTGTTGCCACCAGCACCACCAACGCCGTCGACCTCCCTCACCACTTCCGCCATGGCTCCGAAAGCCGAGAAGGGGAAGGGCGTGAAGTCGGCCGAGGCGCAGCGGCTCGCGGCGCTGCGAAAGGCGCGGGCTGTCTCCCCCCCCCCAAGCTTGCAGCGAAGGAGCTGAGGGAGAACTACTACCTCTTCTGGTAGGGGGAGACGCGGGCGCACCCGCGCATGAAGGTACTCCCAGCCGCCGCTTGTAAAATGGCTCTGAATGGATACGCGTTCTTCGCCTTGTTCTTCTACTGCGGGCTCTGCCCGCCTTTCTCTGAATTCTTCTGCGACCTTATGAATACCTACGGGTTCCACCTCCTTGACTTCACCCCCAATGTCGTTCTGACCATGGCAGTTTTCGCACATCTCTGCGAAAACTTTGTCGGAGTCCATCCCAATGTAGCCCTTTTCCGCCACTTCTTTACGCCCCGAGTTGAGAGAGGAGAGCCTTTATCCGGCGGCGTCTCCTGGATCTCGAGAGCCCACAAGAAGGAAGCTTATCTGGAGGGAGAGCTCCGCAGCAAATGGGAGGAATGGAGAGCACGGTGGTGCTGGATTGTCGAGGAGAACCCGTAGCCATTCACCGCCCGGCGCCAAGCCCCTGTAATACGCGGCAATGATTGGAGCGACTTGGCCCCGGAGGACGGTAGGCTGAAGATCGCCGTCACCCGGATCCAATGCCTCAGGCTTGCCGGGCTCACTGTAGGTGCAGTTGGCGCAGATTTCCTTCACCGCCGCATCGCCCCCCTGCAGGAGAGGAAGAGACCCGCCTGGGAGTTCGAGAATGCGGCGGACATCATGAGGCTGCGCCCGGGCCTCAACTTCAACTTCACTGTCCTGGAGCTCAACGCGATGCTCCAGGAGCTGTTCAAGTATGACCCCGATCATCCCGAAGTGTTCAGGTTGCCGAGGGGCGTCGTTCCGCTGTGCAACAACTCCGCGCTCCGCCGCATTCGCGCGATGATGCCGCTGTGTGACTCGCATGGGATCGACCCAACTTGGCAAGAGCCTGCAGATGACGCCGTGCAGGCATTCTTTGACAGCTTGGAAGAAGTGCCGATCCGCTTCGACGAGAAGAAAGGCCTCACCCGCAACACCACTGATAAAGAGATGGCGTACATCGCCACTAGGCTGGAAGAGGCGGCGGCAACCGCAGCCGCGGGTGAGTTCAGATTCACCGTGGAGGAGGCAGAGGCAGCAAAGGCGGCAAGCCTTGCCGAGCGAGGGGAATTTGCCGGCGAGGGGGAGCTTGCCGGGCAAGACGCCGAGTCAAGCGAGCCCACCGAGCAGGGCGTCGAGTCGAGCGGGCCTGCTGAGGATACGAGCGGCTCGCTGGAGATCGACTCCTCTTCCTCCTCATCTTCAGGCAGCTCGCCGCCAGCAGAGCCTCCAGGTCCACCAAGAAGGCATCTCCGCAAGGCCGGGGACGTAACGGAGCGGCAGACAGGTCAACAGCCGCCGCGCCACGCGACACGCTCCACCGCGGCAAGCAAGGTCGCCGCGGGAGCACCTCGCGCTTCTGTGGCAACTGGAGCGGGGTCTTCCGTGACCGCCGCTTCTGCTCCTGCCGCTCCTCACGCCACGGCGGCAGCCGGAGCAGGGTCGTCTCAGACCACCGCCACTGCTCCCGCCAAGCGGCCAAGGGAGCCTACTCCTCTGCCTCCTCGCGCCGGGCGTGAGCCAGACTTCGACTTCTCCACGCTCAGCTCCGACGAGGAAGAAGAAGAGTAAGATTCTTGTTGTTCTTGCATTGCTTCAATTCTTGCTGTTTTGTCTTGTATCTCATTTGCCTTACTCTGAACTTGTTCCTTTTTAGAACTCTGGCCCAGAGGGCGGCAAATAGAGCCAAGGTCCCGGTGATTGTCATCGAGGATGAGCCCACCGTGACAGCAGGGGGTGCGCCTGAGACAAACTTGCCAGACCCGGCGACTGATCTTCAGAGCAGCCCCCAGTGCAGCCCCCAGCGTAAGTGTATGGTTCACTTTCCGCTGTTAGGCGCGCGTGGGTGTTCTATCTTTGCTGATATCTTAATTGTTGGTTTGTGTAGGAGCAGAGCAGCCACACCAGGAGCGCCCGGAGACCGCCCCCGACGTGCCATCGGCTTCTACTACGCCGCCAAGGGAAAGTTCTCCGGCGAGGGTCTCTCCGGCAAGGGAGAGTGCTCCGCCAAGGGAGAGTCCTCCGGCAAGGGAGAGCTCTCCGGCAACGGAGAGCACCAGCGGCCCCCCGCCGGCGGGGACTACGACTGAGCCGCCAAGGGAGAGCTCTCTGGTAAGGGAGCCTGCCGAGGAGCCGGCTCGCGCAGGTAATCCCCTTGCTTCAAACTTCCCTTGGGCTTTTCTTCTTTTGATTCTTCTTTTGGATATTTGCTTGACTTATTTTCCTTTTCCGGCTGTCAGATCCATCTGCTGCTGAGCCGATGGAGACTGAGGTTGTTGCTGACGACGCCGCTGCCACCGAAGAAGCAGCTGGCGCTGATGATCCCGCCGGCGCAGAGGCCGCCAAGGATGCCGCCGCTGCAGCTGGCGAGGGGTCTGGCGATCGCACTGACGGCCCTGAGGCCACAGGAGCGCTAGGCGGTATACCGACCGCCGAGCCCTCCGCCGCTGCCGCAGCCCCAGGCTCCGAAGAGCCCGAGCCAGGTGCCTACTTGAAGGCCGACGACGGCGTCTTCATCAAACTCTCCTGGGCCTCAAGCTCCAGGGCGCCAGTCGAGGGAGAAATCTTCGACGGAGAGGTGCTCGCCTCCGCTGGGCTGACGCTGGTCGACGCGCCGAGCAGCAGCAGCTGCGAGCCTGAGGAGGAGCGGCTGCTGCGGAAGCTGTTGTCGCTCTACTGCGCTCGGCAAGCTAAGCTGGAGTCCCGCGAGGCGCTTGACGCGGAGGCGGGAGCTAACATTGAGAAGCGCGCGGAGGAGCTTCGGGCCCTCAACCAGGCAGCTCTCCGGTCCCTGGCAGAGGAGCGGGAGCAACTTGCCGAGGAGCAGCAGGCCTTCTTCCTCGAGAAGGCTGAGGTCGAAGAACAGCAGCGGCTTGCCGCTGAGAGGCTGTCCACGCGGGAGGGCGAGCTGGCGCAGCGGAAAGTCAACCTCGACAGCCACGAGGAGGAGCTTGCCACGCCCGAGCGACCACTTGGCGGAGCCCTCAAGGAAGCAGAGGACGCTGCCGCAGCTGCTGAGGTCGCCAAGAAGGAGCTGGAGACGAAAGTGGCGCAGCTCGAGGCCGATCTCAAGGCTAGAGGTGAAGAACTTGCCACGCTCAAGCATGAGCGGGAGAAGGACGCCCACAGCCACTCAGAGCTGCAGGTTCGCCTCGCCGAGAAGGGCAAGGAGCTTGCCGCCGCCAAGGACTCCAACGCTGATCTTGAGTTGAAGCTGACCACTTTGACCAAGACGCTGGACGGCGCCAAGGAGCGGAAGGCGGCCTTGAAGGAGGAGATCAAGGCCGAGAAGGCGCTGCTGGCGAGTGCTGCCGTCGTCCAGAACACCTTCAGGGAGACTGTGGAGCACTGGATGGAGGGTCTCGTCAATGCTGCCGCAGATATCGACAGGGAGCTGGCGCAGCTGGGGCGGAGTATCTCGGGTATTCCTCCGACGAGAACCTCCACCCCAGCGCCAAGCTCACCTTGTTCTTCAAAGGCGTGGCGACGGCCCTCCAGCGACTCCGGGAGAGGATCCCAAAGCAGCTGGCGGACGAGTCGCGCAAGCTCTGTGCGGGAGCCCTTCAAAAGGTGTTGGTGAAGGTGTCCTTCCGCAATCCAGGCCTTAACCTCACCAACGTCCTCAAGTCCCTGCCATCGGACGTTGATCTGGACGCGCTCAAGGCCCTTGTCGCACCCATTGTAGACAAGGTGAGCGGGATCAAGAGGGTTGAGGGCGATCGCGTTGACTAGGCTCGCCCGTTTTCTTCTTCCCTTGTCGCTGCTAGTCATGTTATAAGAATAATCTGTTAGAGCTGTGACAAGCTACCTTGTATTATAACTCTATTTTGGGTAGTAATTGCAATGTTATTTCCTTTACTTGACTCCTTCCTTTGTATGTTTTTGCCCTACGCTTTTAGGGAACTTGCCGGCGCAGGCACCTTAGCCGCGAGCGCTGAGTGCGGAACGTCAGCAGCCTGCTGGTGGTGCCGTTACCGACAAGAAACCTTGTCGCAACTAGTCGCAGCACACTTAAGTTGTTGGGCGGGCTCGAAACAAAGTAACGGCGCGACACTAGTCGCAGCACACTTAAGTCGTTGAGCGAACTCGAAACAAAGTAAGGGCGCAACTAGCTACGAGTTGGTTCCTCCGCGCACATGTTTTCCATACAAAGCATGGTCGTTCAAGGAAGATAACATAAAAATTTAAAAATCTGATTGCTCAAGCTTTGGCAACTTAGCTTTTCTGTTGTTTGCTTCCCGGCAAGGCGAAACTTTCTTGAACGACGCCTGGTCCATACCACTATCTTCTCCTTCCCCCCGGCAAACTTGTGCGCGAGGGAACGTTCCTTTCCTTGAGAAAAAGAAGGAAGGGAAAATACAAATATGGGGCCTTTCGGCTCGTTATTGCTTATGGGATGCAGGTGCTGCACAAAGTGTCAGATAACACATGCAAAAAATAGAAAGCATGAAATTGACAAGGTGTGCGGAGCACATGAGCTTTACTTATGCACGGGGTCTGCGCCCGACTTTGTACAAAGGATTACATGCAACAGCGGCAAGACTTGTACAAAAGGTGGTTACCGGAACGGGTTCCGGCAACCGCGCCTTACGGGTAAAACTTACGAAGATGCTTGATGTTCCAGGAGTTGCTCACCGGAAAGCCATCTTCGGTCTCAAGGCGGACATCGCCAGGTCTAGTGACTCGTTTCACCCGGTAAGGGCCTTCCCACTTCGGCGTCAACTTGTTGGAATTCTTGGCGGACTGAACGCGCTGAAGAACAAGGTCGCCTTCCTCGAGACTTCTGGCGTTAACTTTGCGGCTATGGTAGCGGCGCAAAGCTTGCTGGTAGCGAGCAGCTCGTACAGTAGCCCGAAGACGATCTTCCTCAAGGAGCAGCGCGTCGTCTTATCGCAGCTGCTCTTGCTCAAGCTCATCATAAGCGAGCACTCGAGGTGACCTGTATACGAGTTCCGTGGGGAGAACTGCCTCTGCTCCACAGACTAGAGCGAAAGGTGTCTGTCCAGTGGCTCGATTTGGCGTCGTCCTGATCGACCAAAGAACCACCGGCAGCTCCTCGATCCAGCTTCTTCCGCACCTGTGCAGCCTCTCAAAAGTTCTGGTCTTGAGGCCACGCAACACTTCAGCATTTGCCCTCTCTGCTTGACCGTTGCTTCTCGGGTGAGCAACAGAAGCGAAGCAGACCTTGGCGCCAAGATCTTGGACGTACTGCATGAAGGTGCGGCTCGTGAATTGCGTACCGTTGTCGGTGATGATCCTGTTAGGGATCCTGAAACGGCAAACAATCGACCTGAAGAACTTGACTGCTGACTGTGCTGTCACCTTCCTCACTGGTTCCACTTCCGGCCACTTTGTGAACTTGTCGATGGCAACGTACAAGTACTTAAAGCCCCCGGCTGCGCGGGGAAAGGGGCCGAGGATGTCGAGCCCCCAGACCGAAAATGGCTAGGATAAAGGGATCATCTGGAGAGCTTGAGCTGGCTGGTGTATCTGCTTGGAATGGAGCTGGAACGCTTCACACTTGGTTACTTGTGCAGTTGCATCCTGGAGGGCTGTCGGCCAAAAGAAACCTTGCCGGAATGCTTTGCCGACAAGTGCTCTTGCGCTAATGTGGTGACCACATATGCCTCCATGTATCTATGCCAACAGCTTTTGTCCGTCTTCCCGGGGAATACACTTCAATTTCACACCGTTGAGTCTTCTTCTGTACAGTGTGTTGTCGACAAACTGATACATACTTGACTGCCGGGCTACTCTTTCTGCTTCTTCTTGCTCTTCGGGAAGTTCTCCTGTCTGGAGGAAACGGACAATCTGCTGTGCCCATGCTAGAGCTTGTGGCTCGACAACAAGGACTAAAGGCACATCTGCTGCTGCGGGAACATCCGCTTCTACGGCGAGAACCTGCGACTCAGTCGGAGCTTGATGTTCCCCGGCAAGCTTGCCGGAGCAAAACTTGTCGGGAGCGTTTGCTTCAACGGAACAAACCCTAGGGCTTGCCGGAGCATACTGCCCCTCAGCGGTCTTGGTGTTGATCTTGAGGACCTTCTTGGCGGCGGCTTCGGGAAGCTCCGCCGGAAAATAGTCACCAGAAATCAACTTCCTCTTCTTGCTCTGTCCAGTTGATGGCGTTACGGACGGTTGAGCCAGCTTGAGCACAAAGATCCCTGGTTCCACAGGTAACTTAAGTGCAGCGCACTTTGACAGGCCATCGGCGATGTCGTTCTGAGCTCTTGGAACATGCTCCATCTGCAGGCCGTCAATGTGCTCTTCAAGCTTTCTCACTTCATCAACGTAAGCTTCCATCAACGGACTCTGATAATTCTTGTTCACTTGGCGGACGACAAGCTGCGAGTCACCCCTGACAATGAGCTTCTTGATCCCAAGGTCTGCCGCGATCCTGAGACCGGCAAGCAAACCTTCATACTCTGCAGTATTGTTTATTGCTTGCTCCTTGGGAAAGTGCATCTGGACTACGTACTTGAGGTGCTCTCCGGTGGGTGCGACAAGCAGCACGCCAGCACCGGCGCCTTGCAGCGAGAAGGCACCATCAAAGTACATCAGCCACTCTTTGCTTGCTTCCTTGACGGGGATGCTCGTTTCTAGAATTTCTTCATCTGGTGTTGGCGTCCACTCTGCTATGAATTCTGCCAATGCTCTGCTTTGGATAGTTGAAGTGCTCTCAAACTTGAGGCCAAAGCTTGACAGTTCCAGTGCCCACTCAACAATCCTGCCTGTTGCTTCTGGATTCTGCAGTATCCTCTTCAGCGGAAAGCGAGTGACAACTGTTATCTCATGTGCTTGGAAGTAATGGCGCAGCTTTCTCGAGGCCATGAGAAGGCCGAAAAGCAATTTCTGCACGCCAAAGTACCTTGACCTAGCCCCCTGCAGAAGGGAGCTGACAAAGTAAACTGGGCGCTGCACCATTCTCTTTCGTGTCTCCTGCGCAGATCCATCTTTGTCGGGACCATAGCTTGTCGGGGAAGGCCCTTGCTTGTCGCTGGATGCGCCTGCCGCGGTTGCTGGCTCATCATCTGCCTCCCTCTCCGCTACTAACGCAGCACTAACCACTTGATTGGTTGCTGCTAGATACAGCAGCAACTTCTCTTGTGGCTTAGGTGCGACAAGTATTGGAGTGGAGGACAGGTACCTCTTCAAGTCTTGCAGCGCAGCCTCCGCTTTCGGAGTCCATTTCATTGGACCTGCCTTTTTCAAAATTTTGAAAAATGGCAGGGCGCGCTCAGCAGACTTAGAGATAAACCTGCTAAGAGCAGCCACGCAACCGGCAAGTCTGCGCACATCCTTGACGCGCTTTGGTGCTTCGATTTGTTCAATGGCCCTGATCTTGTCGGGATTGGCTTCAATCCCCCTCCGAGACACGAAGAACCCGAGAAGCTTGCCGGAAGGGACTCCAAACACACACTTCTCGGGGTTGAGCTTGAGCTGGATCTTGCGCAGATTTGCAAAGGTATTGTCTTAATCTTGGATCAGAGTAGCCCTGTCCTTGCTCTTGACCACTATGTCATCCATGTAGGCTTCCACATTTCTGTGAATTTGTGGCTCAAAAGCTGTATGGACTACCCTGGCAAATGTTGAACCAGCATTCTTCAAACCGAAAGGCATCCGTATGAAACAGTACGTGCCACACGGCGTGATGAATGCGGTTTTCTCCTCATCCTCTTCTGCCATGAAGATTTGGTGGTATCCTGAGTATGCGTCAAGAAATGAAAGCAAGTCACATCCGGCCGTGGAGTCAACAATCTGGTCAATGCGTGGCAAGGGAAATGGGTCTTTGGGACTTTGGGACAAGCTTTATTGACATCGGTAAAGTCGATACAAAGCCTCCATTTCCCGTTTGCCTTGCGCACGACTACAGGATTGGCCAACCACGTAGGATGGAGCACACCTCTGACAAGGCCTGCTGCTTCCAACTTCTTGATTTCTTCTGCGATGAATTCTTGGCGCTCCACTGCTTGTTTCCTGACTTTCTGCTTGACGGGCCGCACATGAGGACAGACGTCAAGATGGTGCTCAATTACTTTCCTGGGAAGACCGGGGATGTCAGACGGTTGCCATGCAAACACGTCGACGTTCGCCCGCAGGAAAGCAATGAGCGTGCTTTCCTATTTAGGGTCAAGAGTGGCACTGATGGTGAAGGTACCACCAGTGCCGTCCTCCTTGGCGGACACCTTCTTGGTCTCTGGCGGAGCTGCCATCGTCTTCTTACACTTGCCGGTGGAGCTCGATGGTGCGTCCTTGACGGTAGCGCAGCACTCCGAAGAGGTGCGCTTGCCGGAGTGGGCATCAGAGCTCTTGCCGGACTTGGTCTTCTTCTTCCCCCCAGGAGCTTCAGCGGCAAGTGACTTGCTATCTGTTGCGGCTGCTGTTTCCCGGTAGATCTTGTCGGCGCAGATAAGAGCATCCTTCTTGTCGCCAGGGACAGAGATGACACTTATCGGGCCTGGCATCTTCAGCATATTGTATGCATAGTGAGAGGCTGCCATGAATTTGGCGAGTGCTGGACGACCGAGTATCCCATTGTAAGTCAATGGAAAATCGGCAACGTCAAAGGTGACCCTCTCAGTCCTGAAGTTCAGCTCGCCGCCAAATGTCACTGGCAGCGTGATCTTCCCCTTCGGCTTGCTCCTTCCCGGGTTGATTCCTTGGAATGTGCCAGTTTCTTCGAGCTCGCTGTCAGGGATCTGGAGTTTCTGGAGTACAGCGGAGGAGATCAGATTCAAGACGGCCCCGCCGTCAACTAGCATCTTAGTGACCTTGAGGTTGTGGATGGTTGGTGAAACCAACATCGGCAAGCACCCGACCGCAGTTGTGCGATCAGGGTGGTCCTCAATATCAAAGATGATAGGCGTGCTGGACCATTTCAGAAGCTTGCGCGATTCGACAGGTGGTTCTGCTGCATTGACTTCACGCACCCACTGCTTGAGTTGGCGGTGTGAAGTATGCAGAGAAGCACCACCATCAACGCACAAGACTTCTGTGGCTTTCTGGAACTCATGCTCACTAGTCTCAACATCATCCATGTCTTCATCGTCGTCGTCGTCTTCGTCCTTGTCGCGGCCGCGGGGAGGTCTGTCTCCTTGCCGCTGCTTGGCCTTGCCGCGGCGTCCTCCCCGACCGGGGCGCTTCTGGCCGGATCCTCCAGTACCTCCTTGGGCCTTCTCCTTGTCGCGCCGCTCGTATTCAGCCTTCTGCTGCTCAACAAGCTGCTCGACCCTCTTGTAGTTCTGGAGGTCATGGCCCTTGGTGCGGTGGATCTTGCAGTACTGCTTGTCGGTGCCGTCCTGCTTGTCGGCGGCCGCCACAGCCTGGCAGTTGGTGCATGCGGCAGTCTCCTTGCCGGAGCTACCAACCTTGGCTTTCGCGGCGCCACCTTGGTTGCCGTACTGCTCAACGACTAGCACATCTTTGTTTTTCTTTTTCCTGTTGTTCCGTCGCCGGTTTTTCTTTGCCGGGGCAGCATCCTCACTGTCAGATCCTCCTGCTCGTGTATCCTCTCCGGGGAGTTTCCTCCCTTCCTCAGCACGCGCACACTTGTCGGCCAGGGCATACAGCTCACTGACGTCTCTGATCTTGCACATCGCCATCTCCTCCCGCATCCTGCGGTTACGCATGTTTTGATGGAACGCGCTGATAACAGCGGCAGGGTGGACATCTGGGATGTTGTGCTGTACACGGCTGAATTCTGGATATACTTGCGCAGGGGTTCTCCTTCCTTCTGGGCGAGCAGATGAAGGTCACTTTCTTGGCCACGAGGTTTGTGGCCGCCTGTAAAGGCGCCAACAAACTGATGGCACAGGTCTGCCCAAGAGGATATGGAGTTGTCCGGCAAGTGCATGAGCCAGGACCTAACGTTGGGCTTGAGTACCAGCGGGAAGTAGTTGGCAAGGATCTTGTCGTCCCGCCCCCCGGCAGCTTGCACCGCGATGGTGTAGATGCTGAGGAACTCCGACAGATGCGTCTTGTCGTCGTACTTCTCTGGTATGTCTGGTTTGAAATTCTTCATGCTGGGCCACTGGACTTGCCGCAGCTCACGAGTAAACGCAGGACAACCTACCGCGTACGGCAAGTCGCCTGGTTCCCCTGGCGCATGCATGTCGACAGCGGGCCCAACGCGCTGGTCTGATTGACGCCGCGCTTCTCTTCGGCGTTTGATGCAAGTACGAGCGTCCTCTTGCTGTCGTTCGTGAAGAACTTGGCGCTGATCGCGACGAGCTCGTGGATCTGACGACGCGGTGGAGCGCTGTCGAGGTGGATCCGGCGAGTCGGCGATTTTGGCCTTCGGGGCGGAGAGTGCATGGTGGTTGCACCCCCACCGGTCTTGTCGCCATTGGCCCGTGCCTGGCTGACTTGCCGCGGCTGCGATGTATTCGGCTGCCGTGGAGTGTCGCCGTTGGCGAAGGCAATGAGACTCTGAATGGTGGCTCTCCAGTTGTCGGCCTTGTTTGCCGTTGGAGGGTAGTCTAAGAGCAGTTGAGCTCGTGCCAAAGCTTCTGCTGGAGTGGCGGGTAGCGGTGGCAAACGGTGTGAGGAGCGGGATATGCTCGGACTTCTAACTATGTTAGAAGGAGCAGTATCCCGTCCAGGCGACCGTGCCTTGCTCGTGCCGGCATGTTGGCGTGCATGCTGGTCTTGAGCATCCCGAGATCCACCAGCTCGATCTTGGTCCAGCAAGCGTATGGTACCATGAGTACCATGACGCTGCCGGTCCCGCGCCTCCTGAGATGGGCATGGTGCATGTACGGACGCCGAGGTCTTGGAGTGCGCCCGGTCGTTGTGGGAGCCGACTACGCCGCCGATGGGTAGTGCAGCTTTGTCCTTGGACTTGGCGGCACCGTGAGCTCCCTCGTCGACGCTCGTTCTTCCGCCGGCGTCTACCCCACCAGCCGTTGGCTCCGGCGGTGGTTGGATCGACGCGGACGAAGCAGCTGCCTCCGAAGCCTTCTTCTTCCGCGGCATGTTGATGAAGATGATGATGATCTAGCTCGTGTGGACACCGGATCAGGTTCGCACAACCTCGACGCACCCCCTACCTGGCGCGCCAAAGATGTCGGGGAAACTGATCCACCATGAACACCTATGGGACCGGCGGGCCGGGTCCCTTTCGGTACGGCGGGGGCGGAGATCGCACGAAGAGCAGATCGAGGCGAGGCACACAAGCAGTTTACCCAGGTTCGGGCCGCACGGATGCGTAATACCCTACTCCTGCTTTGATTTGTATTGAGTTCTTGGCTCGGGAGCGCTGGAAGCTACAGTACACCTCAGTGGCTAACGAGACCGAGCGTGAGAGTGTTCGAACCCCACTCTATGTTGCGCATGGGCCTCCTTTTATATGCTCAAGGGGTCACCGATAGGTGGCAACGTAGTTGAGGGCAAAAATGGAAAGATGTTGCGGTTGGTACAGCTACCTGTATAGTGTTTCATACCAAACCTTGACGGCAGGGGACAAGGGCATTAAATGCCCATCAGCGTCGCCCAAACAGTGCAAAAAGGGGCCGTCACGGGTGCCACCGTTCGCCACGATGGCAACCTTGTCAGCGCCGCTTGCCACCCCATACCCCTGGCTGCACAGCCTCCCGCCACGTACGCTTGGGAGGGTCCCAGAGCGACACGTGGGTGGATGCGCTGGAGCGTGGGTACAGAGTGGTAGCTTGCCGCGGCAAGCGCCTTGCCGCGGTCGTTGTCTTGTCGCGTCCGGGAGCTTGCCGTGCACCGGGCCTTGCCGGGACGCGTGGCGCGTCGCGGCAAGTTCCTTGATATGCCTTGGTTGGCCTTCCCGGCAAGTTCCTCTCGCCGGGGTCTTGTGCCTTGAGTGATCTTCCCGGCAAGCTCCTCTTGCCGGGGCCTTGTCTCCTTGGCTTGAATACTTTGTTCTTGAATGGCTCCAAAGGAACCATGGAGGACCTTGGCGGCCACCCGGCAAGCCTTGCCGCGGAGTGCTGCGACTGCCCGTGCACAAGTTCGGGATACTAGGGTACCCCTACTTTAGTACACCGACACCTGCTCTAATTTGGCAAGGTTTTATTGATTGCGCGTATCTTGCATATGTTGTCTTGCATTTCTTCTACTTTGTTGCACCGCCATCTGCTTAGTTTACTCATCATATATGTTGAGATGCCATGCCCATCCATTATCAATACATATTCCATCTGTCACCATACCATGTTTGTCCACTCAAATGTTGTTCTTGTGCATCAGACATCAAAAAGGAAGAGGATGATTGCCAAACCTGAAGTAGCACCAGCAAAGTCCTTGAAAAACATGGTTGTGCCGGAGAAATC
The DNA here is from genome assembly GCA_902687465.1 of Secale cereale. Taxonomy (NCBI): domain Eukaryota; kingdom Viridiplantae; phylum Streptophyta; class Magnoliopsida; order Poales; family Poaceae; genus Secale; species Secale cereale. The sequence continues at coordinate 478,492,511 of LR738712.1, forward strand.
AGACATCACCCCACTTATATTGGTTGTACAACCAGTGACACAAAACATAGGACTGACTCCATCAGACTGTACCCATACTTCACAGGCCACACCACTAGCACCACCACACAGGACCTGCACTCCAGCAAAAGGTATGCCGATTTCAGTTTCCATAGCACCAACCGTACCATAGAAAAATCCCACTCCAGCAAAAAGTACAACAAGTCCACCGGCCGAAGACCTATCCCAACTGCGGAGACGGCCAATTCCTGCAGATTGGAACCACATTCCAGTTATTCCTAGTTTATAAGACAATGCTTTCAATGTTGTTAGGGACTACGTGCATATATTCCCATCATTGGAAGATTATAGTGAAGACAAACACCATTTTCACATCTTCCTGTCCCACTTACGTGTAAGTGCTATTATTCATGGTGATTATTTTCCTGTTATCTGTTGATTGAACACATCAATGATTTACATTACATTGTTGTAAGTAGGCGAGGGTCAATCTGGATAGTCATGACGAGCAAAGCTTGCTTGCGCTTTTCAAGGAAGCATTGCAGCAGTATTGGTGTTACCTGAGGAAATCACACTTTGATGGCAAGTCTATAAACGAATTTCTGATGAACTCTCTTGTGCCAAATTTAGAAGACATTGAATGGAAAAACCTTGTTATGCACTGGTCTCGTTCCGAGGAGAATTTGAACTTCTACTTTTCCGCATGTGCCTTACGGATTTTTTTTGCAGGAAATCTGCTCGAAAAAGAATTCCGGTTTGAAAAGAACGACAGGATATCGCAAATATGATGCCCGCTGATTTGCTCTTGTTAGTACATGTTGTCATGTATCACTGTACTTGCATACATACCTGGTTCATTATGTGACAATAGTATGCATGATAGCTTGCTTATTAATTGTTTTCTCCAAATTTTCTGATCTGTATGAATGGTTACATTAGTGTAGAATATATCCAATGCCAATGAATTTTTTTAGCTCTGCATTGTACTTGTAAGTACCTGTTGTCCTTTATCAGTGTACTTATATTGAAAGGTAGTTGTTCATGTACCATCACTCTGCAGCTTATTTTCCTTTGCCCTCCATTTTCTACACATAATATCTATATTAACTCTTACCATAAGGTTGGATAACACCGATGGTACTGCAGAAGTTTAGCTCTGCATTGCTCTTGGCTGTACCTTTTGCCTGTATCGCTGTACTTACATTTATAGCTACTTGGTTATGTAGCATCACTCTTCATCTTATCTTAAATACTCTCCATTTTTCTTATATTGTCACATCTATATTTACTCTTAACAAAATGTAGAATAAAGGCAATGCTTATGAAGAAGATTGTGTGGTAAACTTCTTGAATTGCCCCCATCAGCATGGACAAGGGCTTTATAGAGCCTGCCTTCACCAATAATGTAAGTTTGTCCTTCTCAAGCCTTCAAACTTTGTTGTGTATATTTGGTTAGACATGACTGCAACTGCTGTTTATTTTTGGTGTTTGCATCAAATTGCATGTTTAAAGTTTATTATGTACTCCAGTTCATAAACAAAAGTTTGTCCTTCTCAATTTAAGTTTTTAGTTGTACAACCAAGTTCCTTCTTCATACCATGTAAATTAAACTATACAGAGCAAGTGATCTTATTTTGCCAATCTGAAATGGGATAAATTGACAGCACACCAACCATTGATACTTATGAGTTCTTGATCTATAATCCAGTGGTGTCGTGAAGTTGCCAACTCCTTCACAATGTCATTTCCTGCCATGTCTTGGCCTGAACAATACCATATTGTGTTAGTGCTATTTTAAACTGTGTCACTTTATTCGTCGGTAAGAAATGTGATGAATTGTCAGCACTAATACTTATACGTGCAAAACCTGTCATCTGTCTACTTGTTTATCTTTCACAGTGAGGAGGATATAAGTGTCAAACAAGTGCAGTCTCACCAGCTTGCTCAGCTGCTTGCGCTGCAGCTCCCGAGCAGGGCTAACCTTTCTTGAACTCTATTGAAGTGCTGTCGGTTTTGTATATTATTTTGTCGGCGTGTTTAGTTGCACTGGTGGTGATCTTTGATGCCCAGTGTATGTAATCTGCTGTCTGCTTGTGCTTTCTTATCATAGTGGCGAACTTTGATGCCCAGTGGATGTAATATGCCGTAATTTCTTTATTGTATAGTCTAGGTTTTTTTCTTATTCACGATGCTGCAGTTATTTTACTGTATATATATCATGTCTTCACAGTAAACCGGCCAAACCGTAATATTACGGCACATAATCGGGCCGTCATGCAAATCAGCATGTAAGATCCGCATCATGGGCCCCGTCATCTTGGTCCATTAACATGCCTAAATGTAAACTGGCCCACTAGTAGATTCGGGCCTTTAAAAGGCCGAGTAAACCGCCGGCCCTATTTTCCCAAGAAAACTCAATGTGCCTTTAGGAGGCTGAAAAGTAGGTTGGGCCTGAAACGTGCCGAACAGCTCACGGGCCGGCGGCAGGCCAAAATAGACCCCGGCCCATGAATGTGCCAATCAAATCATGGGCTTATAACAGGCCTAAATTGTCTCAGTCCTTGTTTGGCCCAATCAGATTATTGGCTGCGAGCAGGCCGGATGCAAACCGAGCCGTAGTTAGGCCCAACTATATGATGGGCTTTTAACATGCCGAAATTAATATAGGGCCGAAATGTTAAACGGGCCCTTAACAGGCCGAAACTAATATCAGGCCGAATTACTAAATGGGCCTTTAGCAAGTGAGCCCAAAAGCATAGTGTCGAGTTGACAGGCCGAATCTGATATGGGCCATAATTTAGCCCAAAGCCTCTTAAAGGGCCGAACCTGATCTGGGCCGTAATTTGGCCCAGAACGTGGTAGGATTTTAATGGGCCAGATCTCATATGGGCCATTATTAGGCCCTGAACGTGGCAGGCCATTAATGGACCGGATCAAATGTGGGCCGACATTTGGCCCAAAACATGGTAGCCAATTAATGGGCCGGCCTAATAGGGTCCTCAAAATCTTGTGGGCCTACAGCTGGGCCGGCCCATTAATGTCGGCAAAATCTCGTGGGCCTTAGCTGGGCCGGCCCATTATGGTCCATAAAAATTTTGTGGGCCTTTACCTGGGTTGGCCCATTATGGCCCACAAAATCTTGTGGGCCTTTACCTGGGCCGGCCCATTATGGCCCACAAAATCTTGTGGGCCTTTAGCTAGGCCGGCCCATTATGGTCCGCAAAATCTTGTGGGCCTTTAGCTGGGCCGGGCCATTATGTTTCACAAAATCTTGCGGGCCTTTAGTTGAGCCGGCCCATTTAAACTTTATGGGCCACTTTTGGGCCTGTCCACGTGTCAACATATCATAGGCGTATCTCACCCATTGGATGAGTGACACCTGTGCCAACGCGGAGCTGACACGTGTTTCCGTCAGCCAATCAGAATTTTACACGTGGAAAATCGCCATTGGTCCGGGCTGCGGGTTATGGGACCCAAAACCGGACCCGATAGCTTAACGACATTCCGTTACGGTGAATGCCACGTGTCGGTCACCCTTGACGAAAGAACTTCTGTGACGCGCGATTTATCGTCATGGAAGTGGACACTTCCGTGATGATAATTTTGGTAATGTCATGGAACACTTCTACGACAACACATGTATGACTATCTTGATTCTGTCATAAAATTGTCATGGATGTACATGCATGACAGAAAACGTGACCTACTGTGACAAACACATATCATCACGGAAGTGTATTTTTTGTAGTGATATGACTCAGCAAGTCTTCCAGTTTCGGTTCAAGGGAAATTTGTCTCCTACAAAGCGCTGAAGATCTTAATATCCGGTTCACAATCTGGCTCAAGGGAAATCTGTCTCCCACAAAGCTCTGAAACTCTCAAATCCGGCTTATAGGCTGGGCTATAAGTATGTCACTTGGGGCTTCCTGTTCAAACATAGGCGTATTCGACCAAAGAGAACATAGCGTCACTACTCTCTTGACTGGCTTGGAACACCAGGTGTATTCACCAAAGTTTCCAGGTTATCTTGTCCAAACATAGGCGTATTCAACCAAAGAGGACATAACCTTTCCGGGTCATCCTACCTGTATACCAGCTGCTTCAACTCAATCAGGTCATCTTGATTGACCCGCCAAACTCTTAGCAATCAATCTATTACGGTGTATTCACCAAAGATGCTGAGCTTGTTAAGGTTAAAACACCGGCTGTCATGTGAGAGCACGGCTTACAGACACTTAGGATAGATCCAGGCTGCTAAAGCCACCTTCATTGAAACTTGGTTAAACATGTATGTTTTCTTGATGCTACTATGACCTCGTGTACTATCGATAGTCATATCTGAACTTATCCAGATTCAAACATCGATTGGGTCCTGTGAGAGCTGGATACAAAAAGTGAGGATACTCCAGTGGCTCCGCCTAGTTTCATTGAAGTATTCTGTCATCATACACATACATCATCATATATTGCATCATACACATACATCATCATACATTGCATCATTATAGCATGCATCATATATGTATAGATATACTGGTTTATATTGCAGGAACTGGTTTCCAAACCAGGTTATATTATTCAAATCTTTAATAGCCAAACATGGCTGGATTTTTATCATGATTATCAATAACCAATATTACGATTGAGGTTTTCAAAGTCACTTTAGCGCAATGGCCATTATTTTATCATTGGATATGATTTATTCTACAATGGAGAGAATAGTCCTGAGTCACTGCAGGCTTACGACCCGACACTTGGGGGCTACATTATTCAAGTTGAGATTACATCAAATATGCAAGTCCCATGTCACTGCCAGCATGCACCATGGCACTTGGGGGCTAATGCAAAAGTCATTTTTGCTCACTTTATTGAAGACCCGACTCATCACATTGTAATGAGCCGGCCCTTGGGGGCTACCAATTGCTCTTGTTAAAAATTCAAAGTACACAAGCCTTGATCCATTATATTGAAGGGTCCATTGCTCAATTGGTAGAGCACAAGGCCCTTAACCTTGTGGACGTGGGTTCAAGCCCCATGGTGAGGGTTACATCATATGATGTTATTTTCATTGAAGTATATATAAAGTCACAACTCAGTATTATCTTACTGAGCCGGCCCTTGGGGGCTACACTGATTGAAGTTTTTATCAGCATAAGGCAATTACAAGTCCTCGGTTGCTCCAAGCATGACAGCCCGACACTTGGGGGCTACATATGTGGAATATTCAGTTCTGACTAATAATTGAGATGAACAACCTAGATTTCTTCAAGGTTACAACATTTATATTGAAGCAAGTCTTAAGCTATCACTACGTTCTCTTCTTAAGACTTGGGGGCTACAGGTGATATGAATATAATAGAGGAACATCTTCAAATTCTCAGTTTTGAGCAAACCAGGAAGATCAATTGTGTGACCCGACATTCGAAACAATCATGACCCGGCGTCTATAATAGTCATGACCCGAAATCATCAGTCTTTTATAACCCGGAGATTTCAGAAATTATAACTAGCATGTTCTACATCTTTAAGCCAGCAGAAAATCAGATGAGTATTTCAAGACCAATATTTTTTAAGTCGGTGCTTTGGAAGCCGACTCAAGTGGATTATTTCTTACAATATTTCTCTACAAGGGACCAATGTCAGCAAATTGATTCTGAAGCTGGACCGTTGACCCGGATTTTTCAAAAGAAATATCTGGATTTTTTGCATTGACAAAGTTGAAACATATCTGCTAAGGAAGATTTTCTATGAGATCATGGACATGTATATATCAACAAGGAAATGACAAGTACTTAACGATGATCAAGTGTCGGCTCAGAAGAACCTTCGACCCGGTGTATAATCTATCAAAGTTGGTCTTGTTTTGCAGGATAAGTTTACCATGGATAAATCCAAGCTAAACCGGGGGCTAATGTCGGGGATATACCCCGCGGCATGACCCGACCGGATATATGGCCCGGCTAGGACTTGGCGTTTCTTTAGTAACCTGCTGGAGGATTGGCGACTCGCGGATGGCCCTGATGGCGGGTCAAATGGAGGACTAGGCCCAAGGCCCAGAAGGCCGGCTCATGTTATGGTGAGTCGGCTTAAGAGGAAAGCGTAAGGAGTATTCCCTTACAAAGGAAGCAAGACTAGGACTCCACTTATAATAGAGTAATCCTAATCCTACTAGGACTCTACATGTAAGTCGCTCCTTCAACTTATATAAGGAGGGGCAGGGCTCAAGAGGGACAAGTAAGAAGAAAATAATCTCTAGGGCTAGACACAATAAGGAGGGTCGGCTTATGCGGCAACTCCATGAGGATCATAATGAGACCTAGCCACAAACAACATGTAGCGTTATTACCGAATGATGTTTCCCGGGGTCCGAAGTTGTCTAAATCCTTGTCTTATGTTGCGTCTCTCGATTCCGCTCAACCCTCTCAAGCTACCACATAGATGTGTTGGCCTCGCGACTAAGTCCTCATACTAAGGACATCTGCCGTGACAATTCCACAACAGAAACCGTACAATTGGATGGATTTACGAATGCTAAGGAAGCTGGATGTTGGAAGAATGATCAGTTGCAACCCGATGACGAGATCAAGTGTTACTAGTGATGAGATGAGCCATAACCCACAGGCCCCAGGACCTGTCAAGAAGCAAGCACACTCTTACTGAAGGAAAACCCCTGGTAGAAGTTACGACTTTATCAACAGACAATCTTATAAGAGTTTACGCAAAAACCCAAGGGTTGTGAAGAAATGATAGATGGTTGTTTGGCTTGCATAATAAATGGATTTATCCGAACTTAGTTCGTTGACAAGAGAAATTCTGCAATTCTTGTGAGGATGACTGAGTGTTAGAATGCAAGATTCACTAAACCATATACAAGATAATGATTTGGGTGCGGAATGGATTGATCACCATACCGACTTACTCTTATTATTCACCTCTGTTATACAGGATGGTAAATCTGAGTGACTTACCCATAGTAGAGAGACGACGATGTCAAAACCTTGTTTAAACCTTAGAATGGTATGACAAATTTCTCCTTGTACAAGGCAGTGTTGCCAACCGTAGGTCATACAGTGAGAATGAAGCCCAGACCCGTTTTCTGCAGGGACCCAATTAATTTGTTTGATGACCTCCGTGAGATATCAATATTTGTTTAGTATTGGCGCCAGACCTGTCAAGAAGAACCAGTCTCGGAATAACCTTACCAAGATGAAAGGGCACAAAAATTGAGGACAAATGTTATGCCACTACCGGAAGAGTCCAGAGAAGGAATTATCCCGAAGATTTGAGAACACCGATCCTGTCAACAATAAGGATGGAGTACATGACTTTTGATGGAACCATACCCATGCTTCTATGTGTGGTCGCAGACGAGACCATACCGATCAATGGATTAGTTAGGAGACTCTGACCCCGAAACCCCAACCTATTTCTTGCTAGCCCCTTCGAATCTCGAGGACGAGAATCATTTTAAGTGTGGTAGGTTTGTAACATCCCAAAATTTTAAATTTTGGAATGTTATATTAAATAGATAGTTTTGACGTGCTGTGTGAAATTGAGTGAAATTTGAAACTTTTGAAAGTTAAAGGAGAGGGAATGAAATGACTTTCCCAAACATTCACTTTGCATTTATGATCTCCATGAATACAAATTCATTTCAACAAAAAACCCTAGAGTGAAGATGACATGACTTCTTCCATTTAAATAAATGAAAATGATTTTGAAAAAGGTTTGAATTCCATTTTGTAAATATTTCAAATTCAGAAACTTTATGCAACTCAATGATTTTCATGAGAGAAGATAAAATGAGTTCTTCAAATTTTAAGAAATATGAGTTGGAAGTTTAAAAGAAACAAATTGAAAGTCATTTGAAGTATTTTTGAAACCCAGTTTTCAAATTTGAGTTATTGGGTTTTTATTCAAATTATTTTTCTCCAAAAATAAGATATATGGAAAATATGGTTAAATGATTCCCTACAATAGAAAATTGGAGAAAATGAGTTCGAAATTATTTTGCTATTTTAAAATATTTTATTTTGAATTTAAAATAAACCAGAGACACATTATGATTTATTTAAATTTTTGTGTACTTTATTTGACTCCAGAAAAATGTTCAGGTTGTGAGACATCTTTTTCTGAAAATTTTGATATATAATATGCTATATAAAATTTTAAGTTTTTGTTATTTATTTCTATTTTGTTTATCTGTTAAAAAACTTTTTCACCGACCGGACCGGGCCGGCCCAGCTAGCCAGGCAGGCCGCGGCCGAGCCGGCCCACGCTGCTCGCCCGCACCGAGTGGGACTCCTCCCGGTGCATGCGCTGCCGCCGTGTCGGCCTCGACGTCCGAGCCGTGCCGCCGCCCGACTCCCGTCGCCGCCTTTGCTTGCCCGTCGCCCAAGCATCGCCGCCGCCTTCCTCGCCTATATAAGCCGTGCCCCGCACCCCCTCTCTCTCTCCTCGAGATCGAGCTGCCGCCGCCGCTCCACATCTCATCGCCACCGCCGCCGCCGCTCCACATCTCAATGCCCCAGACCTAGATGCAATTAGTTATTTACAGTTTAGCCCTAGATCTTCAAACCTTCGTAACTTTTTACTCGTTAGTCCAAATTAGGTGAAACCAACGCCAAAATCTTAATCGTGATCTCATCTATCCAGAGAACCAAACTAAAAATATTTTTGAAAGTTTTAAAATTTGAATTCAAATAGTTTTGAATTTAAACTTCTTTTTGTCATAACTTGAGTTTTATAACTCCCTTTGAGTTGATTCTTTTTGCAAATCGAGATTTGGCGCCGCTCACTAAATTCAGTGGTTAATAAAATTTGTAAATCGGTGGTTCCTGTTTGGAGAAGAATCAACAGAATAGCTAATAGCATAAAACGGATCTAAGTAAAGTATATAGGAAAAACTTATCTTGACCTAAACTTTCTAATAAGGCCAAATTCACTTAATTTTGGTACAGTTAGAAATTATTTTCTGTTGCAAGAGTTATTTGCTTGATTTTGAAGTTTTCCAAAGTGTTTTGTTTGTTCTCTCCGATCTTCGGAATGATTGCTTATGTGTGGTTACTATTGCTTGCTTACAATAGATTGATTAGAGTGTGACGAGTAGATTGAACACGAGTTATGAGTGCGAATAATCTACATCAACAGTACAAGGCAAGTTCACACTTCGATCATACTTTTGAATACCTAGTTTTTACTTGCATTAGTTATATCCTCAAAGATTGCATTAGTAGGGTTTGGAAACATGTGGTGATGCTACGTAGTTCATGAGGTAGGAACCCAATGACATGAGATCAACCCCGAGAATATACGCTTTGTTACTTATTGCTTAGCCATGCGTATACGTGGATTGGTTTGTGAGATTCATGAAAGATGCGAGAGTGATATTAACTAAGGGAAACTTAAGGTGGCAACATTAATACACATCTGGGTGGAATGGTTGGGGCACCCTGGAGAAACCATTTGCTTGCCTGGGCACCTGGAGAAACCACTATTTTTCCTAGGGGATCCCGGAGGACCCGTGTGATCACCCTATGGAATGCCACCCAAGCTCAAAGGGATCATATGATATTTTCATGCCTAGAAACTTCCATGTGCAGCCACAAGCCATTATGGGCTCTGGCATAGTTGAGTATGTTGTGTGAGCTCTTTCAGTGGTGGACTAGCATATGTAGGGGGAATGTAGGTGTACTGGTCTATACAGGGTAAAGAGTGAATGCTTCTGAAAGACTGTGTCTCGATCATCCGTATCTCGAACATCAGGCAGTGTGAAGAATTCAACGGAGGAGATCGAGTCTTGTGGGGAAAGTGCACAAACCTCTGCATAGTGTACACACTGATCATGATTAGCCGTGTCCACGGTTATGGACAACTTTGAGTATCTAGTAGTGGATGATGTTATTGATCTCAACACTCTATTTAATTAACTTGTTGGGTTATTAATGACTATGGTAAATTTTGGGGTTGAGAGGAGGAACCATTCTCAATATTGCTTAACTAAACTAACTAGTAAATAAAATTATTCCTTTGTTGTAGGGAAAAATTTGCTTTACGCAAAACTTAACCTTACAGCCTCCACCAGCCATATATGCATGTAGTGATATATATTGTTCATCATTATTCTATGGTGTGAATCTGCCAATACATTCGATGTACTAACCTACATGGCTGCAACGTCTCATGTTGCAGGAATTTATCCAACGAATAAGTGATACGTTAGGTTGCGATGTCTATACTCAACTTTGCCCGTTGGTGTTGATGGCACTCCACAACCTTGTTGTTACTTCTGCTATGTTGATTTGAGGTAATAGTATTTATGTTACTTTATACATGTGATTTACCTCTGTTATAAATCCTCGAGTACTATGTGTATCAGCATACTGATCCAGGGATGACACTTAAGCACAGAGACTTGATCCTTTCGGGTCGGGTCGCTACATGATCTTACTAGCATGTAGATAAGATATACATATTGATATGTTTTGTTAGTTAAGTTTTTATTTGAATTCCTTGCTGTTGACTTTATTGTGGTGTTATGTGAGTACGGTTTATTTATCGGTGCCTTCGTTATTGTATAGATTTTCCGGAGTGTGAAGCGGATCAGAATTAACTGTTAGAGTACTTCAACACCATTCCAGGTAAGTTTGCACTTTTGATTTTGCACATCCTATATTCTGCTATGCTTGTGTGGTTTTATGCTATGATATATGTTTGGCCCGATATGTGTATTCCATGTTGTCATGTTTAGGCATTGTTTGTGTTATGTGACGGTGTGAGTAGCTTGCGATAGTAGACGTGGGTATGTGTCGAGTGATGCATGGAAGTGGTGAGTCTTTATAGCAGTAGGCTCGGGACTTTTTCTCAGGTGATTGCGTCACTGGTCGAGCGCTCTACTATCCCTAGAGAATGCGCCATGAATTAGCGCACTTGAGTTGTCGGGATCTTTACTCACGTGAATGCGTCATTGGCTAAGCGCTCTATTGTCCCTAGAGAATGCGCCAGGACAGAGCGCACTTGAGACATCTTGAAGATCTTTATTATCTGGGTTGTGTGCACCTTGCCTATGTCGTAGAGGTAGGTGAAGGTAGTTCTACGCAAAACCAAACTTGGGTGTTTTATTTGTTATACCTTGCTTGTGGATGTACGATTGTTATATCATTATGTGTGATTTGCCAATACATTCAATGTATTGACCCTTGTGGCTGCAACTTATCATGTTGTAGGATTTTCAGATGATCATTGAGATACAGTAGGGCCGCGAGTCTTCACTCAGCATTTTCTCCAAAGGGCATTTATGGGACTGATCGTTTGCTTATGCTACATTTCTGCTGTTATTATTGAATAAAGTTAGTTATGTGCTACTCAGTTTGTAACACTTTATAAATTCTGGATCATTCATTATAGTAAATGATGCACTTGTTATTTGGTATTCATATGTACTATGTGTGCTAGCGAGCCGATCCAGGGACTAGCACGGTAAGGACAGAGACATCGAATCTTATTAGATTCGGGTCATTACAACACACAAGTCTCGAAATTGCACCTGCACAAACAAACAAATACTTGCACCCAACGCAATAAAGGGGTTGTCAATCACTTCACGATTATTTGCAAGGATGATATATGATAGTGATAGGTATAAGAGATAAGTAAAAGTGCAAAATAAAATAAAAGTAATTAAATTGTTGTGTTTCTGATTTTATAGATCTGAAAATAAGATGATAAAAGATAGACACAGGGGCCATAGTTTTCACTAGAGGCTTCTCTCTTGAAGAAAGCTACGGTGGGTAAACAAACTATATATCATTGAGCAATTGATAGAAAAGCACATAGTTATGACGATATGCAGGGCAATGATTATGTGCATAGGCATCACGTCCGAGACAAGTAGATTGGTTCCTGCCTGCATCTACTACTATTACTCCACACATCGACCGCTATCCAACATGCATCTAGTGCATTAAGTTAACAAGAACGGAGTAATGCCTTAAGCAAGATGACATGATGTAAAAGGATAGACCCAATCAATATGAACAAACCCCGTCTTTTTATCCTTAATGGCAACAATACAAAAATACATGTCATTTCTCTTTCTGTCACTGGGATTGAGCACAGCAAGATTGAACCCATTACAAAGCACATCTCCCATTGCTAGAAAAATCAATCTAGTCGGCCAAACCAAATCAACAGATTGGAGAGAAATACAAAGCTATATAAATCATGGATAAAAGAGTTCAGAGAAGACTCGAATAATATTCATAGGTAATCTGATCATACACCCACAATTCATCGGATCTCAACAAACACACGCAAAATAAGATTAAATCGAATAGATCTCCAAGAACATCGCAGAGAACATTGTATTAAAGATCAAAGAGAGAGAAGCCATCTAGCTACTAGCTATGGGCCCGTAGGTTTGCGGTAAACTACTCACACACCATCGGAAGGGCAACAAGGTTGATGTAGAAGCCCTCTGTGATCGAATCCCCCTCCGCCAGAGTACCGAAAAAGATCCCCAGATGGGATCTCATGAAGACAGAAACTTGCGGCAGCAGAAAAGTATTTTTGGCGTGCCCTTTGGTCTTTGGGGAATATTTGGGTATTTATGGAGAAATAATTAGGGTTAGAGGACTTCATGGGGCCCACAAGCTTGGAGGACGCCCCCTTGGGGCACGTCCTATGAGCTTGTCACCACCTGACGGCCCTCCTAAGCTCCTCTCGAAGCTTCCTGGGTGTCTTGTGGTCCAAGAAAAATTGTCATAAAGTTTTGTTCCATTTTGACTCTGTTTGATATTAATTTTCTTTAAGACAAAAATAAGGAAAAAAATCAACTGGAATTGGGCACTAGGTTAATAGTTTAGTCCCAAAAAGTGATATAAAATAGCATAATAATGCATATAATACATCCAAGATTGATAATATAATAGCATGAACAATCAAAAAATATAGATACGTTGAAGACATATCAAGCATCCCCAAGCTCAATTCCTACTCGTCCTCGAGTAGGTAAATGATAAAAACAAGATTTTTGACATGGCATGCTACCTAACTGAAGGAAATATGCACTAGAGGCAATAATAAAGTTATTATTTATTTCCTTATATCATGATAAATTTTTATTATTCATGCTAGAATTGTATTAACCGGAAACTTAGTACATGTGTGAATACATAGACAAAACAGAGTGCCCCTAGTATGTCTCTACTAGACTAGCTCATTGATCAAATATGATTTGTCTCCAAAAGTGTGTGAGCATTCATGTTTACCTTCAAGACATCATCAAAATGAATAGAGTTGGAAAGATTCAAGGTTGATCAAGACTAAGTACAGAGAGTGTTTCAAGTTGATCAACACACAGAGCGTAGAAGATGTACTGAGAGGGATCAAGCGATCCCATGGTATGACATCTTCCAAATGAATAGAGTTGGAAATATTGAAGGTTGATCAAGACTAAGTACATAGAGTGTTTCAAGTTGATCAACACACAAAGCATAGAAGATGTGCCGAGAGGGATCAAGCGATCCCATGGTATGGTAAGCATTGTCAATTACACTTTGTGTACTAACCCATGGTCTTTGTGAGAGTTCTATGTGGGGTTAGGTTATCTTCCATGGGCTTGCGTCAAGAGGTTGATCACATACAACCCATGGAGGATGACATAAAATCAAGGTTGTGGTGTGCAAGTTCAAGTGGTGCATCACGAAGAAATCAAGTGCTTGAAGCTTGCCATTCATTGTGGTGACAATGCACTTGTGAAGATGTGCCGAAGAGTGGCTCACCCATAGTGGAGTATGGGGGAGCAATCTACTAGTCTTCACCGAGCCAACGAAATCAAGAAATGTGGTCCAACTTGAGGAAGTCAAGATCGTCTACATCTAGCTCAAGTGGACTTTGTGCAAGGCAAAGGTTTGCCCTTGATAGGTTCTCTATTTTACCGGTCTCATGGTGGTAGTTTGGAGACCGGGTTATATGATTGATTGATGTACTATCAAGGGGGGCTCTCAAGTGGGTTGCTTGATCATATCGTTCATAGAGAGCTCAAACCATTGCATGCTTGCATCATATTTGTTGGTTCTTGTTTTATTTTCTTCTTGTGAGATTTGGAGCTTATGGTCATCTTCCTGACAAGCTTATGTTCATCGAAAACAGAGTTCACATGCTTCTTCTATTACATTTTCGGTGTTGGAGGTCTTATCAGTCTCTTTCGAGGAAGGGTTTTCTCCATTTTCTTATGGGCCTTTTCTCATTTGCTTCTTATTGTTATTTCTATCAAGATTGTGTTAGGCCATGTCGTTAGCTTTCCAACAAACTTGGTTTCGTTGAATTCGGAGTGTGTTGGCAAAAGTTGTGTCAGTTTTGGTGTCCTCAAAAGGGCTGCAACGGTACTACTGCAACTGGGAGCGGTACTACCGCTTGGAGGGGATGTAATTTTTTTTACTTCCGTGGCTTACATTCGCTCCGGACCAAAAACTCGTCATAAGTCCAACGGTGGTAGGCACGGACGTAATTTTTTAGTACCAATCGCAAGCAGTAGTACCGCTACCCTTAGCAGTAGTACCGCTTTCCCTAGCGGTAGTACCGTGAGGACGAGCAGTAGTACCGCTCCTTGGAGCGGTAGTACCGCTCGATGCAGGCTGTGAGCATAATGGTTGGATTTTTCCCAACCTATAAAAGGGGGTCTTCTTCCCCAATGAACCTGATCCTTTTAGCTCGTGTTCTTCCCCCATTGTTGACCTTCTTCGAGCTTGCTATCTCTCAATCCCTCCCTAGATTCTTGCTAGTTTTGGGGGGAAAGAGAGAGGAGATCTAGATCCATGTTTCCACCAACCACTTTCTCCTCTATGTGAGGGGAACCCCTTGGATCTAGATCTTGGAGTTCTTCGTGTTCTCTTCTCCGTTCTTCCTCTCATTTTCCTCCCTAGCATTAGTTGCTTTGGTGGGATTTGGGAGAGAAGGACTTGGGCACTCTGTGTGCCCTTGCCATTGCATTTGGTGCATCGGTTTGAGTTCTCCACGGTGATACATGGATGTTACAAGTTGAGAAGCTTATTACTCTTGGGTGCTTGATACCCTTGAGCTCGTTCCTCTTGGGTGCTTGAGCGCCCCAGACGGTTGAGATCACCTCGAAGCCATATTCCATTGTGGTGAAGCTTCGTGGTATTGTTGGGGAGATAGCCCCAACCTTTGTGGTGTTCGGAGCTCAATCATTGTGGTGTAAAGCTCCGGGCAAGCGTCCGGGTCTCCAATTAGGTTGTGAAGATCGCCCCGAGCAATTTGACGGGTTCCGGTGACCGCCCCCAAGGGTTGCCAATGTGTATGGGATCGGTGAGTGCCCCCAAGGGTTGGCATTTGTATGGGTTCGGTGACCGGCATCAAGGGTCCCTTAGTGGAATCACGACATCTTGCATTGTGTGGGGGCGTGAGGAGTTTACGGTGGCCCTAGTTGTTTCTTGGGGAGCACTGCGCCTCCACACCGCTTCAAACGGGGATTAGCATCCGCAAGGGTGTCAACTTTGGGATACATCGTCGTCTCCGCGTGCCTTGGTTATCTCTTACCCGAGCCCTTTACTTATTCACTATACTTTGTGATAGCCATATTTTTTCTCGTTATATATCTTGCTATCACCTAGTTGTTTATCTTTCTTAGCATAAGTTGGTGATGCACATAGGTGAGCCTAGTTGTTGTAGGTTTTGTGCTTGACAAATTAACCGCTAGGTTTATTCCGCATTTGTTCAAGCCTAAACCGTAATTATTTTAAAGCGCCTATTCACCCCCCTCTAGGCGACATCCATGATCTTTCAATTGGTATCAGAGCCTTGTCTCTCTTTATAGGGCTTAACCGCCTAGAGAGTAAGGATGTCGACTAGAGGTTTAGGATTCTCTCACACTCTTAGTTCCGATGCACAAATTTGGATGTTTGGGTAATTCACAAGCTTAATCTCTTTAGGGTCATGGACCCAAATTTAGAGCGAATGGTAGATATGGGTTTTTCTCCTCCAAAGGATCCACAAAGATTATCTTTAGAGGATGAGAAAATCTCTTATCTCAATGCTCAAGCTTCTAATGTGATCTTTGATGCTTTGAGCAATGTAGTTATATTTCAACTCATGCCGTTTCGGGATGCTCATGAGTTGTGGACAAAGCTTCAATACAAATATGGCATGTCCAAGATTTGTGGAGATGATTGTCCCTCCTTCCACCTTCGGTCGTATAGTTTTCTCAACTTCTTCTACTTCACCTACATGTGGTTTGCCACAAGGTAATGATATGGTTAGTATTGGTGTTCATTGCAATGATTATAGTGAGCTTATTATTTATGATCCTTCATCACTTTATTATTACAATGCTTAACCTTTGGACTTTAACACTTCGAGCACTCTAAATGCTTCACATGCTTGTGTTAAAAGTTCTTGCATATCATGTAGACATTGTTTGACTATATATCATGATGATATGCTTGCTATGTCTCGTTGCCATGATAAAAATGCATATATTTTCTCGAATTGTCGTGCTAACAATGTAGAGGAAATCAAACACCCCATGGAACAATACGTGGCCTTGAATGGTGCTTCGAGGGATCCAACATCATCATATATTGCTTATTGCCTTATGGCTAAGGCTTCAAAGGTATCTCCCACTTCGAATCCCAATATATCTTGTGATGATAGTGATGATGACAAGAATGATGATGATTTTGATAGTGATGAAGAGAATGATAATGTTGCCTCCTTAATAAATTAGGGGGAAATGATTTTTAAAGCTCTTCATAAGAATAAAATTGCTCGTTCCAACTTCATGGAAATCATGTCTATTGCCATTGAGGGCAAGAAATATATAGAGGAGTTGGAATCTCATCTAGAGGAGCATGAGGTCACCATTGAGAAAATGGAAGGTCATGAGCTTGATTACGCTAATGAGATCGCCGATCTCTCGCAAGCTCTTGAACTTGAATAAACCACCAAGGAATCTCTTGAGGAGACTTTTGCTCTAGAACTATCTAGAATAAGGGAATTCCGTGATAGAGCTCTTGAGGTGGCTAATGATTTTGAAACTAAAAATAAGAATCTTGAAGTTGTGCATGCTAAACTCCTTGAGGATTTTGAGCACCTCGAAAAGGGCTCAAGAGTCATTAAGGGTGAGCTCATCAAACTCACCGAGTCCCATGCTCAACTTAAAGTTTCATATTCTAAAGAGCTTCCCAAGTTGCCTTCTCGTCTTGCTATTGTTGATGATGCTTGTGCTACTAACTCTATTTCTAGTGAATCATCCATTTTGAAGGAGAATGATGAGCTAAGGGCTCAACTTGAGTTGCTATCTAGCAATTATGGAAAATTGGAAGAAAGTCATGTAAAGCTCACAGGATCTCATGATGATCTTCTAGTATCCCATAATGTGCTAAAGATAGCTCATGAGGCTATGAGTATCAAGGTAACATCTAGTGAGCCTCATGTGGATACTAGCACTACTTCAACTCAAAATGCTATCTTGCCATGTGCTAGTCGTAATTCATCTACTCACAATGTTGCAACTTCTTATGATGAATTACTTTCCTTACCTTGCTGCTCTAATGATGAAGCGTATACTTCATCTTGTACTTGTGTTGACACTAACCATGTAGAGGAAATCAAAGAGCTCAAGGCCCAAGTCACTTCTTTGAAGAAAGACTTGGAGAAGTGTCATGAAGGGAAGTCCACACTCAACAATATCTTGAGTGTGCAAAAACACCCTAATGACAAATGTGGACTTGGATTCAACTCCAACAAGAAGAAAAAGTTCAAGATCATTAACAAGAATAAGGGCCAAGAACAACTCAAGAATCCAGCCAAGATTATTTGCTACAATTGCAAAATTGAAGGGCATCATGTTAGATCTTGCCCATTAAAGAAGAAGCCCATTAATTACAAGCAATAAGGGAATTGCCACAAGTTCAATATCATTCTCAACCACAAGTTGAAGAAAGGCCACTTCCCAAGAATACTCAAGTTCATGCTCTCTTGTTGAGAAATCAAGTGAGAAGAAAATGAAGAGTAGGCATTGCTACTTATGTCG
Organism: Secale cereale; assembly: GCA_902687465.1. Taxonomy (NCBI): domain Eukaryota; kingdom Viridiplantae; phylum Streptophyta; class Magnoliopsida; order Poales; family Poaceae; genus Secale; species Secale cereale. The sequence goes on from LR738712.1 coordinate 478,510,563, forward strand.
TGAGAAAGGTCACGTCGCTTCTTCATGCACTAGTGGTAACTTATCCAACCCAATTATTATTGATGATATCTATTCTCTTGGGAAGGTTAAGGTTGGCAATGTGTTTGCCAAGTTTCTTGGGACTCAAAGTGGTGTCAATAAAAGAACCATTTGGGTAGCCAAGCCTATTGTGACTAACCTCTTAGGACCCAACTTGGTTGGGGACCAACTAGCTCAAACTTTATCAATAGGTGTTGATGGAGGGCATTGGAGACTTTGATACATTATGAATAATTAAGGGGTCTTCATCATTCATATTGTCTCAAGCCAAGTCATTCGTATTATCAGGTTTCTATCTTATATCCAATGTTCCTTCTTGCGATAACTTGTGCTTAAATTGTTTACATTGAAATTTACTTGACCCTTAGCATGTTTTGGTTTTGTACCTTGCATGTGCATGTATATTTTGTGCTCCTAATATGCTTATCTTGAGAAATCAAGTATGTGTATGTTGGTTTGGACATCATGTACGTGTGTGTAGTGTGTTGAGCCTTTGTGCATCTTGTTTGTATCTTAGTTGGCTCTTGTGAGAGATGAATGGAACATCCCATTTTGTGGGAGTGATGTGCTTTGTGCACCTCACAATCCTATAAATGTGTGTACATGAGGAATACTATCTAGTATTGATATTACAAGATTATCTAGTCTCTATGTGGCATGTATTCTCATGAGAAATTCAAATTCTATTTGGTCCATTAATTATCTCTTGTTGGTTCTCTTTTGCATCTTGTTAATTATTTCATTGGTATCACATTATGGGGGAGTATTATTCTATGTGTATATTACAAGCCTGGAAAATGTCTACATTTGAGATATTGTCACCTAGAGTTGATATTGTAAATTATCTTGTGCCTAGGTGACATGTTAGCTCTACAAGTTGCAAATTTGTTTGTGTGTTTGGTGTGAAGATGATGTTGGATATCTTTACAATGTACCATCGGGAATTATTCCCCAATAATTCTTGTCTCTTGAAAATGGGCAATCATTTATGTGGTAGAAATTATTGATCATATTTACCTTGGTTTTTGCTTTCATTTGTCTTATTTCTTGCCAAGATTGTGTCAACTCCGATTGCCTTCCGTACCACTTGTGGATATTGTTGTTTTCTTCATCTTGTCTAGTGTTTTCTAGATATATTGAAAGTGGTGATCTCATCTTGTGCATTTTGTATGCAAATGCAAATTCTCTATAATGCACAACTCTTGGGGGAGCTATCCCATTTTCTATGAAACACTCATCTTTTGATCGATTTCAAGTGTGTGTTGGTGTAAGGCAAGCCATTTCTTTTTGGTACTTTCTGCCATCATGAAACTTTATAGAGGGCTTGGTTTGTTTGGAACCCTACTCTCTTTATGGAGTTCGATATATATCTTTTTGAATGTGTCAAAAATGGATATCTCATTCCTTGATGTATCTTTTAACGATATATTCCGAGTGATGATTTCTCTATTTGGTATCCTATTTTCACTTGGTATTTAGTTTTCTTTTGGTATCGTTTCTTGAAAGTCTTGAGGATGCATACTTACTTCATATAGTTTCTTTGGCATGATTTCTTTCTTTGACCCAATATATAGGGGAAACTCCATCTAGTCTCAATTTGGATGAGATGTGCATGAAATTCATTTTCATGTATATATGCACATATGTATGTGGAGTTTCTCCAATGTATTGGTGTTTCTAACTCTTTGGTCCCAATGAGTCTGGGTACCATTTTGTTAGAGTGGTTGTTCTAGGAACAATTGGAGATGCATTGGATGCTCGGCTCACTCACAAGGAAGGTGTTGTCACCATGTGCTTATTGGAGTCTTGATAGGATGATCAATGAACTACTATCTACCTTCAATTGGTATCTTCTACATCATTCCAACGTTATCTCGGTAATAAGTATCATCATCTACTTCATGCACACATTTCTTGCATCAACCTTGTGTAGGTTTTATCATGGCATGTAAATCATTTTTTCTTGTGATACTTGTTTCCTTTCTCAAAGCATCCTAACAATGATCTCTTGTTGCTAGTTGTGATGTCTTTGATGCTCGTATGGTTGGAACTCATTTATATACAATAAGAACATATCTAGCCATGTGCTATGCCTTCAAGCAAATATCTTATTGGTATATTTAAGACTTCCTTGTGGATATCTTATTCTTCCATTTTTGCAACAATTTCGTGTGTACATCCTTCTTTGTGGATTGATATCATCATGATCTTCATCTACCTAGAATCTTATACACTTGAGAGAAGTTGCATATCTAATTGATAGCCCCTTCTTTCACGTCCACCTTTTCTTTCATGTATTATTTCTTTGGTGGCTCCGTGAAGGTGTGTGTCCTGAGTGCGGATCTTATATCGTTGCATCTTTATGCACTCTTGTGTGGTGAAGATAACTTTCCTCATGCTTGTCTTGACATAGCTTGCCATTTAATTGGTATCCCTCGTCTTGATGAGGCTTTTATTTTCTATCTTCACCATGGGTTCTCACAATCTTGGTTAATATTTCTCTTTTTAGTGAGCTTGTGAATCTATTTGCTTGGTGTGTGTGGGAAGGACATGTCATGCACCTTGTATCTCAACTATTAAAGACTATGTTGATGCTTAATGCTCATCCTTATATTAGTCTTCTCAAGTGCTTTTCCATGACTCACACACATCTTTTTGGTTGAACATATTTCCAAGTTGCCTATTTTATATGTTTCTCAACCATTTATTTATTGCAAGTGCTAGACTTTGTTTCCTACATGCTCACTTGCACTTGTTGTGAGATTCTATTGATTTTGGGGGAGTGATGATCCTATTTTGCGCACTTGGTATCCTAATGCAAATATTCTAAGGAGTGCATAAATCATGGGGAGCTTCGCTAGTGTCTTTTAGAATGCTCCGTTGGTTTCTTGCACTTGTCGTGAGGTTCTGTTGATCTTGGGGGAGTGACGATCCTATTTTGTGCTCGTTGTATCCAAATACAAAACTAAATTGTGCACAAAACAAGGGGAGCTTCTCTAGTTTCTCTAGAACACTCCTTTGCTCATATCATAATATGTTTTATTCATGTGGCATGTAGAATCATTAGTCTAGTTGGTTCAATTGGTATCTTTTGATAGCTTGCTTCAATTGGTATCGTTTGATTGCTTGAGTGCTTGTTTCTCTCTCTGTTATGCCTTTGTGGCATATCATTCTTTTGGCAATCTTTGGGGCTCAATATAGCTTGTCTTCCTCCAAGTATTTACCGTTGGATATGTGTATTGCATTCCACTCTCTAGTTGAGAAATACACAATTTATGGAGGAACACAAGTTATACACAATCGATGCCAATGGGGGAGAAGTTTCAGAGAGTTTTGTGGAGAAGTTTAGAGAGTCTTCTCTTCTTGCTTTGGTTTTGTCCCTAAGCTTTTGCATCTCATGCGCATACATTATTGTTGCATGGCATGGTGATGCATAATTCCTTATATAAACTCTCTTGAAAGTGATTGTCATCAATTACCAAAATGGGGGAGATTGAAGGAACATGCGGTGCCCCCATGTTTGGTTTTGGTAATTGATGACCATCTCTATGGACTAATGGTTTCCTTGAGTTATATTTGAAGGGTTTGCCCATAGGCTTTTCTTGGAGTCCAATCGTTGGTTTCAGGGAGGGTTTGCGATGACCAAGGTTAAGGAATTATCCAAATATTGGTCTTGTGAGTGTTGAGATAATTGCAAGCATGTCTCGAATAAGAAAAGTGTGTGATCGTTCATGTTTACCTTCAAGACATCATCCAAATGAATAGAGTTGGAAAGATTCAAGGTTGATCAAGACTAAGTACAGAGAGTGTTTCAAGTTGATCAACACACAAAGCGTAGAAGATGTACCGAGAGGGATCAAGCGATCCCATGGTATGACATCATCCAAATGAATAGAGTTGGAAAGATTCAAGGTTGATCAAGACTAAGTATAGAGAATGTTTCAAGTTGATCAACAGAAAAAGCGTAGAAGATGTACTGAGAGGGATCAAGCGATCCCATGTTATGGTAAGCATTGTCAATTACGGTTTGTGTACTAACCCATGGTGTTTGTGAGAGTTCTATGTGGGGTTAGGTTATCTTCCATGGGCTTGCGTCAAGAGGTAGATCACATACAACCCATGGAGGATGACATCAAATCAAGGTTGTGGTGTGCAAGTTCAAGTGATGCATCACGAAGAGATCAAGTGCGTGAAGCTTGCCGTTCATGTGGTGACAATAGACTTGTGAAGATGTGCCGAAGAGTGGCTCACCCATAGTGGAGTATGGGGGAGCAATCTAGTAGTCTTCACCGAGCCAACGAAATCAAGAAAGGTGGTCCAACTTGAGGAAGTCAAGATTGTCTACATCTATCTCAAGTGGACTTTGTGCAAGGCAAAGGTTTGCCCTTGATAGGTTCTCTATTTTACCGGTCTCATGGTGGTAGTTTGGATACCGGGTTATAGGATTGATTGCCGTACTATCAAGGGGGCCTCTCAAGTGGGTAGCTTGATCGTATCGTTCGTAGAGAGCTCAAACCATTGCGTGCTTGCAGAATATTTCTTGGTTCTTGTTTGGTTTTCTTCTTGTGAGATTTGGATCTTATGGTCATCTTCTTGACAAGCTTGAGTTCATCGAAAACAGAGTTCACATGCTTCTTCTATTACATTTTCAGTGTTGGAGGTTTTACCGGTCTCTTTCGAGGAAGGCTTCTCTCCATTTTCTTATGGTCCTTTTCTCATTTGCGTCTTATTGTTATTTCTGTCAAGATTGTGTTAGGCCATGTTGTTAGCTTTCCAAAAAACTTGGTTTCGTTGAATTCGTAGTCCGTTTGCAAAAGTTGTGTCAGTTTTGGTGCCCTCAAAAGGGTTGCAGCGGTACTACCGCAAATGGGAGCGGTACTACCGCTTGGAGGGGATGTAATTTTTTACTTCCGTGGCTTACTTCCGCTCCAGACTAAAAGCTCGTCATAAGTCCAACAGTGGTAGGCACGGATGTAATTTTTTAGTACTGCTCGCAAGCAGTGGTACCGCTACCCATAGCAGTAGTACCGCTACCCCTAGCGATAGTACCGTGAGGACGAGCGGTAGTAGCGCTGCTTGGAGCGGTAGTACCGCTCGGTGCGGGCTGTGAGCATAACGGTAGGATTTTTTTCCACCTATAAAAGGGGGTCTTCTTCCCCAATGAACCTGATCCTTTTAGCTCGTGTTCTCCCCCCATTGTTGACCTTCTTCGAGCTTGCTATCTTTCAATCCCTCCATGGATTCTTGCTAGTTTTGGGGGGGAAAGAGAGAGGAGATCTAGATCCTCGTTTCCACCAATCACTTTCTCCTCTATGTGAGGGGAACCTTTTGGATCTAGATCTTGGAGTTCTTCGTGTACTTACAGAGAAGTACGTGAGTTGGGGAGGCTCGGACGTGATGGTGGCGACGGCTCCATCGATCGTAAGGGGCGGTGGTGATGTCAGGAGGTTGCAGCGACGTGTGGCTCGTCTGGTGGAGGGGGGGGGTCGGAGTAACTTGGGAACGTTGAAAGGTTGGGGGGCGAGGTGACAAAGATTGGTGCTCCGAGTGCTCCGGCGAAAACAACGTGGTTGGTACAACTTCTGTAGATGGAGAGGGATCACAAGACCTTGTCAAAAGGGTTGTAGGGATTGAGAGAAGTAGGAACACAAAAGGATAAGGCACGGGACGGCTCACCGGCATCGGAATCTGACGATGAACTGCGGCTTCTGAGGCAAGATTGGAATGTCGAGTGCGTCGTCTTGAGGTGGTTTTGGCGAGGGGTTTTCGACTGAATCGGTTGAGGAGAGTCGTGGCTATTTATAGGACATCTTCCTTGGACGTGAAGCGGGCTGGAGTTAAGATTGCAAAGAATTTGAAACGAAGGAGCGACGGGACATGTATGCGTACGTTTTTGTTCGTGCTCGTGGGGAGGAAGGAGAAGAGGTGGGGTGGGGCCCAAGCGCTAGAGGGAGAGAGAAGTCAAATTGAGAAAGGGAGAGGGCCACGTACAAGCGAGCGCTCGGCCTCCTGCTTGCCCTACTGTAGCCTGGCGCTGCGGCTAGGCCGACTCGCGTGGCCTGCTAGCGGCCCGGTGTTTTTTCAATTAGACAAAGAGAAAAAAATATAAAGAGAAAAAATATATTTTTATATAGGACATATACATATCAAAAAATTCAGAAAAATAACCCTACAAGATGAACTATTTTTCAGAGGCTAAATAATTTTTTTATAAAAACATTTTTGTAAAAAAATTCAAATAAAACTCAAATATGAATTCAAAACTTTTGGCATTGTTTTCTTCTGACTTTTTGGAGTGTCATCTTAGCTCCTTTCATACTTTTGAACAATTATTTGTGAGGGATTTTTGAAATAAATTTCAAAAGCCAAGTTGAATTCAAAATTCAAAGTCAGATAAAACTCAAATGCCTCTGAAATTTCCAAATGTCACTCAATTAAAAAAAATGCATAGATGCTTAGCTAATAATTTTAAAACATTCCAAACTGAAAATTTGGGATGTTACAAACCTATCCCCCTTAAGATGAATCTCGCCCTCGAGATTCGGGTTGGCTAGCAAAAAGGTATGGGTGGTCCTGTCGGAGTTTTTCTTCGTGTTCCCAAGTGGCTTGCTCCTCGGTATGGTGACTCCACTGAACCTGGGAAAATTTGATGACCTTGCTGCGAGTAACCCTGCTTGCAGTCTCGAGAATCTTGCCGGGTTTCTCCTCATAGGTCATATCACTCTCCAAATGTATGGCCTCTAGTGGCACTGTATCTCTCAATGGAATCTCGGCCATCTCCGCATGGCCCTTCTTCAACTGGGAAACCTGAAACACATCATGAACCCCAGACAAGGCTTCAGGTAACTCCAGCTGATATGCAACTTCTCCTCTACGTTCCAAAATTCTGAATGGCCCCACAAATCGTGGTGCTAGTTTGCCTTTAGCTCCAAACCGTTTAACTCCTCGAAGTGGAGACACATGAAGATATGCTCTATCTCCGACTTCGTAGGTTACCTCCTTGCGTTTAGCATCGGCATAACTCCTCTGCCTGGACTAGGCTATCTTGAGCCTGTCACGGATCAACTTGACTTTCTCCTTCAAATCTCTGATAAGGTCGGGACCAAATAATTTACAGTCTCCAACTCCATCCCACATTAATGGTGTCCTGCACCTCCTTCCGTACAAAGCTTCGAAAGGGGCCATCTTCTAACTAGCTTGATAGCTGTTGTTATATGAGAACTGTGTGTATGGCAAATTATCATCCCAACTAGATCCATAATCTAGCGCACAAGCTCTCAACATATCCTCCAGAATCTGATTGACTCTCTAGGTCTGCCCATCTGTCTGCGGATGAAAGGCTGTACTGAACTCTAGCCTGGTACCCAAAGTTTCATGTAATTGGTTCCAAAACTTGGAGATAAATTGTGTTCCTCTATCAGATACGATGGTCCTTGGAAATCCATGTAGACATACAATCCTGGTCATGTATATCTTGGCCAACTTAGCACTTGTATAGGTGGTTTTTACGGGGATGAAGTGAGCTACCTTAGTCAAGCAATCAACTATAACCCAGATGGAATCATATCCTGAACGAGTCCTGGGCAACCCGATGATAAAATCCATGCCAAGCTTATCCCATTTCCAATTGGGTATCAGCAAGGGCTGAAGTAATCCTGCTGGTTTCTGGTGCTCTGCCTTAACTCTCTGACATACGTCGCATACTCCTACATACTCAGCAATATCCTTCTTCATACTTGTCCACCAGAAATTTTCCTTCAAGTCCAAATACATCTTGGTATTGCCCGGGTGTATCGAATAAGGAGAATTATGAGCCTCCTGAAAAATCAACTTCCTGATCTCTGTGTCATTTGGCACATAAATACGCTGCTCAAACTATAAGGTTCCATGTTCATCCTCACGAAATCCTTGTGCTTTTCCTTGGTTCCTCCTTCCCTTTATCTCCGCAATACCTTTGTCTAAGTTCTGGGCTTCTCGGATCTTTCCCAACAAAGTGGATTGAATTTCCATTGCGGCAACAAAACCTCGTGGTACTATCTCCAATTGGAGATCTCTTAGATCATCAATTAACTCCTGAGGTAATCCTCCTTCTGTGAGGGTATTAACACAGTTCTTGCGGCTCAATGCATCTGCCACAACATTGGCCTTTCCTGGGTGATAATGCAATCACATGTCATAATCCTTTATGAGCTCCAACCATCTCCTTTGCCTCTGGTTCAACTCCTTCTGCGTGAAGATGTATTTCAAACTCTTGTGATCCGTATAAACATCACAATGATTTCCAATAAGAAAATGTCTCCAAGTCTTGAGTGCGTGCACTACGACTGCTAACTCCAAATCATGCGTGGCATAATTCCGCTCATGAGGTCGAAGCTGACGTGAGGCATATGAAACGACTCTTCATTCTTGCATAAGAACACCTCCAAGTCCCTGACGAGAAGCGTCACAATATACTTGGAAATCCTTGCGTATATTCGGAAGGATTAGCACTGGGGCTGTAACCAAATGTTTCTCCAACTCCTGAAAACTAGCCTCACATTCCTCGGTCCAATTAAACTTGGTGTCTTTCTTCAATAACTCTGTCATGGGCTTCGCGATCTTGGAGAAATTCTCAATAAATATCCGATAATATACTGCGAGTCCAAGAAAACTACGTATCTCTCCGTCTATAGTGGGTGCCTTTCATTCGGTGATGGCTTCAACTTTGGAAGGGTCTACTGCTATTCCTTCCCCTGATATAACATGTCCGAGAAATCCAACTTCCTTCAACCAAAACTCGCATTTGCTGAACTTGGCGTAAAGTTGATGTTCCCTGAGCTTATCGAGAACCAAGCACAAATGTACATTGTGTTCTTCTTCATTCTTAGAGTAAATCAATATGCCATCAATGAACACCACAACAAACTTATACAAGAACTCCATGAAAACCTTATTCATCATACTCATAAAATAAGCAGGGGCATTAGTCAAACCAAAAGACATGACCTTGTACTCATAAAGCCCATATCTCATGGTAAAAGCTATCTTGCGTATATCCTGTTCTTGAATCTTTAGCTGGTGATATCCTGATCGAAGATCGGTCTTGGAGAAAACTTTTGCTCCTTGTAGATGGTCAAACAAATCATTGATCATTGGTAGAGGGTACTTGTTCTTGATCGTCACCTCGTTCAGCGCACAATAATCTACAACCATTCTCAAGGATCCATCCTTCTTCGCAACTAGAAGCACTGGAGCTCCCCAAGGTGATGAACTCAGTCGAATATAACCTTTCTCCAATAATTCCTTAATTTGCTTCTTAATTTCCTCCAGATCATTTGCGGGCATCCAGTACGGTCTCTTGGATATTGGTCCGGTGCCTAGTAACAATTCTATCAAAAACTCTATGTCCCGATCCGGTGGCATGCCTGGTAGTTCCTCTGGAAAACATCGGGATAATCCTTCACAACTGGTACTTCCTCCTGAACAACCCCCAAAAGAGAATTCACTTGAGTCCTCCTGGGCTATGCCTTGGCACATACTTGATTCGTTTCCCCTCTGGGGTAGTGAGGCGAATCGACTTACTGGCACAATCGATGTTTGACTCGTACTTGGATAGCCAATCCATACCTAGGATCACGTCCAATCCTTGGGATTCTAGGATAATGAGGTCTGTGGGAAACACATGTCTACCTATGGTCAATGGCAGCTGAAAACATCCCCGACTAGCCATATACTCTGCTCCGGGGGAACTCACTAACATAGGTGACTAAAGGGATATGGTCGACAACTTAAACTTATCCACGAATCCCATTGATATGAATGAAGGCAATGCACCAATGTCAAAAATAAAAAGGGCTGTAAATGTATTAATCAAAACCTTACCAACAAGTGCGTCAGGTTGCTCGTAAACTTCTTCCACATTGACGTGATTCACCTGCCCTGTGGTGAAAGGATTGGGCTTCTTTCCGGAGCTTCCATTTCCATTCCCGTTCTTGGCCTCAGGACACTCTGTGGCATAATGCCCTAGCTTCTGGCACTTGAAATATGTGATGTGGCTTAGATCCTTCTTTGCTGTTGTTGCGGGGTTGCAATGTTGTTGATTGCCATTTCCTCCATTCCCATTGCTATTCCTATGGCCACTATGGTTGTGTCCATCCCCTCCATGATGTGAATGTCCTCCATGGTTATGGTGAGTGTGTCCACCATACTTGCCGGATCCTGATCCATTATTTCCCGAGTATGGGGTATATCGAGGCTTCTGCTGAACTCCAGAGTTGTACTTTCCCTGTCCGTACTTCCTCTTGCGGTTCTCTATCTGCTGCTACTTGCCTTCAATAATGATGGCCTTGTCTACCAGCTCCTGGTAGTTGTTGAAGGTTGCCACCATCAGCTGCATACTTAGTTCATCATTGATACCTTCAAGAAATTTCTCCTTCTTTGCCGCATCTGTGGCCACATCCTCTGGGGCATAGTGAGCTAACTGGCTGAACTCATCCACATATTGCCCCCCAATACGATTCCCCTAGCGTAAGTTGTGAAACTCGCACTTCTTCAAACTCATAGCTCCAGCTCAAACATGTGCAGTGCGGAACGCCTGCTGGAACTGATCCCAAGTCACAATGGCTATGGGGAATGTAGTGGTGTAATTCTCCCACCACGAAGCTGCTGATCCATCCAGTTGATGTGCGGCAAAGCGCACCTTCTCCGCATCAGTGCATCCTGCGATGGTCAGATTCCTTCCGATCTTGCGAAGCCAGTCATCTGCGACAATCGGCTCCGAGCTGCTATAGAATGAGGGTGGTTTCAACCTCAAGAAACAGGTAAGGTTGTCGACCAGGGTTGGTGGCGGTGGGTCGTTGTCGTTCTGGTTTTGATTCTACATGAGGGCATTCTGGTTCTGGATCAACTGGGTAAGTTCCGGTGGAAATTCCGGGTCACGTCTCGGAGGCATCTATTCGGTTTAGAGTGGATGAGAAATTAGAATATAATAAGGGATTAATGAGAGAAATCACTACCCATATGCTTATGATAGCAAGAAAACTACAAATCGAGTAATTCACACATATCACACCACACAAGCAAAACTTACAGTTAAGGTCATATCCACAAGAGATATGATCTCTTCATACTACCGCAATCATTCGTTGGACTGAATTTGGTAGTGGTGGTCTGAACTAAATCTTCTCAAATCAATGTCAACTCTAGCTTCATCTTCGTGAGGGTCATCTTCAAAGGGCATGATCTACTTTGTTGACACAGAGAAGAAATAGGAATGAATAGAGAAGAGTATAGACCAATGGATATATAGGGAAATTGTAAAATAACTTTTCTTCCTATGGCTTTCCATGTCCTAGTGGTCGTGTTCTACAGTCAGCGTGTGCTCTGATAACATCTTGTAGCGACACGACCCAAATGGATCGTGTGCTCTGATACCATCTTGTAGCGACCCGACCCAAATGGATCGAAGTATCTTTGCATAAGTGTCATCCCTGGATCAGTATGCTGACACACACAGTACTCGAGGAATTATAACATAGTTCAATCACACACTTTATTACATCGAGGTGCTCAAAAGAGTATTTATTACAATAATATGGCCAAAGGCCATCTAAATAAAAATAAACACGGAAGCATCGAAGGTAAATGAGTCCATCCAATTCCACGACAAACTGAGTGTAGAATAACGATCTATCGCACCTTTAATCCTCGTCGAAAAACTCTGCAACATGAGACGTTGCAGCCATGTAGGTCACCACATTAAATATGCTGGCAATTTCACACCATATAATAATAATGAAAAAACTATCTCTATATGCAAATTTAGCTGGTGGAGGCTCTAAGTTTAATTTTTGCATAAAGCCAATTTTACTGTACAACAAACGAATAAATTTTTATTTACTACCAAATTAAAATGCCATAATTGAGAAGGTTCCTCCAACTCAATTCCAAAATTCCCAAGTTATTAGTAACCCAATAATTTCATTAAAAGAGTGATGAGATCAACCAATAATTCACTTCTAGATACTCAAGTTGTCCATAACCGGGACTCAAGTTGTCCATAACCGGGGACACGACTAATCATGATTAGTTTATACACTCTGCAGAGGTTTGCGCACTTTTCCCCACAAGACTCGACCACCTCCATGATCGGAAGATCGATACATAGCCTTTCTGAAGTATTTCCTCCAAACCGTGGGTTGACCGGTACACCTACTTTCCCCTACATCAGCTAGTCTACCACGGAAAGAGGTCACACAACTTACTCAACTATGCAAGAGCCCATAATGACTTGTGGCTGCACACAGAAGTTTCTAGGCATGAAATATCTTATGATCCCTTTGAGCCTGGGTTGCGGACCTAGGATAATCGCACGGGTACTCCGGGATCCCCTTGGGCAAGCACTGGCTTCTCCAGGTGCCCCCAACAATCCACCCAGATGTGTATTAAAGTTTCCATCTTATGTTGTCCCAAAATTATTATCTCTCACAACTTGCATGGATCACACATACCAATCACCGTCTACGAGCATGGCTAAGCAATATATGACATAACGAATATTCCTGGGGTGATCAAAGGTCATAGGTTCCTACTACATGAACTACAAAGCATAACCACATGTTCCCAATCCTACTCATGCAATCTTTGAGGGTGAACCTAATGCATAGTAAAACTGGGTATTGAAAATTATGATCAAAGTGTGAACTTGCCTTGCTGACGTTCGCTGAACTCTAAAGATTCGTAGTAGCAAGCTTTGCACTCCGGATGATCTAGCATAAGCATGTAATAACATACATAAGCATACAAGCAAAGATCCAAAAAGAAAACAAATAAAAGACTTCAAAAAACTCCAAAAACACCCAAATAAAGTTTCCGTACAGAACATAATTTTTACAGCAGCAAACATTTATTATTTTGGTTTTAACATAAAGTACATGTCACAAGCTTCGATTTGCAAAAAGAATCACCCAAAACGGAGTTATGGAACTCGAGTTATGGCCTATCGAAGTTTCAATTCAGATCTGTTTAAATACAAAATTTAAAACTTTCCAAAATATTTTTCGTTTGGTTCTCTGGATAGAGGATCTTTCTACGAAACCGTAGGAAAAAGAATCAACTAAATCGGATCTATAGATTAAAAGATATACTAGAAACAAGAATTGGTATAGAATCTGAATTTGGAAAAACAAATCCTAAAAACAAATTCGGCCGGAGAAAAATGGCGCTCTCCGGTTGGTTGGGGTGTTTGCTGCGGCTAAAAGAAAAAAAAACAAAATAAAAACGAAGGCCGGTTCAATCTAAACCGAAGAAAACCAATCTGGCTGAACGAAACTGTTTTTTAACTGAACGAACGAACATGTGTTCGTGTACTTACATAGAAGTAGGTGAGTTGGGGAGGCTCGGACATGATGGTGGCGTCGGTTCCGTCGATCGTAATGGGCGGTGGTGATGTCAGGAGGTTGCAGCGACGTGTGGCTCATCCGGTGGTGGGGTCGGAGTAACTTGGGAACATCGAAAGGCTGCGGGGCGAGGTGACGAAGATCGGTGCTCCGAGTGCTCCGGCGAAGACAACGAGGTTGGTACAACTTGTGTAGATGGAGAGGGATCACAAGACCTTGTCAAAATGGTTGTAGGGATCTATAGAAGTCAGAACACAAAAGGTAAAGGCACGGGATGGCTCACCGGCGTCGGAATCTGACGATGAACTGTGGCTTCTGAGGCGAGATTGGAACGTCGAGTGCGTCGTCTAGAGGTGGTTTTGGCGAGGGATTTTCGACTGAATCGGTCGAGGAGAGTCGTGGCTATTTGTAGGACATCTTCCTTAGACGTGAAGCGGGATGGAGTTAATATTGCAAAGAATTTGAAACGAAGGGGCGACGGGACATGTACGCGTACGTTTGTGTAAGTGCTCGTGGGGAGGAAGGAGAAGAGGTGGGGTGGGGCCCAAGCGCTAGAGGGAAAGAGAAGTCAAAGAGAGAAAGGGAGAGGGTCACGTACGAGCAAGCGCTCGGCCTCGTGCTTGCGCTGCTGTAGCCTGGCGCTGTGGCTGGGCCGGCTCGCCTGGCCTGCTAACGGCCTCGTGTTTTTTTAATTAGACAAAGAGAAAAAAATATAAAGAGAAAACAATATATTTTTATATAGGACATATATATATATCACAAAATTCAGAAAAATAAATCCTACGAGATTAACTATTTTTCAGAGGCTAAATAAATTTATTATAAAAAACATATTTCTAAAAAAATCCAAATAAAACTCTAATATTAATTCAAAACTTTTGACATTGTTTTCTTCTGACTTTTTGGTGTCATGTTAGCTCCTTTCATACTTTTGAACAAGTACTTGTTAGGGATTTTTGAAATAAATTTCAAAAGCCAAGTTGAATTCAAAGTCAGATAAAACTCAAATGTCTCTGAAATTTCCAAATGCCACTCAATTAAAAAAAATGCATAGATGCTTAGCTAATAATTGTAAAACATTCTAAATTGAAAATTTGGGATATTACAAAAGGTCCTTAGTGGAATAACGACAACTTGCATTGTGCGAGGGTGTGAGGAGTTTACGGTGGCCCTAGTGGCTTCTTGGGGAACATTGTGCCTACACACCGCTCCAAACAGAGATTAGCATCCGCAAGGGTGTGATCTTCGGGATACATTGTCGTCTCCGCGTACCTATGTTATCTCTTACCCGAGCCCTTTACTTATGCACTATACTTTGTGATAGCCATATTGTTTCTTGTCACATATCTTGCTATCACCTAGTTGTTTATCTTGCTTAGCATAAGTGGTTGGTGCACATATGTGAGCCTAGTTGTTGCAGGTTTTGTTCTTGACAAATTAACCGCTAGGTTTATTCCGCATTTGTTCAAGCCAAAACCGTAATTATTTTAAAGTGCATATTCACCCCCCTCTAGGCGACATCCACGAACTTTCAATTGGTATCAGAGCCGCGTCTCTCTTTATAGGGCTTAACCGCCTAGAGAGTAAGGATGTCGACTAGGGGTTTAGGATTCTCTGACACTCTTAGTTTCGATGGCACAAATTTGGATGTTTGGGTCATTCACATGCTTTATCCCTTTAGGGTCATGGACCCAAATTTAGAGCGAATTGTAGATATGGGTTTTCTCCTCCAAAGGATCCACAAAGATTATCTTTAGAGGATGAGAAAAACTCTTATCTCAATGCTCAAGCTTCTAATGTGCTTTTTGATGCTTTGAGCAATGTAGTTATTGTCGGTGTACTAAGGTAGGGGTACCTCAGTACCCCAACTTGTGCACGGGCAGTTGCAGCTTCCTGCGGTAGGGTTTACCACGTGCTCGCCGGAGACCTTCCTACTCCATGTCAGACCATTCAAAAACAAAGTATACAAGACAGAAGATCGAGACCCCGGAAAGCGGGGCTTGCCGGGAAGGCCGTTCCGGGCTCAAGGTTACTCCGCTCACGCAAGGCCCTCGCAAGAGGAGCTTGCCAGGAAGACTATAAGATTACATCATAGAAGACACGCCTCGGCGCTATATGCGTCCCGGCGAGGGCCCGGGGAACGACAAGCTTCAGAGCCCGGCAAGCTCCCGGGCCCGGCAAGGTCAAGACCCCGGCAAGGTGCTTGCCGGGAGAGTTGCGCTGTGTGCCCGCGCCCCAGCTCATCGGCCCACGCGTCGCCCTGGGGCCATTCCAGGGACGCGTGGCGGATGGCTGTGCAGCCTGGGGGACACGGCGTGTGACGCCCGAGACTGACGTCCCAGAAGATTCCAGAAGCTTCCCGAAGATTCCAGATGTTCCGGGTTGCCCGTGTGTCCTTTTGTGCTTGTGTTATTTAGTTTTTGCATTGCATCATGTCATCATGCCATCTTGTCTTTAATTTATTTTGCATCTCAACCTAATAAATTGTGTTGACCTTCGGTCCATTTAAATCGAGGGAAGATTGTCTTCTCTTTAAAACATATAAAAGCCTCCTAATAATTATGGAGCTATATTAATAATTATTCCATTCCTCGGAATTACTCAAACACACTTGCATAATTCCCCATGTTTATTTCACTTCAAGTTTCACCTCCAAAATCTTGCCGGTAATTTCTTTCCGTTGTTTCGAGGCTTCTCCAAAAATCTAAACTCCTTTTATTTGCAAGCTAAATGTTTTAGTTTGCACTTCCTTGTGTTGGAACTATTTTTGTTGGGTTGGTAATATCCCGTAAAGCCTTATAAAAATGTTCCATATTTTATTTTTCTGTTCCTTGCCTCTTTTCTTTTATTTTTGGATCCCTCTCTATTTTTCTGCTAAGAAATAAAGAGAGGCAGCCAGCTCCTAGGCCATCTGGGCCTCCTCCTTTCCCCCCCAGCGGCCCAAGCCTCATCCTCTTTTGGCCCATCTGGCCTCCTCTCCACCGAACCCTAACTCCCCTCGCAGCTTCTCCCCTCGTCCCCCTCGTGCGACGCCGCCGCCACCCCGTTTCCCTCGCTCCTTCGCCTCTGTGCCCGACCCAGGTCCCTCTCGATCTCTCTCGCTCACCCCGCACGAGCCCGTTCCCTTTCCCTCTGCCTCCCTCTCGCACTCTCTCCAGGCCGCCTCCCCTTCGTTCCCCTCTCGATCTTCCCTCGACCGCCCGAGCGCCGCACCTCGCAGGGCCTCGTCTCCTGTCCTCCTTCCCGCCGGTTCGCGGCTCCCTCCGCGCAGGAGCTGCAGCACGTCCCTCGCGGCCGAGCCCCGCGCAGCACCTCTGCCTGCGCCATGGAGTCTTCCTCGCCTCTGCGCCCGAGCGCCCCGCCACGCTAGAGCCGTTCTGCGTTGCCGCGCCTCCAGCCTCCCTCACCAGCTCGCCGCGGGAGTCCCCTCCGGCCAGGCCCGTGGCACCGGCGCCCTTCTGCCCCGCCGGCCAGCATCGCAGCGCGGCCCGGTCCGGCCAGGAAGCCAACGGCCGCCGCGGGATCTCCTCCGCGGCCTTACCCCGTCCTCGCCTCCGTTCTCCAGCAGCCAACAGGACGGGCGCCACGAGCCTCGCCTCTGCAGCAGGCCAGCAGCCCGACGGCCTCCCTCCGCGGCCCCTCCATCCTCCTTGCCGCCGCCGCGCCATGGCGCCTCTTCCTCGAGCCCAGCGACCGCGCGAGTCCCCGTCGGCCTTCTCCAGCCGCTGCCTCCTTTGGACTGTCTCAGTGTTGTAGTTTTGTTTTTTTTGTTGTTGCTGGTGTTGTTAACCTGAACAGAGAACGTCTATCGCCATGACCGCTACGAGCCTCGAGTACGTCTACACGGTGGCGTGTCAAGTACCCCTACGTTCGCGAAGTACCAAGTACCACGACGTCGACGACCTCGAGAACGACTACATGAACGTGTACGCCTACGAACGCCGACGCGACAAGTACCCCTTCGGAGAGGTGAACGACTACGAACGGGAACGACTACGCAAGATGACCGACAAGTACCACGACGACCCGAACGACTACCGTCGCCGTGTACCACTACCGTCGCCCGGAAACGAGGAATTCGCCAAGTACCACGACACCCCGTGAACGACTACTTCCTCTACGTTAACGTGTTCCCGACTCGCGGAACGACTTCTTCCACTACGTCCCTCGACGAGCTCGAACCACCTCGAAACGCACGCTTCAAAGGTATAACCCCGAGACGTGCCCGTGACCCGTGTGATGCTTGTTGTGGTTGTATGAAATGTTCCCGTGTGTGCTCGTGCCCGTTGTGCCTCTTTTGTCGTGTTCCTCGGTTGCCTCGTCACCGACTCGTGGGAACCCGGTGACGGGATCCACCCACTTTCATCTCGTTTGACTCGCTCACACCGCCATCTACCTTTTGCACCGGACTCTCAACGAGTTATCGGTACCGATATGTTGCCATGCTTCATTTTTCGGATCGTTGTCGTGGCACCCTTCTTCCACCACGGTGACAAATGCTTCTTATCCTCTTAAGTCAACCTTTTAATAAAAACTTGCATAAACTTGATCATGTCATCCGCATCATTTAACAACATTATATATGCTTAATTGTTGTTTGCTTATAATTATTAAACATGCTCATGAGGATTTTCCGGATATGTTGTTGTTATTCTCCGGCCTCATTTAAATTGCCTAGTTAGTATAGTTTTATTATGCTTCACCTTTTGCCATGTTAAAAACATTTAATCTTGTCTTGTAAATAACGAGAGTCAACTAAATAATTAAATGTGGTGTTTCGTCAATATGCAACTCGTTGCATATTGCTCTCCACTTAACTTGTAGTATTTGTTTGTGCACTTTGCCATGCCTTGCATATTTAAACCGGACATGCATCATGCTTGTTTGTGCATTGTATGCCATGTTTATGCTTGTGTGTTTACCGTGTTGTTTTCTTCTTTCTGGTTGCTTCTCTTGTTAGCTTCGGTTTCGTTCCGGAGTTGTGAGGATCCGCTCGACTGTTGCTCCGTCTTCTTCTTGGACTTGTTCTTCTCCCTTGTGGAATCCCAGGCAAGATGACCGAACCCGGATACCATTACTATCTTTGCCTATTGCTAGTAGTCTCGATCTATAGTTTTGCCTCGATGCCCATGTCTTTCTTGTCAGCCTCCTACTTGTAACCATTGCCATGTTTAACCAACCTACCTATGCAAACCGTTGCTTGGCTAAGTACGCTTCGCTCAGCCCCTCTTATAGCTTTGTTAGTTGCAGGTGAAGATTGAAGATGCTTGCTTCATGTTGAAGTTTGGTTGGGTTATATCACACTATATAAATGCTTAAAAATGAAATCATCTATATACTGGCAGGGTGGAAGGCTAAGCCTTTTGCTTGGTGTTTTGTTCCACTCATGCCGTTAGGAACCGTATAAACCGGTGTTATGTTCCTTGATTATGCGTTCCTAACACGATTGGGGTGTATGGGACCCCCTTGATAAACCGCTAAGTGCTAAGTCTTTTCCAGCAAGTCCCAACATTTGGTACTATTTGCCTCATAATAACAACTTAATTAATTAATTAAATTTGCATAGAGGGTCGCTCCCTCGAGGATCCTTTATTTCTACATAGCAGGGGGGG
>LR738712.1:478530698-478549418 GCA_902687465.1 Secale cereale
TCTATAGTTTTGCCTCGATGCCCATGTCTTTCTTGTCAGCCTCCTACTTGTAACCATTGCCATGTTTAACCAACCTACCTATGCAAACCGTTGCTTGGCTAAGTACGCTTCGCTCAGCCCCTCTTATAGCTTTGTTAGTTGCAGGTGAAGATTGAAGATGCTTGCTTCATGTTGAAGTTTGGTTGGGTTATATCACACTATATAAATGCTTAAAAATGAAATCATCTATATACTGGCAGGGTGGAAGGCTAAGCCTTTTGCTTGGTGTTTTGTTCCACTCATGCCGTTAGGAACCGTATAAACCGGTGTTATGTTCCTTGATTATGCGTTCCTAACACGATTGGGGTGTATGGGACCCCCTTGATAAACCGCTAAGTGCTAAGTCTTTTCCAGCAAGTCCCAACATTTGGTACTATTTGCCTCATAATAACAACTTAATTAATTAATTAAATTTGCATAGAGGGTCGCTCCCTCGAGGATCCTTTATTTCTACATAGCAGGGGGGGGGCAGTGCCGATGGTGTTGGTCCCAAACGGGGAGTCTGCAGGGCCGCCTTGGGGCAACCCGAGGTATCTGGTATACCTGTAGAATCGCCCATCCGGTCGTGTCCTGAGACCTAGATACGCGCGGCTACTATCAGGGTGTCGACACGCCGGGAGGATTTGCTGGATTAGCCTTACCTTAGTTCGGTTTAACTTGAGCACGGGATTCCGAGAATACTCGGGTCTTCCCAACTATGGAGTTGCGACTCCGCGGATCGTGGGCTTGTGATGGGCCAAGTTGGAACACCCCTGCAGGGTTTGAACTTTCGAAAGCCGTGCCCGCGGTTATGTGGCAGATGGGAGCTTGTTAATTCCGGTTGTAGATAACTTGACACAATATTTCCAATACACTACCAGCGTGTGTACCGTGACTGTCAATTTCCGAATAGGGATTCGGGAGTTGAACACGGTGGGGTTATGTTTGACCGGCTTTAGTTAGGATCACTTCGTGATCATCTTTCGACCGATGCACTTCTCTTCTCGCTCTCTTTTACGTAAGTTAGTGCTAGTTGCTGCTGCAGACTCTTGTTTGTTCCTTCACCTCTTATTCTTTTCTTCAGCCTTGTCCACACCCAAGGCTTAAATAGTCTTGTTACCCGGGAACGGGATTGCTGAGTCCTCTGTGGCTCACAGTTACTCCACCACACCAGTTGCAGGTTCAGCCGAGTTCGATGCAGGAGCTGGTTCAAGTTCTTCACCAGGAGTTCGTTGAAGAGTGTGGCCGTTTTGCTTGTGACGTTTCGATGTTCAGTAGTGGTTTCTACTAGGATTCGATCCTGACCTATGGCTTTTGTTGTTTTGGTATCTTTCTTTTGGTTCTTCACCCGTAGTCGGGTTGTGATGTTCTGTATGATGATTGCTTATGTAATGTATTGTGTGAAGTGGCGAGTGTAAGCCAACTATCTCCTTTTGCATTTTAAATCCCTCTTTTACATGAGTTGTGCAAAGATACCAAACTTGAGATCATTCTAGGATGGATTTATGCCTTTAAGTCGTGCCTCGACACGTAGGAGGTATAACTCCATCCTGGGCATTACACGGCGGCACTCCACGGTGGTCAAGCCATCGCCGTGGCGAACGGAGACGCAAGGGCGGGAGCTTTTGGGGTCGACGGCGACGGGCATTAAATGCTCTTGTCCCCCACTGTCAAAGTAGGTAGCGACCACTGTTCACGCACTGTAGCTCCACTATTCCCGCACTGTTACAACTACCACCTCTTTTACGTTTTTACCCCTTTCTCCTACGTTGACACCTGTCGGTGACCCCTTGCACTATAAAAGGAGGCCCATGCACAACGTGGAGGGGGTTCGGAACCTAGATCGCTCATACGCTCGGTGTAGCTGGTTCTTCAAGCTCCCGAGCTCTCTAACTCAATACAAACTAAGCAGGAGTAGGGTTTTACGCGTCCACCGCGGCCCGAACCTGGGTAAAACTGCCCGCGTGTTCGTCACGATCTGCTCTTCGTGCTCCCTCCGCCCTCTTACCGCACAGACAAGGGGCTCCGGTCCCATAGGTGTTCGTGGCGGACAGTTTCCCCCGACAGTTATATTTCAACTCATGCCGTTTCTGGATGCTCATGAGTTGTGGACAAAGCTTCAAGACAAATATGGCATTTCCAAGATTTGTGGAGATGATTGTCCTCCTTCCACCTCCGATCATATAGTTTTCTCAACTTCTTCTACTTCATCTACATGTGTTTTGCCACAAGGTAATGATATGGTGAGTAGTGGTGTTCATTGCAATGATTATAGTGAGCTTATTGTTGATGATCCTTCATCACCTTATTATTGCAATGCTTCACCTTTGGACTTTAACACTTCGAGCACTCTAAATGTTTCACATGCTTGTGTTAAAAGTTCTTGCATATCATGTAGAAATTGCTTGACTAAATCTCATGATGATATGCTTGCTATGTCTCATTGCCATGATAAAAATGCATATATTTTCTCGAATTGTTGTGCGAAAAATGTAGAGCAAATCCAACACCCAATGGAACAAGACGTGGCCTTGAATGGTGCTTCCAGGGATCCAACATCATCATCTATTGGTTATTGCCTTATGGCTAAGGCTTCAAAGATATCTCCCACTTCGAATCCCAATATATCTTGTGATGATAGTCATGATGACAAGAATGATGATGATGTTGATAGTGATGAAGAGAATTATAATGTTGCCTCCTTAAAAATTAAGGGGGAAATGATTTTTAAAGCTCTTCATAAGAATAAAATTGCTCATTCCAACTTCATGGAAATCATGTCTATTGCCATTGAGGGCAAGAAATATATAGAGGAGTTGGCATATCATCTAGAGGAGCATCAGGTCACCATTGAGAAAATGGAAGGTCATGAGCGTGATTACACTAATGAGATCGCCGACCTCTCTCAAGCTCTTGAACTAGAACAAACCACCAAGGAATCTCTTGAGGAGACTTTTGCTCTAGAACTATCTAGAATAAAGGAATCCCGTGATAGAGCTCTTGAGGTGGCTAATGATTTTGAAACTAAAAATAAGAAGCAAGAAGTTGTGCATGCTAAACTCCTTGAGGATTTTGAGCACCTAGAAAATGGTTCAAGAGTCATTAAGGGTGAGCTCATCAAACTCACCGAGTCCCATTCTCAACTTAAAGTTTTATATTCTAAAGAGCTTGCCAAGTTTGCTTCTCCTCTTGCTATTATTGATGATTCTTGTGCTACTAACTCTATTTCTAGTGAAGCATCCATTTTGAAGGGGAATGTTGAGCTAAGGGCTCAACTTGAGGTGTTATCTAGCAATTATGGGAAATTGGAAGAAAGTCATGTAAAGCTCACAAGCTCTCATGATGATCTTCTAGTATCCCATAATGTGCTAAAGATAGCTCATGAGGCTATGAGTATCAAGTTAGCATCTAGTGAGCCTCATGTGGATACTAGTACTACTTCATGTGAAAATGCTATCTTGCCATGTGCTAGTCCTCGTAATTCATCTACTCACAATGTTGCTACTTCTTGTGATGAATTACTTTCCTTACCTTGTTGCTCTAATGATGAATCATATACTTAATCTAGTACTTGTGTTGATATTAACCATGTAGAGGAAATCAAAGAGCTCATGGCCCAAGTCACTTCTTTGAATAAAGACTTGGAAAAGTGTCATGAAGGGAAGTCCACACTAAACAATATCTTGAGTGTGCAAAAATCCCCCAATGACAAAGGTGGACTTGGATTCAACTCAGACAAGAAGAAAAAGTCCCAGATCATTAACATGAAGAAGGGACAAGAACAACTCAAGAATTCGTCCAAGATTATTTGCTACAAGTGCAAAATTGAAGGGCATCATGTTAGATCTTGCCCATTGAAGAAGAAGCCCATTAATGACAAGCAACAAGGTAAGAGGCCACAAGTTCAATCTCATGCTCAACCACAAGTTGAAGAAAGGCCACTTCCCAAGAATACTCAAGTTCATGTTTCTCTTGTTGAGAAATCAAGTAAGAAGAAAATGAAGAGTAGACGTTGCAACTTATGTCATGAGAAAGGTCACGTCGCTTCTTCATGCACTAGTGGTAACTTATCCAACCCAATTATTATTGATGATATATATTCTTTTGGGAAGGATAAGGTTAGCAATGTGTTTGCCAAGTTTCTTGGGACTCAAAGTGGTGTCAAGAAAAGAACCATTTGGGTAGCCAAGCCTATTGTGACTAACCCCTTAGGACCCAACTTGGTTGGGTACCAACTAGCTCAAACTTTATCAATAGGTGTTGATGGAGGGCTTTGGAGACTTTGCTAAATTATGAAGAATTAAGGGGTCCTCATCATACATATTGTCTCAAGCCTAGTCATTCGGATTATCAAGTTTCTATCTTATATCCAATGTTCCTCCTTGTGGTAACTTGTGCTTAAATTGTTTACATTGAAAGTTACTTGCCCCTTAACATGTTGTGGTTTTGTACCTTGCATGTGCATGTATATTTTGTGCTTCCAATTTGCTTATCTTGAGAAATCAAGTATGTGTATGTTGGTTTGAACATCATGTACGTGTGTGTAGTGTGTTGAGCCTTTGTGCATCTTATTTGTATCTTAGTTGGCTCTTTTGAGAGATTAATGGAACATCCCATTTTGGGGGAGTGATGTGCTTTGTGCACCTCACAATCATATAAATGTGTGTACATGAGGAATACTATCTAGTAATGATATTACAAGATTACCTAGTCTCTATGTGGTATGTCTTCTCATGAGAAATTGAAATTCTATTTGGTCCATTAATTATCTCTTGTTGGTTCTCTTTTGCATCTTTTGAAGTTTTTCATTGGTATGACATTATTGGGGAGTAATATGCTATGTGTATATTACAAGTCTGGAAAATGTGTACATTTGAGATATTGTCACCTAGAGTTGAAATTCTAAATTATCTTGTGCCTAGGTGACATGTTAGCTCTACAAGTTGAAAATTTGTTTGTGTGTTTTGTGCGAAGAAGATGTTGGATATCTTTGCAATCTACCATCGGGAATTATTCCCAAATACTTCTTGTCTCTTGACAATGGGCAATCATTTATAAGATTGTGTCAACTCCCAAATACTTCTTGTCTCTTGACAATGGGCAATCATTTATAGAATTTGTTTGTGTGTTTGGTGTGAAGATGATGTAGAAATTATTGATCATCTTTACTTTGGTTTTTACTTTGATTTGTCTTATTTCTTGCCAAAATTGTGTCAACTCCCATTTCCTTCGGTGCCACTTGTGGATATTGTTGTTTTCCTGATCTTGTTTAGTGTTTTCTAGATATAGTGAAAGTAGTGATCCCATCTTGTGCATTTTGTATTCAAATGCAAATTCTCTATAATGCACAACTCTTGGGGGAGCTTTCCTATTTTCTATGAAACACTCATCTTCTGATCTATTTCAAGTGTGTTGGTGGAAGGCAATCCATTTCTTTTTGGTACTTTGTGCCATCATGAAACTTTATAGAGGGCTTGTTTTGTTTGGAACCATCCTCTCTTTTGGGAGTTCGATATCTTTGTTTTTGAGTGTGCAACGGATATCTCATTCCTTGATGTATCTTTTAATGATATCTTCCAAGTGATGATTTCTCTATTTGGTATCCTATTTTCACTTGGTATTTATTTTTCTTTTGGTATCGTTTCTTGAAAGTCTTGAGGATGCATACTTAGTTCATGTAGTTTCTGTGGCATGATTTCTTTCTTTGACCCAATATATAGGGGAAACCCCATCTAGTCTCAATTTGGATGAGATGTGCATGTAATTCATTTTCATGTATATATGCACATATGTATGTGGAGTTTGTCCAATGTATTGGTGTTTCTAACTCTTTGGTCCCAATGAGTTTGGGTACCATTTTGTTTGTGTGGTTGTTCTAGGAACAATTGGAGATGCATTGGATGCTCGGCTCACTCACAAGGAAGGTGTTGTCACCATGTGCTTATTGGAGTCTAGCTAGGATGATCAATGAACTACTATCTACCTTCAATTGGTATCTTCTACATCATTCCAACGCTATCTCGATAACAAGTATCATCATCTACTTAATTCACACAACTCTTGCATCAACCTTGTGTAGGTTGTATCATGGCATGTGATTCATTCTCTCTTGTGATACTTGTTTCCTTTCTCAAAGCATCCCAACAATGATCTCTTGTTGCTAGTTGTGATGTCTTTGATGCTCGTGTGGTTTGAACTCATTTATATACAATAAGACCATATCTAGCTATGTGCCATGCCTTCAAGCAAATATCTTATTGGTATATTTATGACTTCCTTGTGGATATCTTATCCTTTCCTTTTTGCAACAATTTCTTGTGTATATCCTTCTTTGTGGATTGATATCATCATGATCTTCATCTACCTAGAATCTTATACACTTGAGAGAAGTGGCATATCTAATTGATATCCCCTTCTTTCACGTCCACCTTTTCTTTCTTGTATTATTTCTTTGGTGGCTCCGTGAAGGTGTGTGTCTTGAGCGCCGATCTTATATCGTTACATCTTGATGCACTCTTTTGTGGTGAAGATAATTTTCCTCATGCTTGTCTTCAAAAAGCTTGCATTTAATTGGTATCCATCGTCTTGATGAGGCTTTCATTTTCTATCTTCACCATGGGTTGTCACAATCTTGGTTAATATTTCTCTTTTTAGTGAGCTTGTGAATCCATTTGCTTGGTGTATGTGGGAAGGACATGTCATGCACCTTGTTTTCCAACTATTAAAGACTATGTTGATGCTTAATGCTCATCCTTATATTAGTCTTCTCAAGTGCTTTCCATGACTCGCACACATCTTTTTGGTTGAACCTATTTCCTGGTTGCCTCTTTTATACGTTGCTCAACCATTTGTTTATTGCAAGTGCTAGACTTTGTTTCCTACATGCTCACTTGCACTTGTTGTGAGTTCCTATTGATTTTGGGGGAGTGATGATCCTATTTTGTGCACTTGGTATCCTAATGCAAATATTCTAAGGAGTGCACAAATCATGGGGAGCTTCACTAGTGTGTTTTAGAACACTCCGTTGGTTTCTTGCACTTGTCGTGAGGTTCTATTGATGTTGGCGGAGTGACGATCCTATTTTGTGCTCGTTTTATCCAATTGCAAAACTAAATTGTGCACAAAACAAGGGGAGCTTCTCTAGTTTCTCTAGAACACTCCTTTCCTCATATCATAATATCTTTTATTCATGTGGCACATAGGATCATTAGTCTAGTTGGCTCAATTGGTATCTTTTGATAGCTTGCTTCAATTGGTATCATTTGATTGCTTGAGTGCTTGTTTCTCTCTCTGTTATGCCTTTGTGGCATATCATTCTTTTGGCAATCTTTGGGGCTCAGTATAGCTTGTCTTCCTCCAAGTATTTACCGTTGGCTATGTGCATTGCATTCCACTCTCTAGTTGAGAAATACACAATTTATCGAGGAACACAAGTTATATTGGCCTTCTAAGCCTTTCGCCCATTTTGGCAATCGATGCCAATGGAGGAGAAGTTTCAGAAAGTTTTGTGGAGAAGTTTAGAGAGTCATCTCTTCTTGCTTTGGTTTTGTTCCTAAGCTTTTGCATCTCATGCACATACATTATTGTTGCATGGTATGATGATGCATAATTCCTTATGTAAACTCTCATGAAAGTGATTGTCATCAATTACCAAAATGGGGGAGATTGAAAGAACATGCGGTGCCCCCATGTTTGGTTTTGGTAATTGATGACAATCTCTATGGACTAATGGTTGCCTTGAGTTATATTTGAAGGGTTTGTCCATAGGCTTTTCTTGGAGTCCATTTGTTGGTTTCAAGGAGAGCTTGTGATGCCCAAGGTGCTATTAAGGAATTCTCCAAAGATTGATCTTGTGAGTGTTGAGCTTATTGCAAGCATGTCTTGAATAATAAAAGTGTGTGATCATCCATGTTTACCTTCAAGACATCATCCAAATGAATATCGTTGGAAAGATTCAAGGTTGATCAAGACTAAGTACACAGAGTGTTTCAAGTTGATCAACACACAAAGCGTAGAAGATGTACCGAGAGGGATCAAGTGATCCCATGGTATGACATCATCCAAATGAACAGAGTTGGAAATATTCAAGGTTCATCAAGACTAAGTACGTAGAGTGTTTCAAGTTGATCAACACACAAAGCGTAGAAGATGTACCGAGAGGGATCAAGCGATCCCATGGTATGGTAAGCATTGTCAATTACACTTTGTGTACTAACCCATGGTCTTTGTGAGAGTTCTATGTGGGGTTAGGTTATCTTCCATGGGCTTGCGTCAAGAGGTAGATCACATACAACCCATGGAGGATGACATCAAATCAAGGTTATGGTGTGCAAGTTCAAGTGATGCATCACGAATAGGTCAAGTGCTTGAAGCATTCCGTTCATTGTGGTGACAATGGACTTGTGAAGATGTGCCGAAGAGTGGCTCACCCATAGTGGAGTATGGGGGAGCAATCTAGTAGTCTTCACCGAGCCAACGAAATCAAGAAAGGTGGTCCAACTTGAGGAAGTCAAGATCGTCTACATCTATCTCAAGTGGACTTTGTGCAAGACAAAGGTTTGCCCTTGATAGGTGCTCTATTTTACCGGTCTCATGGTGGTAGTTTGGAGACCGGGTTATAGGATTGATTGCCGTACTATCAAGGGGGGATCTCAAGTGGGTAGCTTGATCGTATCGTTCGTAGAGAGCTCAAACGATTGCATGCTTGCATCATATTTCTTGGTTCTTGTTTGGTTTTCTTCTTGTGAGTTCTGGAGCTTATGGTCATCTTCTTGAGAAGCTTGAGTTCATCGAAAACGGAGTTTACATGCTTCTTCTATTATGTTTTCGGTGTTGGAGGTTTTACCGGTCTCTTTCGAGGAAGGGTTCTCTCCATTTTCTTATGGGACTTTTTTCATTTGCTTCTTATTGTTATTTCTATCAAGATTATGTTAGGCCATGTTGTTAGCTTTCCAACAAACTTGGTTTCATTGAATTCATAGTCCGTTTGCAAAAGTTGTGTCAGTTTTGGTGTCATCAAAAGGGCTGCAGTGGTACTACCACAAATGGAAGCGGTACTACCGCTTGGAGGGGATGTAATTTTTTTACTTCTGTGGCTTACTTCTGCTCTGGACTAAAAGCTCGTGATAAGTCCAACGGTGGTAGGCACGGATGCAATTTTTTAGTACCCACTCGCAAGCAGTAGTACCGCTACCCTTAGCAGTAGTACCGCTACCCTTAGCAGTAGTACCGTGAGGACGAGCAGTATTACCGCTCGGTGCGGGCTATGAGCGTAACGGTTTGATTTTTTTTCCCACCTATAAAAGGGGGTCTTCTTCCCCAATGAACCTGATCCTTTTAGCCCGTGTTCTTCCGCCATTGTTGACCTTCTTCGAGCTTGCTATCTTTTAATCCCTCCATGGATTCTTGCTAGTTTTGGGCGGAAAGAGAGAGGAGATCTAGACACACGTTTCCACCAATCACTTTCTCCTCTATGTGAGGCGAACCCCTTGGATCTAGATCTTGGAGTTTCGTGTTCTCTTCTCCGTTCTTCCTTTCATTTTCCTCCCTAGCATTAGTTGCTTGGGTGGGATTTGGGGGAGAAGGACTTGGGCACTCTGTGTGCCATTGCCATTGCATTTGGTGAATCGGTTTGAGTTCTCCACAGTGGTACATGGATGTTACAAGTTGAAAAGCTTATTACTCTTGGGTGCTTGGTACCCTTGAGCTTGTTCTCTTGGGTGCTTGGGCGCCCTAGACGGTTGAGGTCACCTCGGAGCCATATTCCATTGTGGTGAAGCTTCGAGGTGTCGTTGGGGAGATAGCCCCAACCTTTGTGGTGTTCGGAGCTCAATCATTGTGGTGTAAAGCTTCGGGCAAGCGTCCGGGTCTCCAATTAGGTTGTGGAGATCGCCCCGAGCAATTTGACTGGTTCCGGTGACCTCCCCCAAGGGTTGCCAAAGTGTACGGGTTCGATGACCGCCCCCAAGGGTTGCCATTTGTACGGGTTCGGTCACCACCCTCAAGGGTCCCTTAGTGGAATCACGACATCTTGCATTGTGCGAGGGCGTGAGGAGTTTACGGTGGCCCTAGTGGCTTCTTGGGGAGCATTGCACCTCCAGACTGCTCCAAACGGAGATTAGCATCCGCAAGGGTGTGAACTTCGGGATACATCGTCATCTCCGTGTGCCTCGGTTATCTCTTACCCGAGCCCTTTAATTATGCACTATACTTTGTGATAGCCATATTGTTTCTTGTCATATATCTTGCTATCACCTAGTTGTTTATCTTGCTTAGCATAAGTTGTTGGTGCACATAGGTGAGCCTAGTTCTTGTAGGTTTTGTGCGTGAAAAATTAAGTGATGAGTTTATTCCGCATTTGTTCAAGCCTAAACCGTAATTATTTTAAAGCGCCTATTCACCCCCCTCTAGGCGACATCAACGATCTTTCAATTGGTATCAGATCCTCGTCTCTCTTTATAGGGCTTAACCGCCTAGAGAGTAAGGTTGTTGACTAGGGGTTTAGGATTCTCTGACACTCTTAGTTTCGATGCACAAATTTGGATGTTTGGGTAATTCACATGCTTAATCTCTTTAGGGTCATGGACCCAAATTTAGAGCGAATTGTAGATATGGGTTTTTCTCCTCCAAAGGATCCACAAAGAGTATCTTTAGAGGATGAGAAAAACTCTTATCTCAGTGCCCAAGCTTCTAATGTGCTTTCTGATGCTTTGAGAAATGTAGTTATATTTCAACTCATGCCGTTTCGGGATGCTCATGGGTTGTGGACAAAACTTCAAGAAAAATATGGCGTGTCCAAGATTTGTGGAGATGATTGTCCTACTTCCACCTCCAGTCGTATAGTTTTATCAACTTCTTCTACTTCACCTACATGTGGTTTGCCACAAGGTAATGATATGGTGAGTATTGGTCTTCATTGCAATGATTATAGTGAGCTTATTATTGATGATCCTTCATCACTTTATTATTGCAATGCGTCACCTTTGGACTTTAACACCTCGAGCACTCTAAATGTTTCACATGCTTGTGTTAAAAGTTCTTGCATATCATGTAGACATTGCATGACTAAATCTCATAATGATATGCTTGCTATGTCTCGTTGCCATGATAAAAATGCATATATTTTCTCGTATTGTTGTGCTAACAATGTAGAGGAAATCCAACACCCCATGGAACAAGACGTGGCCTTGAATGGTGCTTCCAGGGATCCAACATCATCATATATTGCTTATTACTTTATGGCTAAGGCTTCAAAGGTATCTCCCACTTTGAATCCCAATATATCTTGTGATGATAGTGATGATGACAAGAATGATGATGATGTTGATAGTGATGAAAAGAATGATAATGTTACCTCTTTAAAAATTTAGGGGGAAATGATTTTTAAAGCTCTTCATAAGAATAAAGTTGCTCGTTCCAACTTCATGGAAATCATGTCTATTGCCATTGAGGGCAAGAAATATATAGAGGAGTTGGAATCTCATCTGGAGGAGCATGAGGTCACCATTGAGAAAATGTAAGGTCATGATCGTGATTATGCTAATGAGATCGCCGACCTCTCGCAATCTTTTGAACTTGAACAAACCACGAAGGAATCTCTTGAGGAGACTTTTTCTCTAAAACTATTTAGAATAAAGTTATCCCGTGATAGAGCTCTTGAGGTGGCTAATGATTTTGAAACTAAAAATAAGAAGCTTGAAGTTGTGCATGCTAAACCCCTTGAGTATTTTGAGCACCTCAAAAATGGCTCAGGAGTCATTAAGGGCGAGCTCATCAAACTCACCGAGTCTCATGCTCAACTTAAAGTTTCATATTCTAAAGAGCTTGCCAAGTTGCCTTCTCCTCTTGCTATAGTTGATGATTCTTGTGCTACTAACTCTATTTTGAGTGAAGCATCCATTTTGAAGGAGAATGATGAGGTAAGGGCTCAACTTGAGCTGCTATCCATCAATTATGGGAAATTGGAAGAAAGTCATGTAAAGCTCACAATCTCTCATGATGATCCTCTAGTATCCCATAATGTTCTAAAGATAGCTCATGAGGATATGAGTATCAAGGTAACATCGAGTGAGCCTCATGTGGATAGTAGCACTACTTCAAGTCAAAATGCTATCTTGCCATGTGCTAGTCGTAATTCATCTACTCACAAAGTTGCTACTTCTTATGATGAATTACTTTCCTTACCTTGTTGCTCTAATGATGAAGCATATATTTCATCTAGTACTTGTGTTGATACTAACCATGTAGAGGAAATCAAAGAGCTCAAGGCCCAAGTCACTTCTTTGAAGAAAGACTTGGAGAAGTGTCATGAAGGGAAGTCCACGCTCAACAATATCCTGAGTGTGCAAAAATCCCCCAATGACAAAGGTGGACCTGGATTCAACTCCAACAAGAAGAAAAACTCCAAGATCATTAACAAGAAGAAGGGTCAAGAACAAGTCAAGAATTCGGCCAAGATTATTTGCTACAAGTGCAAAATTGAAGGGCATCATGTTAGATCTTGGCCATTGAAGAAGAAGCCCATTAATTACAAGCACTAAGGGAAGAGGCCACAAGTTCAATCTCATTTTCAACCACAAGTTGAAGAAAAGCCACTTCCCAAGAATACTCAAGTTCATGCTTCTCTTGTTGAGAAATCAAGTGAGAAGAAAATGAAGAGTAGACGTTGCTACTTATGTTGTGAGAAAGGTCACGTCGCTTCTTCATGCTTTAGTGGTAACTTATCCAACCCAATTATTATTGATGATATCTATTCTCTTTGGAAGGTTAAGGTTGGCAATGTGTTTGCCTAGTTTCTTGGGACTCAAAGTGGTGTCAAGAAAAAAACCATTTGGGTAGCCAAGCCTATTGTGACTAACCTCTTAGGACCCAACTTGGTTGGGGACCAACTAGCTCAAACTTGATCAATAGGTGCTGATGGAGGGCATTGGAGACTTTGCTACATTATAAATAATTAAGGGGTCTTCATCATTCATATTGTCACAAGTCAAGTCATTCGGATTATCAAGTTTCTATCTTATATCCAATGTTCCTCCTTGCGATAACTTGTGCTTAAATTGTTTACATTGAATGTTACTTGCCCCGTAGCATGTTCTGGTTTTGTACCTTGCATGTGCATGTATATGTTGTGCTTCCAATTTGCTTATCTTGATAAATCAAGTATGTGTATGTTGGTTTGAACATCATGTACGTGTGTGTAGTGTGTTGATCCTTTGTGCATCTTGTTTGTATCTTATTTGGCTCTTGTGAGAGATTAATGGAACATCTCATTTTGGGGGAGTGATGTGCTTTGTGCACCTCACAATCCTATAAATGTGTGTACATGAGGAATACTATCTAGTATTGATATTACAAGATTATCTAGTCTCTATGTGGTATGTATTCTCATGAGAAATTAAAATTCTATTTGGTCCATTAATTATCTCTTGTTGGTTCTCTTTTGCATCTTGTTAAGTTTTTCATTGGTATCACATTATGGGGGAGTAATATGTTATGTGTATATTACACGCCTAGAAAATGTGTACATTTGAGATATTGTCACCTAGAGTTGATATTGTAAGAATTCAAAGTGTTGAAGGTGATCCGACACATTTGCCGGGAGGTTTCAAGAGGATGCAATCAAACAACAACGGCAACAAGCAATGGAATGACAAAGTGGCAAGTTATAGGATCAATATATAAGATGCAAGCTCAGAACCAAAGTTGCCTTTCAAGACAAGCAACATGAGGTTGAAAGCTCGACGTAAGTCATGCTCATATGCTGAAGAATTCGTGCACCAGAGAAGGACGAGGTATCACAATCAAAGGTAGCAAGACCAGGATGCAACCGATAGTCTAGGAATGAACAAATTGAGTTCAGAATTTCCCAGTAAAATACTAGGGGTATTTGATTAGTAGTGCGGAATAATTTCACTAGTCGGTGTCCTCGGTTGACAACAACCCAGAACCGGTAGAGTGATTACGACAAGGAAATACATTACTTCAATAAAGTTAGTAAGATGTGGTGCAATGGCAAGATATCTTTGAGATACCAGGGGGTAATACTCAAAGGTAGAGCATGATAGAAGTAGAACCGTGTCATTGACCTATGACAGTAAATACTTCAACCTTGCCAAAAAAATGAGAGACGACGCACTGGCATGAATTCCCATCTGATATATCAGATCAGGACAGCATGGTCGAAACCATAACTGTAAGGAATCAATTCAACAATACCGAAAGAATCATACAGCTGGATAATCATTTTGCAAGAAGCTTCCGAGACGGTCTACATCAATTTCATGGGCATGAATACAAAGTTTAAGGTCGACTCCCACTTCTTCAATGCATATCATTTCATTCACCTCTCGCTTTGATAAAACTGTAGTGTTGGAATTTCATTTGGTGGGACACCGTAAGAGTATGACTTGTGAAAACTTTCGGGTTCTCACGGATTAGCGGAAGGCATAGGTTCAACCCATCGGGCATCTTAGTACATATACCACAAATTTCAAAAGTAAATATCACCAGCTCAAAAGCAGAGCATGGTTGGCCAAGAAGATGGTACAATTTACCAAAGGCATTATGCATCAGGGGGAGAACTCACAAGGTGATTGAATATGAAGGACACTGTCAGATAACAATCTAACAATGGATCGGGCAATCCACAACGGAGCTGATGTGAATATCGATACTCACTCAGAGGAAGAAGAATGCAGAGGCATCAGATTCAAGAATCAGCTGATTAGTCTGATGCTTAAATAGAAAGAAATTATGATTTTCAGAACGAAGGATCAGAAGCAGACGCTCTTATCCAGGATGGATAAGCGGAAAACACTTAGTTTGTCAATCAATAAAGGTTTGAATTACCAAGAACCAACTCATGTCTAGAATGACGTATGAGCTGGAATGATAATTTTAAAAAGGATAACCTGATGACTGTGTGCATACGCACACATTGAATCAATAGGCTCAAAATGGCTAAGACAAGCGATATTAACGAAGACTACTAGTCATATGGAATTAACCACAATGCAAGCAGCCAAGAATTTCAAGAGTAACATGCTGCAGAGGATTTTTGAAAGATCGGAAAGTATTCCGAAGAATTTTGTGAGACACATGAACAATTGAGAAGAACGGATCCTCGATAAATATGAGGAAATAACCGTAAGGGTTATCATGCGAAGTAAAACTGTAAGACAGTAACTCAAAGGATTCTCGGGACAACGAAGAATATTTCGAGGCATCTTGTAACAACAAGAGCGGCGAGGAATGATCACGAGAATGACAAGTGCATGCAGATATCCATAGGGATATATCGGTGGCAGTGAATTGCAAAGGCGATGAGCACAAGGGTCTCGGTAAAATATTGAGGGTTATCCTCAGAATCTTCTGACGAAGCAGGCGATCTTCCAAAATGAGGGCTCTCCGGGAGAAATAGTTATGAGAACCTAGAGTCTGAATTAGTAAAATCTTTTAACCCGAATAGAAGAGAAATCAGAGTCCAAGAGTATAGAAGAGGAATAAAAGATCCTAACACCACCCATTGGTGTTGTGGGTCCGTAAGCCACACAACAAGTTAGTAAATTTGTTTTTCAAAGGCTAGCCTCAACTTCGGCCAAGGAGTTGGAAAGGGGGATTCCTACAGGCACTCGGCTCTGATACCAGCTTGTGACGCCTCCGATTTGACCGTACACTAATCATGCACGCAAATGTGTACTACCAAGATCAGGGACTCACTGGAAGATATCACCACACAACTCTAGACACAAATTAAAATAGTACAAGCCAGGGGCCTCGAGGGCTCGAATACATAGCTCGAAACACAAGAGTCAGCGGAAGCAAAAATATCTGAGTACAGACATAAGTTAAACAAGTTTGCCTTAAGAAGGCTAGCACAAAAGTAACAATGATCGAAAAGGCAAGGCCTCCTGCCTGGGACCTCCTAACAACTCCTCGAAGCTGAACTCCCCGTAGAAACATCCTCGGGATCTTCTGGCTCCTGGACTCCATTAATCTGGTTGCATCATCTGAGAAGAAAGGAAAAGGGGGAAAAAGGGGGAGCAAAGCAACCGTGAATATTCATCCAAAGTACTCGCAAGCCAGGATCTACACTACATATGCAATGGTATGTGTATAAAGGGGTAATATATGTGGACTGAACTGCAGAATGCCAGAATAAGAGGGGAATAGATAATCCAGTCGAAGACTACGCTTATGGCAGCCTTCATCTTGCATCAGTAGAAGAGAGTAGATGGAATAGTAACAAGTATCCAACTTCTGGCAGCCTCCGTCTTGCAGTAGTAGAATAGAATAGATTGTAAGTTCACCAAGTAACATCGAATATAATCCTACTCAGCGATCCTCCCGCACATCACCCTGTGAGAGAGCAACCACCGAGTTATATCTGGAACTCATCTGGGTGTGTTTTATCAAGTATCTGGTTCTAGTTGTCATGAGGTCGGAATACAACTCCGAGTCATCCTTTTACCGAGGGATACGGCTATTCGAATAGATTAACTTCCCTGCAGGGGTGCACCACATAACCCAGCACGCTTGATCCCATTTGGTCGGACACACTTTCCTAGGTCATGCCCGGCCTCAGAAGATCAACAAGTCGCAGCCCTACCTAAGCACAACAGAGAGGTCAGCACGCCGGTCTAAGTCCTAAGTGCACAGGGGTCTGGGCCCATCGCCCAATGCACACCTGTACATTGCGAGGGCGGCCAGTGAGCAGACCTAGCAACCTCCATTACTAAGGAAGTTACGTTATGTGGTCCAACCCGGCGCGCGCCACTCAGTCGCTGATGTCAAGAAGGCTTCAACTGATACCACAACGTCGAGAGTCCATAACTATTCCCACGCAGCTGGTTAGTGCGTATAGGCCAACAACCAGACTCAGATCTAATATCCAAACTCAATAAGCGTGTTATTACGAAATTACCACGGACAACGACCAGGGCCAGGCCACCTCTCTACTGGGTGTCTCAACCTGCCCTATCGCTCCGCCACAAAGATCCACTCTGGGGCCGTCGGGAACTCAGGCCCACCACTACTTGGATGGAGCCACCTGTCCTTTCAGCCCCCACATCGGAATCACTTGCGGGTACTCATCGAGCCGACCCGACTTTAGTCACACATGTGTCATGTAAAATGTATATAGTATATACCCGTGATCACCACCCGAGATGATCACGGCCCGATAGTATAGCATGGCAAACTGACAAGCATGTGAGGCCACTGATGGAATACTAGCATCCTATACTAAGCATTTAGGATAGCATGTAAAGGTATCAACAGTAGTAGCAACAATGACAGGCTATGCAACAGAATAGGAGCTATCGAATCATCAATAGTAGAAAATCTAATGCAAGAATAAGAGAAAAGAGAATGGGCGGTATCTGGTGATCAAGGGGGGTTGGCTTGCCTGGTTGCTCTGGCAAGAAGGAGGGGGCGTCCTCGACGCAGTCAATCACAGTGGCACTGTCAGCGGTCTCAGTCCCGGTGTCTATCGGAGAGAAGAGGGGGGGAGAAACAATAAATATAAAGAAAAAATCGCACCACATAGCATAACATGGTAAAACGTGGTGCTACGTGTGTCCTAACGCAGTGCTCGGTGATACAGGCGAAGAGGAATAACATCCGGGAAAGTATTCCCGGTTTTAGGCATTTTCGGTTAGATGGAACGGAGGGGGATTGTTCCATGTTCTGTATGATAGAGGTGTGTGGCGGACGAATGGACCGCGTATTTGGATTCATCTCGTCGTTCTGAGCAACTTTCATGTATAAAGTTTTTTCATCCGAGTTACGGATTATTTTATATCAATATTTTAAAGTTTTTAACTCATTTTCTAATTTTTCTGGTTTTAATTTAATTCAAAACTAAAAGAATAAAATGCTACGGGTACCCAGAGTTGTACCCAACAGAATGTATGTGTGGCTGGCAGGTGGGGGCAAGGGCGGTCCAGCCAGCATTTGACCAGTCAACTGTTGACTGGTCAACAGGGTCAAACTAGACCCACCTGTCATGGACTGGGTCAACCTAGTCAATAGTTTGACTGGTCAAATAGGACAGGGGACCCACATGTCATTGACTGATAACTAATTAACTAGTTAATTAGTTTAATTAGCAGATTAATTAGGTTAATTAAACATAATTAATTTAAGTTAGTTAATTTAGTTAATTATTTAATATTTTTATTTATTATTTTTATTTTTACATTCCCTTTTTTATAAACGTTTTAGGGGCTGGGCCCCACGTGTCAGTGGCCCTAGGAGCCATAGCAGGTCGGGCATTGGCGAAATGGGGCGGAGCGGCGCGCTGGATCGGGCGCCTGCCCAGGAGGGGACGAGGCCCCGACCGGTGGCGGCCTCAGGGCAGGTGGCCGGCAGCGGCAGGGGAGCCGCTGGTCGGTGCGTCGGTGAGGCCCCGGCCGGCTGGTAGGCGGGTGAGGGCAGGCGAGGGCGAGTTCGCTGCGCGCAGGGAGGTGGCCAGTGGGAGCGGTGGCGAACGCGGGGCGGTGGACGCGCGCGGTGAGCTGGGCAGGCCGGCGGCCATGGCGCTCGGCCAACGGCCGGCGGCGGCGGGAGCAGTTACAGCGGCATGCAGCAGTGCTGTGGCAGCGCGCGGGGCCAGCGAAGGATGGCGTCGCGGGAGGGATGAGAGGCCAGGGCACGACACGGTTCGGGCTAAGTAGGCGTCGGGCGGGAGGCGCGCGGGCACGA